>CM035122.1:53015643-53615643 GCA_020205555.1 Panax stipuleanatus
AGGATTCCTGGGTTGTCATTTAACGAATCACATAGGACATATCTCCTCTTTTACTAGAGGTGGTAGATTCTTTATTGATCATTCATTATCTCCATATGTAACTCATTATACCCAAGCATACCCTTTTATATACTTTAAAGGACTTTAAGGAATAAGTCAAAGTATAATTCATTACATACAATATACTATGATGATCTCAAGTCTAAGGATCACTTGTACTACTATCACATTAGGAATTCCTATTGACAGGCGAGTAAAACTCCATTAGGTATTCCATAGCGAGTCACGTTCAGTGAACTTATTCTCCAATAAGCACCTACATACTTGCTTTAGTGTCTCCACACAAATGATCATGAGATCAATCATCCTCATCCAATGAGCAAGCAACATATGTACCAATCTATCCGGATTTACTAATCCCCTTTTTAGTAATCCCACGATTAGAAACTATTTTAGTTTTAGAGCTTTCTAAAAATTTAGATCTCATTAGCATGATCATCATCATGATTCTAAAAGCATTGTTTAAAACTATGGGTTATTTACATATTATAAAAACAGCACCATGTAGATAATTAAATGCCTTTAATAAATGAATATTTTATTAATAAATAAATAAGATTGTTTACAAAGTACGTGCTTTATCATCATACATGATTGGCTTGTATGCACACTACTATCAGCATGGTATGCCCGGTTAGATAATTCCAAAATTCACAGATGGGAAGAGTTGGCACATGCCTTCCTCAATCAATACAGCTTTCAGTCTCAAATGGCTCCAGATAGATACCAGATCACCAAAATCAAAAAGCAAACCACTGAGTCATTCAGAGAATATGCCCAACAATGGAGGCGGGTGGCAGCACAAGTCACCCCACCTATGACTGAGTCTAAGATAGTCATGACCTTCATCGACATCTAAGAAGCTCCGTACTACGAAAGGGTCCTAGCAGGCATAGGCAAACCATTCTCGGAGATGATCAAGCACGGAGGGATGGCTGAAATGGGGCTGAAATCTGGGAAGATAAAGGATCTGGCTGCCTTGGAAGCTGTTGCCGAGCATATCCTATCTGGGAGTTACGGGAGTAATCCTCGGAGAGTACACAAAAAGAAAGATGAAGAAGTGTCCTTAGTATTGCAAGGACATAATCAAAGAAGCGAGTCGAGAAGTATGCCCATTCAAAGGAGGAACTATTCCCCTTTTCTAGCTCCAGCCCAACCTTTTAACCCTCCATTTTAGAAAAATTTAGAGGCCAGACGTCGCAGAACGTTCACCCCTTTAGGGGATTCACTCGAGAACGTGCTAAAACTACTGACAACATGAAAGAAGATTGTTCAGTTCCTTCCACCAACTAGTACCCGATGGATGGAATTTTGACCCAAGTAAAAAGTGTACATACCATTCCGGATCTCCAGGACACGATACACAGTATTGCTGGTCTCTCAAGCACAAGATCCAAGACTTGATAGACAATGGAGAGATCGTGGTCACCAAACCGAAGCAACCCCATGTGCAGGATAATACCCTCCCTCAGCACAAAGAGGAGAGTGTCAACATGATTAGCACGGGGAGTGGATAGGGATCTAAATACCTCCGGTACATCGGAAAGTCCATTCAATCCAGTAACAATAGCCCAGAAAGTTGGGAGTTATTAGAAAGGCGGTTCCTGATAGAACAGGAAATTAAATCTATCAAGGAACAAATTGGACAACTCGAGGATCTGGTTGTATATCAGCATCAGCTAACCAGGCAGCTGATAAACCAGTCCAACCAGTCTGAAGCAAGTCCTCCTACACCGAAGTTAGTCCCATTGGTATGAGGGATTATTATCGATTTCATGAGCACGAACCCTGGGCCGATAAGGTGGCCAAGGAGGAGAAGTTTCAAGTAGATAGGGAGTTTGCCTTTCAGAGGAACTTCACTAATTTGAACCAGCCAATGTAGGAAATCCTCCAAATGCTGATTAACGAGGGGATGGTTACAGATTTGTTACCCCCGATAAACCCTCGATCCAGGAAATTCAAACCTGACAGGATTTTTCAGTATCACTCCAATACTCCTGGTCATGATACCGAGGATTGCTGGGAACTTCGGCACCTAATTCAAAATCTTATTAAAAGCAGTGAGATGATAAGAGGGAATCAAGATTATGGCATTCCTGATGAGGAAACACTCTTTATTCTCATGGCATGGAGTTAGGGAACAGTGGTTGTTATTTCCTATGAGAAGGAACTAGCCGGAACACTCTTATTACTGCCTAGGAAAGGGGTCCAAGAAATGCAGAATCCTATGAAGGTAGCCGCACCCGAGCCTTTAATCTTACATTTCAGACCCCAGTATCTAGTCATCAGTCTAAAGAGAGTCCTATGGAACTATGGGAATGATCAAGGTTCCACTTCAAATAATATTACCAGCATATCCAAGGAGAATTTATTGTACCTGCCCCAGCGGGTGATCAATTCATTTATTAAGGCCAAATAGAAGGTGGCTGAAGAGAAAATTGAAGAATTCCTCAACAAAATGGGGCATAACGAGATCAAGGTGGTGCAAAGCCTGAAAGATGCACCCAAGCAGATGTCCATCCTAGATCTGGTCTTGTCATCGGTGGATCATCGCAACATTATGATGAAAGTTTTGGAGGAAGCCCATCTGCCAAAGACAGTGGATGTTAAGAAATTTCGTCATATGATAGAACACATCTTCAACAGCAATGTTATATCCTTCACTGACGATGATATACCTGCAGAGGGAACGGGTCATCGTAAGTCCCTGCACATAGCAGTGATGTCATCAAGGTATGTGATTGGAGGGGTGCTAATAGATGAAGGATCATCCCTAAACATCTGTCCCTACAATACCTTGCAGAGAATGAAGATCAACCCAAACCAGATCAGAACCAGTCATGTGGTTATCCGGGCTTTCGATTGGTCTCGCCAAGAAGCTGTGGGAGAGATTGAGATTCCACTAGAAATTAGTCCCCACACCTTCTATGTATCCTTCCAGGTACTCAACATTACCACCGGATACAACCTATTGCTGGGAAGACCGTGGATCCACATGGAAGGAGCAGTTCCATCCACCCTCCATCAGCAGCTCAAGTACATTATCAATGGCAACCTAATCACAGTGAATGCCGAACTAGAATACCCTGTCTGCATACAGGAAGACATGCCAGTGATCAGCCTGGATGCAGGGGTTGAACCTGCAAGTTTTCAAGCATTGGAGGTGAGCAATACTCAGCAAGGTATCAAGAGCCTGGTGCAAATCCCGAGTCTTTCAGGGAAAGCCAGACCGGGTCACACATCCAAATCAAACCACTTGAACCCACACAAGCATCCAAAAGTTCATGCTTCCACTATACTACTGCAAAACCTCACTGATGCAGGATTTATGAAGCCAATGAGGAAGATTCCTACTATTGTGTCAGCCATGCTGTTTCCTCTAGTCATACCAATAAGTGAGAGAAAATCCCCAAAGCCTGAGGGGGATAACAAAAAGGGAAAAGAAAAGTTCATGTATGAAGGACGAGACCCATTTGCTAACATGCGTGTTCTCATACACTATGAAGGTATGAATGATGATATCCCATACAGTGATGAAGAGGATCAGATCCAAATTCCTCACATCAATAAAGGAAAGGGAGACAGTTTAAGGAAAAACCCCAGCTCTAATCTGAATGATGTCTTAGTCGTCATTACGGAAGAGACAGACGACCGTAAATCTTGTATCCTCCTTATTCATGAGGATCTGACCCTGGACAACTAGAGCAGCATCCCTTGCCTCATTCAAAAAGGGTAAAAGGGCAGAGAGTCCATCTGCCCTATAACATGGTTTTATTTACTGCTTGTTTTATTGCACAGCTATAGCAGTAACTTTTGTCATGCTTTGCTATATATTTAAGAAGTTGCATATATTAAAGTGAAAGCATTTTGTTTTCAGGACTCCAAGATTGGATTTGTTTGTCACTGCTAATGAGATGCCAACCTGTCACAGTGACTACAACTTTGATGTAGAACTGAACTTTGACTTGATGGGTATTGATCAAGAGGAGGAAGATGACTATGAGGTGCCCGAGGAAATCATAGAATGGGTCGAAGACAAACCCAAACCAAACCTAGACCAAACCACCACCGTCAATATCGGAACCTCATAAAACCTCAAAGAAATCCAAATAGGCCTAGACCTCACCCCAGACCAAAAAGCCGACCTGATTGAAATCTTAACACAGTTCCAAGATGTGTTTGCAAGGTCGCATGAAGACATGATTGGCTTGTCTATTGACATTGTCATCCATCGACTCCCCATCAAGGATGGATTCAAGCCAGTCAAGCAATAGCTCAAGCGTTTGAAACCTGAATGGAGTCTAAAAGTCAAAGAAGAAGTTGTCAAATAGTTCAAAGGCGGCATCATCATGGTATCAACATGCCCGGAGTGGATGTTGAACATAGTTCCCATGCCTAAGCCCATGGGGAAGGTACGAGTATGCATAGATTATCGGGATTTGAACAAAGCCTGTCTCAAAGATAATTTCTCGGTACCTTTCATCCATATTCTGATAGAAAACACGGCGCAATACAACATATATTCTTTCACGGATTGCTTTGCTGGTTACCATCAAATCATGGTCACTAAAGAAGAAAGGGAGAAAACATCTTTCATCACTCCCTGGGGAACCTTCTATTATAGGTGATTGTCCTTCGGCCTTATCAATGTCGGTGCCACATATCAGCGAGCCATGATAGCCCTGTTTCATGACATGATGCATAAGGAGATATAGGTTTATGTGGATGACATCATCATCAAATCTTGAAAGGAGGACGATCACATCAACCATCTAAGGAATCTGTTCAACAGGTTGCGTAAGTACAATCTCAAGCTGAATCCAGCCAAATGTGCTTTTGGCGTCAAATCGGGCAAATTGTTTGGATTCCTAGTGAGCAGTAGAGGCATTGAGCTGGATCCCGCCAAGATTAAAGCCATCACAGAGATGCCAGTACCCCAAATAGAAAAAGAGATACGTGGGTTTCTGGGAAGGATCAATTTCATAAGCAAATTTATTTTCCAACTCACGGCAACTTGTGAACCCATTTTTAAGCTACTAAGGAACAATTCCTCCACGAAATGGAATGAGGATTGCCAAAAAGCCTTCCTTGCCATTAAGAAGCAGCTGATTGAAGCGCCCATCTTAGTACCCTGTTGGGTAAAATCTATACGCGCAACACGCAAGTATACGTGGTCAACAAGTAATACAATGATAAGATCAAGTATCGTACCCACAGAGACAATAATTCCAGTTTAATCAAACAAGTACCAATTTTATATTATTTTAGCTTTATTAAACTAATGATTAACGGATGCTTTTTATAGTAAAATACTACTTAGACCAAAATTAATACTAATTCAGGATTTTAACAAGTTTTGGAGAAATAAGCCTACAACTTCACCTATTACTTCACTTTAGATAATATACTTTCCTTCAGTTTATATTAATTACTCCAAATTATTAACCAATAACACATAAGCAGATATAACCATCTCTCGATGCATTAAATCCATACTCACTCAAATCTATAAATGATAGAATTAAGCAAGACACCTTAATTAACAAACTCACTATATCTCTATGTGAATTATAATTGAGAAAGGTTTAATATCAAGTTCTCGTCAGATTACATATGATGCATAAATATCTCTGTCCTATACACGAATTATGAATCCCAACTAACAGCAGAAATCACAAACACAAGTTACTATGGCTAGTTCTAATCCTATATATCATCTCTCGAATTTATATGGGATAACAGATAATTGGTGATCAAGCAATATATAAGTTATGCACAACACAGTAAATAACCTGGAAATAATATTCATAAACTGATTTGAAAGCAATTCAATCATCCGTTACATAATACAATCCTTCATAAGCTTAAATAAGAATTTAGTTCATAATGAATGAGTTAAAACCAATAATCCACAAAGTATTAAACATTCTGAATACAAGTTAAATATGAAGGGAGAAAAATAGAATCCAAAATTCTGTCGTTACTCGTCTCCACGTTTGCCTTGCGTTCGTCGTGTTAAGCTCCGCTTCTAATCTCCTCCTTTGTCAACTCACGAATTAGGGCTTCCAATTTGTCTAAATGTATATGAATTATCAGCTTCTGTACCATATATAGCCTTCTCAGCCCGCGACAACTACTCCAGCCTTACATCAAAGTCCTATTTGAAATAGGAGTAACAAGTCCAATCTGCCCCAAATTCACCTCAGCGCACAATTTCACCTTTGATAGTCAATCGGACTGTCAATCCAGCTCCGATAGTCAATCGGACCGTCAATCCAGTGCCGATAATCAATCAAATCGTCAATTAAGCTTCGATAGTCAATCAGACCGTCAATCCAGCTCTGATAGTCAATCGGACCGTTAATCCAACTCTGATAGTCAATCGGATCGTCCATCCAGCTCCGATAATCAATCGGACCATCCATCTAGCTTCGATCTTTAATCAGACCATCAGAATAGCTCCGATTGTCAATCGGACCGTCAATCCAGCTTCGATCGCCAATCGAGCTCTGATCGCCAATCGGACCGTCTATCTAGCTCCGATAGTCAATCAGACTGTCAGATCAACCCCAATCTCAATATCGAGCTGTCAAATCAACCCCGATCTTTGATCGATCGTCAAGTTAAACCCCGATCTCAATATCGGGTCTTCAAATCAGCCTCGACAGCAACCTGAAAGGTACAAGTCAGCCCCGACATCAACCTAGGACGTACCGATCAATCCCGATCTCAATATCGGGCCTTCAAATAAGCCCCGACATCAACCCGGGAGGTACAGGTCAACCTTGACATCAACCCAGGACATGTCAAGACATCCCCGGTCTCAGCCCGGGAAGTATAGATAAGCCCCGGCATTAATCCGGGAAGTGCAGTTCAGCCCCAAATACAACCCTAGGAAGCCAAATTCACCAAGGACCACCCCGGGAGGGGCAAAATGGTAATTTTATCAACTCTCAGATGATTCGGTCAAACTCAAGCCGAATTGATGCCATCCAAGTCAGAATGAAGCATAACGACGATCCCGAGTGCAAACAGCGCAATACAGCTCAACGGACAAACTGCGGGAAATAGAAGACCTGGTTATGAACCCATCTTCTTTGACCCAGAAAATGTTTTATCATATGTCATTGCGACATTCTCGGGGAGGGCTTTTCAAAAAGGTATCGCACGCATCAAACGGACACTCTGATCAAAAGTTAGAAAGTTTTGACTTCGACTGCGCATTATCCGGAGTACACGTACTTTTCCACCTCTTCCAAACCCAAATATTTTCACTCCAACACGTAGATATAGCCACATACTACCACATATTAGAAAATAACCGATAGATTTGGACGTATAGAGCCTACAATTTGGCAAAAAGCTCTTGTAGCAGTCCATTGTAAGTATTTTCATGATCAGAAAGTGAATATTACTTCTTCGTACTTTTATACACTTGCACATTAAGTTTTGTTTTCTAAAAATGCCCAGAACTTAGTTCCGTGGCCCTTTTCGTCAAAATTTGGTACATTTTTGTACATAAACTAATTTTTTGGCATTTTTACAACTCAGATTGACGATCCGTCAGCTCCAGCAGCTTCAATGCACTAGCACACACATTCTGGCAACTTCGCCGTACTGGGTTATCTTCCCAGTCCAGGTCTGGCCCTTTTTTGTATATATTTAACTGTATATGTACTAACATTTCAATTCTGTCTAGCCCGGAATTCAAATCCGAGGTAGTTTACCGCTTTTATATATATTTACGCATATATAAGCAATTTTCACCATCACTGGTTCTCGTACCAGTCTTGGTTGATTACATTTCTGTTAATATATATATATATATATATATATATATATATATATATATATCTAAATATTTTAATTCAGTCTGGGCACAGGCTTGAAAACCCATCGCCCTTTAAACTGTTTTTGCACTCTTCGCCATATTGGGTGCTCTCCCCAGTCACTGGTTGACTACTTTTCTGCAATTTTCATTCCAGTCAGGCCTGGGTGATTTTGTGGCCTTTTATACTATTTTTGCACACTTCACCATTACTGGGTTATCTTCCCAGTTCCTGGTTGACTACTTTTTTGTACATTTACATTCTAGTTCGGCCTGGATCATTCTGTGGCTTTTTTACTGCTTTTATATATATATATGCATATATAAGCTGCCTTCACCATCACTGGTCATCTTTCCAGTCTTGGTTGACTACATTTCTGTTAATATATATATTTCAATTCCAGTCCGAGCACCGACGTGAAAACCCATCGCCCTTTACAGCTTTTTACATATATAATTGTATATATATACTTCTTTATTCGTTTTCTATTCAACTGCTGCTTTAAATATTCATTTTACATGAATTGGCACTGACATATCTGCGGGCAGACTAGATTTATTTAAATCTCGCCAATTCTAGTTTTCAAACGGTTCAAAACCTCTAGATTAAACCGAGAAGCTAAATGATTGAGATTTTCTTACATCTAGCTTTCTTTCTAGTTTCAGCTTCGAAAGCAACGTCGCGTCCCTTAGATCGCTATCTAGTGGGAACGAGACGCTTTGGCCACGCGCATCCAGGATTTAATGATGAATCCTTGGTTCCATTGCGACGTGATGATGTATATAGCTGTTTCTGTATAAATTTGAACTGTGCAGGTTTTCTGGCTACTCATATGTGAGCATAGGAATCATGGGATTCATGATCAAAATGATCAGAATCTGATTCCCACGATGGACAAACTCTGATTTACAAATGTACCCTACCAGTTTTTATGTAAAAATATACATGTAAACATACCTTAAAACGGTTATCCGGATTTAAGGTCTCAACATAGTGAAAAAATATTGATTGTCGTGTCAGTGTCCCTCCGATGGTTCTCATACCCAAGAGGAGACCGACACTTGTATATTTTTGTGGTCGAGGATGCTTCGCAGCCCGACAAATCACCATTCACATGCAGCCTTAAGGCTATAAAAATAAAATTAGAAGTATCAACAGGCTTCAATTCCTTTGCTAGCGTAAGGGTTTGATAAACTAGCTTTCAAAACATCATTTTCAATTCAATCATAAGAAAAGCTTTTACAAATCAAATAAAATGCTTTTGAAAATCAAATCAAAGATTGATTTTCAAATCAAATCAGACCCTTCATATATAGGTTCAACGAAGCAAATCACTACTTTCAATCAATCAAATTAATAGGCCCAATTTTCAAACAACAATCACTCACGCATTCCTGTTTTAAGGGAAATATTGAAAAGATGCGATACCGTGTTTACACGGGAGTCGTGGGGTGCCTAACACCTTCCCCACACTTGACCAAGCCCCAGAGCTCAAACTTTGTTTTCAAAGATCAAGTTTCGACAGTGTCCAGCAATTGGGCCTCTTTCAAACAAAACTCGGTTGAGTTGGTATAACCATTTTCAAATCTACCAACTAGTGACTCTGTAAAACGTTCAAATCGTCGACATGATACATGTTGGCCTTTTTCCTAAATAACACTTCGAAACCTTTTTCCTAAATAAAAAGAATAAGGTTAGAGATAACTTAGGAAGAGAGATTAAAAGATCCGGGTTGGGACTCGACCTGCGGATTTTTTAAACTAACGTCGACCGGTGGCGACTCTGTTGGGGACAGTAGAGGGCTTAGGCCGCTTTCGAATCATTTCAAAACATTTTCCTTTCAAAACTATTGAATGCGTGAAATTCTGCGTCTCCACAGTCAATGAATGAGTGAATGTTGTGTCTTTACATTGAATGAATGTGAATGAATGCTTTCCTGCTTTTTTAGTGCTTCACACCTATATTTAGTGCTTCGCACCCATGTTATCATATGCACAACGGTAAGACACGATGTATGCGAATGTATGTTGTGTGTACCTCTCACAAGGAGGAAAACCCGGTTGGTGATAAGTAATGTCTCTGGGGAAGACTAAGTCTCTGGGGCTCATGAAAATGCACCACCCAGAATCGCTCCAGTTGAAAGATCAGATTAATTTCGGCTGATTGGCACTTCTGTCCCTCCAAGTTGCCACCCACTTTCAAAGTCGTCCCTAAAGTACAAATTTTGTCAGTTAGGTCCTTAAAGTGGTATTTTATTGGCGTTTTCGTTTCTTCAGCCCAATTTAATCTCAACCCGACCCATTTTGACCAATTTTAACCCAACCCGACCGAGTTTGGCCAAACCCAAAATTTTAATATTTTAAAATATAATATTATTTTTAAAACAAGTTTAAAATGATAATTATATTTAATATTTTAAAAAATAATATTTAATATTTTAAAAAAAATTATTATTTTTAAAATAATAATTATTTTAATATTTTAAAATAAAATAATTATTTTAAAAATAAAATATTAGTTTTTTTAAAAAAACTTAAAATAAAATTATATTTAATATTTTAAAATAAAATATATAGTTTTTTATTTAAAATAAAATATTATTTTTAAAAAGTTATAAAGATAATTATTATTCTAAGGAAAAAATATTTGAAACTTTTATTTTTTCAAAAAATATTAACTTTTTTTTGTGAAAACAAATTTTTACATAAAAAAAATAAAAAAATCATTATATTTTTTTTAAAATAAATTATTATTTTTTTATGTAATTTTTTTTAATCTATATTTTATGAAACTTTACTCATTTTTGAAAAAAAAATGTTTCTAATATTATTTTAAAATATTAAATATAATTATTATTTTAAAGTTAATATTTTCTTTGAAAATATTAATAATAATTATTATTTAAAAAATATTTAAACTATATATTAAAATAATTATTATTTTAAAAATAATAATTTATTTTAGAATATTAAACATTATTATTTATAAATGGTAGATAACTTAAATGATAAAGATATTAACTTCTTTTTTTCTAAATATAACTTTTTACATAAAAAAAATGAAAAAATCACTTTATTTTTAAAAAAATAAATTTTTATTTTTTATGTAATTTTTTTGAATCTATATTTTATGAAACTTTACTCATTTTTGAAAAAAAATAAAAGTTTCTAATATTTTTTTCTTAGAATAATAATTATCTTTATAACTTTTTAAAAATAATATTTTATTTTAAATTAAAAAATAAATATTATTTTCAAATATTAAATATAATTATTATTTTAAAATTAATATTTTCTTTTTAAATATTAATTAAAATAATTATTTAAAAAGTATTTAAACTATATATTTTATTTTAAAATGTAAAATATAATTATTATTTAATTCTTTAAAAAAGCTAATAATTTATTTTTAAATATTAAATATTATTATTTAAAATGTTAAATATAATTATTATTTTAAACTTATTAAAAAAATAATATTATATTTTAAAATATTAAAAATTTGGGTTGGGTCAAATTGGGTCGAGTTGGGTTAAAATTGGTTAAAATGGGTCGGGTTGATATTAAATTGGGCTGAAGGAGCGGAAACGCCAACAAAATGCCAGTTAAAGGACTTAACTGACGAAAATTGTACTTTAGGAACGACTTTGAAAGTGAGTGGCAACTTGGAGAGACAGAAGTGCCAATCAGCCGATTAATTTCCCCTCAAGTAGATTGCGATGATCTGGGAGCCTTCATGCTAAAAACATAGCCACGAGAGTAACCTACGATAGGTCAGCCTTTGATTAACCAAATCCGAATGGAAGCTTCTTCCTGCCTTCCTCTCTTCCTCTTTCAATTCCATGTTAAGTCTCCAATTACCGAAGAGCACAATGTAAATATCATAATGAAAAATTTACTTTCCCTATCAAAATACTATGTCATCCTGCCATCAAAACAACTAACCTCGATTTTGCAGGATAAAAATCTAAAAAACACATCATGCATCCTGTCCTTACCTACATCAGGAAATTGACACACCTACGTTTTGTTGTAGGTAAAAATTGGTCCTGTTACTAGGTCTAAATCCAAAGCACCCGGTCCATCCACGAACATTGCTTCTGGTGCTCCACAAGAATCCACCCCGGTATCCAGGGAAGAGTTCGAAGGACTGAAAAACTAGATAGCCGAGTTAGCCGATTTCCTACGAGAATAAAGCAAGGCCTTTAAAGAGAAACAATCTCAAGCTCATCCAGAACAAGGAGCATCTGGTAGTGGTGCTGGCGGTCAAGATACTGAAAAGGCTGAAACTCAGATTCCTGGACCACAAAATCAAAACATGACCAACAAAACCCCTGAAATCATCCCCCTCATCAAAGAACAGGAAGCTAGTGACATCATAAAAAAAGTACAACAGATGGAAGAAACCCTCCGGTCTATCAAAGGGACTGGAGCGTTTGGCAGTGTTACTTACTCTGAACTCTGTATATTCCCCGTGGCTCGTTATTCGGAGAAGTTTCAAGTCCCTGATTTCGAGAAATATGACAGATTGGGGGATCCTTACACACACATGAAAGTATTCATCGGAGAGCTTGGATCCTATGCAGAGGATGAGAAGCTTCGAATGCAGTTATTTCATAAGAGTCTAACCGGAGAGGCGAGAGCATGGTATGCCCGTCTAGACAACTCCAAAATCCACAGTTGGTAAGAATTGACCCATGCCTTTCTCAGCCAATACAGCTTCCAATCTTAGCTGGCTCCGGACAGATACCAAATTACCAAAATCAAGAAGAACACTAAATCATTCAGAGAGTATGCCCAACAATGGAGACGGGTCGCAACACAAGTCACCCCAGCTATGACTTAATCTGAAATAGTCATGACCTTTATCGATATCCAAGAAGCACCCTATTATGAGAGGGTCTTAGCAGGCATAGGGAAACCATTCTCTAAAATGATCAAACATGGCGAAATAGCATAGATGGGGCTCAAATCCGGGATGATAAAAGATCTAACTGCCCTCGAAGCTATCGCTGAACATATTCACTCCAGAAATTATGGGAGTAATCCCTGGAGGGTCCACAAAAAGAAAGACGAAGAAGTCTCCTTGGTCTTACAAGAACAAAATCCAAGGGGCGAGTCCAACAATATGCCCATTCAAAGGAGGAACTATACCCCTTTTCAAAATCCAGCCCAGCTTTCAAACCCTACATTTCAAAAAAATATGGAGGTTAGGCGGCGAAGAAATTTCACCCCTCTAGGGGATTCACTTGAAAACGTATTCAAGCTTCTGACATCTCAGAAGAAGATTATTCAACTCATTCCACCAACCAACACTAATGCTCGGAATTTCGACCCAAGCAGGAAATGTGCTTATCATTCTGGATGTCCAGGCCATGACACCCAAGACTGTTGGTCTCTCAAGCACAAAATACAAGACTTGATTGACAGCTGAGAGATTGTGGTCATAAAGCCTGAGCAACCCCATGTACAGGACAATCCTCTACCACAGCATAAAGAGGAGAATGTCAACATGATCAGCACCTCAAGTAGAGAAGGATCCAAATACCTCCACTATGTTGGGGAATCAACCCAATCCAAAAACCACAGCCCCGACAGTTGGGAAGTTTCTGAAAGGCGATTCCTGATAGAGAAAGAAATCAAGTCTATCAAGGAGCAGATTGAACAATTGGCGGAACTGGTCGTCTATCAACATTAGATCACCAGAAAGATGATCAAACGAGCCAACCGGTCTGACATCAATTGTCCTCCCACACCAAAAATCAATTTCGGCAGGATCATAGCCAGTCTCAGGAGCATGAACCCTAGACTGACAAGGGGATTGAGGAAGCGAGTGTCCAAACGGGTTAGAAATTCCTATTTCAAAGGAACTTCACCAACCTAAATCAGTCAATGGAAGAGATCCTTCAAATGCTATTTAACGAGGGAATGGTTGCAGACTTGTTACCCTCGTTAAACCCTCAAGCCAAAAAATTAAAACATGACCAAATATGTCAGTACCATTCCTATTCATCCGGTCATGATACTTAAGATTGTTGGGCCCTTCGTAACTTGATTCAAGACATGATTGAAAATTGGGACCTGATAAGGGGAAATCAAATCCTCGATCTCCCAGACAACGACACTCTTTGGATCCCCACTGTATGGAATCAGAACACAGTGGCTGTCATATCCTGCGATAGGGAGTTAACTCTCAAACCCTTAGTACTGTCAGGGAAAGGGGTCCAAGAAATGCACAATCCTGTAAAGGTAGCTGCACCTGAGTCGTTGATTTTACCTTTCAGACCTTAGTATCCAATTATCAGTCTAAAGAGGGTCCTACGAAAATACAGGGACAATGAAGGCTCTACTTCAAACAACATTACAGTTGTGCCGAAGGATAATCCACTGTACCTACCCTAGAGGGTAATTAAGCCAGTCATTAAAGCAAAAGAGAAGGTGGCTAAAGAAAAAATCAAAAAGTTCCTCGATAAAATGGGACACAATGAAATTAAGATAGTGCAGAGCTTGAAGGACGCACCCAAGCAAATATCTATCCTCGACTTGGTCCTATCCTCAGAGGATCATCGCAACATTCTAGTGAAGGTACTAGAAGAAGCTCATTTGCCACACATGGTGGACACTGAAAAATTCCGTCATGTGATCGAACACATCTTCAACAACAATGTGATATCCTTCACTGACGATGATATCCCGGCAGAGGGAAGTGGCCACCACAAGTCCCTGCATATAGCTGTAATGTCCTCCAGATATGTGATCAGAGGTGTACTTATCGATGGAGGATCATCCCTCAACATTTGTTCATACGACACTTTAGAAAGAATGAAGATCAATTTGAACCGGGTCAAAACCAGTAATATGGTCATCAGGGCTTTTGATGGATTGCGGAGCCAAGCTATGGGACAAATAGAGCTACCTTTAGAGATTAACCCACACACTTTCTACGTATCTTTCCAGGTGCTCAACATTGCCACCGAATAAAACTTGTTGCTAGGCAGAGCCTGGATCCACATGGCAGGGACAGTGACATCCACCCTCCATCAACAACTCAAGTACATTATCAACGGCAGCCTCATCAGCCTCATCACAGTGAATGCCGAACCAGAATACCCTACCTACATACATGGGGACATGCCAGTGATAAGCCTGGATGCGGGGATTGAACTTGCCAGCTTTCAAGCTCTAGAGGTGAGCGATACTCAATATTTACCTATCAGGGCACCAGCCCTAAAGCCTAAAGTCTCCACTAAAGTAATGACGGTGGGCCAAGAAATGGTATCTTCGGGCTTCTAACCTAGAGAAGGGTTTGGAAAAGATAAGCAAGGTATCAAGATGCCAGTCCAAATCCTAAGTCAGACTAGGAGAGCAGGATTGGGATATTCATTCGGGTCAAGCCACCGGAACCCACATAAACATCCCAAGGCTCATGCCTCCACAATTCTGCTGCCAAACCTCATAAATGCCGGATAGGTGAAACCTACGAGGAAATTTGTAATACTTGAGAATTTTTGAATATTTTTAATGATTTAATTAATGAAAATGAATATTTATTTGAATATAAATGATTATGTGTTATGAGATGGGTTAACTCAATTATTTCAAACCGAATATATAATGATTGAGGAAAATGTGGAGTTTATGATAAGCTCGAAGAACGCCTTGTATGGCGCGATAATGAGAATTATGATTTAATTAATTTAAATGATGAAGGAATTGATAAATAATTAATTAGTATTATGTTGATTAATTGTTATTATAACTAATAATCTATTAGAAAGTGGGATTAAATAAGTGAAGGATTTATTTAATATCATTGCCAATTAATTGATATTATGAGAAATAACTATCAATGAGTAATTATTTGATAACGTGTTGATTATCTGTTATCGTGAGTAATAAAATATTAATGAGTAATTAATTAATATTGATTAATTATTATTGTAAATAAATAGAATATTAATGAGTAAATAATTTATAAATATAATAAGATTATATTTACTCAATTAATTATTATGTGCATGTACTAAAAATATAATATATAGTAGTTACCTCTATATTATATAAAGTGCAATGTGACGCGTAAATGTGACTATATAATATATATAAACTATATAGTAAGATTAATTGAATTGTGAAAGTTACATAATAAGGTTATGTGACAATATGTGTGTGAGAACATTAATAAGTACCTCATGAATATTTTACTAAGTAAACAATGGTTGATTGATGATTTCTTCAATAATTTAATATAATTGAAATAACAGAGTTGGGATAGTAGAACGTGATAATACCCAATTGAATTATATTCGGTATGATGAAATGTACATGGATTATATATGGATGTGTATTACCCAATTTGCTATTATGTGTTATGTTGCTCATGTGTATCCTCTAATTAAATTATAACCTATGTATATATTATATGTATATGTACATAGCCTTAGTACTAATACTTTCATTTCCAAATGCTGAGTTATATTGCTTTATCCCACAATGAGAGTCCCTTTTCTTCTCACGTGTATAGCTATAAGGCCTAAGCCTATTCTTTCTCAAACTCAGCAACATTTGTAGCCAATGATCATGGGGGGAGTGGGCATCATGATTAGAATCACCAACTAATCAACAACTCTTCCTTAGCCATCAAACAATTCTTCAATCCATTGGTTTAACTTGAAGTGGAAATGCATTATCTGTGTATTAATTTCTCTATAAATATAGCTTCCCTTCTTCTCATTCCATTTGCTGAGATAACTCTAAGTGTTATAGAGTATATTGAGAGTGAGTTGTATTAGTGGTATAGCAGCATTGTGGGTTTGATATAGCAGCAAACTGATAACCAGAGGTATAACACGTTCATGCTCTTCATTTCTTATTTCTAAAATTTCTTAAGTTCTTGATTATGATAAAGTAGATGGTAATTGGATTGTAGAATGCTTGTTTAGTGTTATATGAACTAATAAGCATGTTAGAACTACAATGTAGTTGGTTTACAATCAAATTCGTAGGAATTTTTGTAGTTGGGTTTGGAAACTGCCGAATAAAAGCCTTTCTGGTGCTGGCCGAGACACGGCGCAGCTGTGCCAGTTTTGTATTAGGGCGCAGCGCAGCTGCGCCAGGCTCTATTTTTTTTCTTCTGATTATATTACAAATTTGTTCTATGCTAAAATGTTAATACTATTTAGACGAGCATGAAAAATATGTTAACATGTGTATATATGTTCTTCGATATAACATGCATGTTCGCGAGTATGTTAGTCGGCATTATTAATAAAAAGACTTATAATGTGAAAATAAACTTATAGATCTCGAAGTGAACTTTGACATGTATGTACCATGTTTACATTTTGACTTTTCAAGCATAATCGTATGGTCTAAATAGACATGAAAAGTTAGTCTAAAGTGTTGAGTACACACTAGCATACATGGTTGACGTTTAAAACGATTTTAAAAGGCTAAACTTGGAAGTTTTGGAAAACTAAGGATGCATGAACGTGAAGTCATAGTGTTCTGATATTTTTAACATGCTTGATAGTGCTTTTAATCTCATTACGATATCATGCATGTGCACACACTTGTTAGTTACCATGGAAGTTAGTTAAGCATAAGTTTAAGCATGTTTCATAGTAATAAACGATGCTAGTTATACGTATATGATGAAGATACTTGTGAGCATGCCTAAAACAAGTTATGTGACCACCTTATGTGTTTAAATGACAAGTATGAAAAGCCTACATGATTTCATGATGTTGAATGGCTTTAAGTTATTAAGGATGCTAATCTAGAACTATAACATGAAATGATTAAAGTTTGAAAGGTTGTACAAGCATGGAACGACCCTTTAACATGTATATATGCTATGTGATATTTGTCAGTAGTGTGCATACAAGCCAATCATGCATGATGATAAAGCACATAATTTGTAAATAATCTTATTTATTTATTAATAAAATATTAATTTAAGGCATTTAATTATCTACATGGTGTTATTTTTTATAATATGTAAATAACCCATAGTTTTAAGCAATATTTTTAGAATTATGATGAGATCATGCTAATGAGATCTAAATTCTTAGAAAGCTTAAAAACTAAAATAGTTCCCAATCGTGGGATTACTAAAATGGGGATTAATAAATCCGGATAGATTGGTACATATGTTTCTTGCTCATTGGATGAGGATGACTGATCTCATGGTCATTTATGTGGAGACATTATAGCAAGTATGTAGGTGCTTATTGGAGAATAAGTTCACTGAACGTGACTTGCTATGGAATATCTAATGGAGTTTTACTCGCCTGTCAATAGGAATTCTTAATGTGATAGTAGTACAAGTGATCCTTGGAATTGAGATCATCATAGTATCTTGTATGTAACAAATTATACTTTGACTTATTCCTTAAGGCCTTTCAAGGCATATATAGGGTATGCTTGGGTATAATGAGTTATATATGGAGATAATATATGATCAATAAAGAATCTACCACCTCTAGTAAAAGAGGAGATATGTCCTATATGATTCGTTAAATAACAACCCATAAATCATTGGACAAGGTGGAATGAAATTAGAAAGAGATTTCTAATTTGTATTATTTGGAGTAGTGCATTTTCTAATCGAAATACATATGATTAAATAAATTAATACTTGATAGTAAATCCATGTCTTATATTTAATTTGGACATTGCATGGTGGAAGGATTGAATTGTACGGTAACTATTAACTCACAGCTTCTTTTATAATTAATGTTAAAATCTATATTATCTAAAAAGTCGTTGATCGCTAGGGAGGCTTATCCCTATTGTTGAATAAATGTTATTTATTTAAATAGATTATTAGTTTAATTTATTTATTTAAATAAGATTAGAATTGTTCTAATTGATTTATTCACAACCGGTTTAATATGGAGAACCTAAAAGGTCACACCATAAAAGGAAAAAAAAATTATTTAAGAAAAAAATGGCATGATAGTAATAATGCATTAAGTGTAATTACTTTAATCTATGATGATAGAATAAATTAAATAGCTTAATATTTATTATTTAATATTTAAGAAATATTAAATATAAATTAATAAGAGGAGTCTTATTATTATTATTATTATTATTATTATTTTAATTCTAAAGGAGTTTAGAAATTAATATAATATAAGCACTCTCTCTCAATCTTAATAAGATTAGGATATAAATTAATTAATTAATTAAATAAAACCCTATACTAATTGGATTAGGAGGGTTAACCTAATATCTATATAAGAGAGTTTTATATCAGAAATAAGGGACGTGAGTTTTCCAAGAGTTGGGAGTACACATTCTATAGAGATAGAAACAAGGGTTAAGCCAATAACCCATCTTCCTGAGTACTTTGTCTTCCTTGGTGGATCACCTATAGAGGCCAAATACTTGGGTGGATGACATTGATCAAAGGAAGGAGCCACAGCAGGATATTCAAGGAGATTCAAGGAGTGCAAGGAGTAAAACTCGTACCTGTAGAAGCTAGATTCTATGAGGGTGTGATTCTTATCTTCCTACTTTTCTGTTATTGATAATTGTGCACAAAGTATAATTATGGAATAGGTTTGTATAATTTTTTTTGAAAACCTATGTTTCGCGCTTCCGCCTTATTTATGTGATTTGATTGCATGTTAGCGTTACGTATAAACCCAACAGTGGTATCAGAGTCTAACTTTGTGCTATTTATCAATTTTATGATTCCAAGTATGAATTGATGTGAGAATTGGATTGAATTTTCTGGACAAAATCATTTTCTGCAAGTTTCTGCGACAAACGGCGCAGCTGCCCAGTTCATTACTGACGCAGCTGCGCCGGTCTACAAAAAATGGCGCTTCAGGCTACCTGCGCAGCTGCCCAGTTCATTCTGGGCGCAGCTGCGTCGGTTCCTGAATAGACCCTAAAATTTGATTTTCATTAATTAAGTAAACTGTTTATTTAATTAATAAAGTTTTAAAATAAAGTTGTTTATTTTATCTGAAATATGATTTCAGATTGCTAAAATTAAAGGAGTTTAATTTAGATTTATTTTTTGATTAAAATAAAAGAGTTTATTTTGTTTCAAAAATAAAATTTAGCAAAACTTTTGTCCATTAAATGACATCAATCCATATATGGAATAGCTTTATTATTCATGAGATGAATGGAAATTTATTGATGCATATGTTGATGTGTATGAGAATAAAAGGGATTGATTATAGACTATGACCAATGTGATTGGATTTTATTTTGGATGAATGCTTGAATGTATGAGTTTTATAAAATGGGGTCTGTGTACCTCGTCTTTTTTGATTTTCTTCTTGTTGTAAATTCTATCTCTCTCATATGTACTTTTCCTTGACTGTTGATCAATGTTTCTATTTAAATGAAATAGTTTATATAGTAGGATTAGTTACAATTTTTGAAGAATTGGAGATCAAGGAGCAAGGAGCGCTTGAAGACCCATTTGTATAGAGCCCGGGTTTAAATGTATTAGTTACGTTTAAATTTAAATTTTTGCATTCCTAGGTTTGACCTTTTGGTTCACTTGGTGGCTCTACTGAACCAAACTAGAATAAAAGTCCATAATCAATCCGGGTAGAATATAGTATTCTATATTGCATGCTAAATATTATATATATTATATTTTATGCAAACATGCTTTGCATGTTTAATAAAATAACTCGTATTTTATATATATATGTGCATGCGCGCTAAACAAGATGAGACAAATAATAACAAACCCCTCAAAGAAATAATATTAAGTCCGAAGTGTTCAAATGATATTTAGAATATCGAACGTCGCCTTCTAGCATGATTAATTAATAGAGTATTAAATATTTAATATGAGTTTGTTGTGCTATCCACAAGGTGAGTATTCAGTATTTAAGATGTTAATTAATCACATTTGATGCTTATTAAGAAAATTGAACAATCTAGTTTTGTTGTGCTATCCACAAGGACGAACATTTTTCTTTTTTGAATTTATGGAAGTGCTAGGCTGGACTTAACTTAAATCATTTTAGTTCGGATGTGCACACATATGACCATTGTGATTTAAGAGGCAAAATAAAAGGAGTTAGATAGTGATGTAATTGACAAGAGTTGTCTACCTATTTATTTGTATATCGCTTGTTATGCTATCCACAAGATTATAGACATTTGAAATGGGATCCTTAATCTCACTAGCAAATCTTTAATTAGATATTGCCAAACTATATAAGTGATGGTAATATAGTTTGATGAAAATAGTAGGAGATACCAATTTAAAATAAAGACCTAAATTTATTTTGGTATGCAAAGTTAATAAAATGAATGTTTGCTAAAATGTTATCTTTTTCACATGCAGAATTTTAAAAAATGTCTAAATCATTAATCTCACTACGAAGCATACTTGATGCAAATAACCTTACCGGCCCGAATTATGAGGACTGGCTAAGAAATTTGAGAATTATTCTCACTGCTGAAAAGATTTCTTATGTCCTAAATTCAACTATCCCTGAATCTTTTTCGGAAACAGCCTCTAAGGAAGAGATTTCCACTTTCAATAAGTGGCAAGATGATGCATCTGTGGCTCAATGCATCATGCTCGCATCCATGAATAACGAGCTTCAGCGTTAGCACGTAAACATGGATGCTTCTACTATGCTGCTTCACCTTAAGGAGTTGTATGGTGAACAAAGTAGGACTGCTAGATATGAGATATCTAAGGAGCTCTTCCAATCTCGGATGACCGAGCGTACTGCCGTCGAGACTCATGTCCTAAAGGTGATCAATTTGATTAAACATCTTGGACAACTTGGGTTTGTCATGGATGGGGAATTGAGTCAAGACATGGTCTTGCAATCACTCCCTGAGACCTTCTCGTAGTTTGTGGTTAATTTTCACATGAATAAGCTAGATGTCAGCTTGCCTGAGCTGCTTAACATCCTGAAAACTGCAGAAGGTCACTTCCCATCCAAGAAGAACCATGTCTTGTTGGTGGATTCTTCCAATAAAATGAAGTGGCCCAAGGTATCTTCTGAAAAAAAGAAATCCAAGAAGGTTAAGGGAAAGGGGAAAGAAAAGGAACAAAAGAAACCTGAACCAGCTAAAGGAATGTGCTTTCATTGCAACGAGCCGGGACATTGGAAGAAGAACTGCAAGAAGTTTCAAGCAGAGAAGAAGCTTGGAGAAGCTTCGACTTCCAATCAAGGTTTGTTTATGATTAAAATTAATTTTTCTGAAAGTCATAATTCTACTTAGGTATTGGATACCGGCTGTGGGTCTCACATATGTAACATTGTGCAGGGACTGGTCAGAAGTAGAAAGTTGAACAATGAAGAGGTGATCCTACGAGTGGGGAATGGAGCAAAGGTCGCTGCATTAGCTGTAGGAACTTATTGTTTAGCAATACCTTCGGGCAAGTCCATTTATCTTAATAACTGTTATTATGTTCCGAATATTATTAAAAACATTATTTCAATTTCTGTATTGGATATGGAATATTTTGACGTTATTATAAAGAACAATGGTTGTTCTATTTATAAAGACGATGTTTTATATGGTATTGAAAATTTGCGAAATGGACTTTATATACTTGACTTGCAAGAAAATATATTTCAAATTGAACAAGCTAAGAAAAGAAAAAGAGATTTTATTAATTATACCTATATGTTGCACTATAGACTCGGTCATATCAATAAAACAAGATTATCTAAGTTGCATAAGGATGGGCTCCTAGAGCTATTCGATTATGAATCATATCCAACTTGTGAATCTTGTCTCATGGGTAAAATGGCTAAATCTTCTTTTAGTGGAAAAGGAAAAAGAGTTACAGAGTTGTTGGCATTGATTCACACAGACGTTTGTGGACCTATGACAACAAGTGCACGGGGTGGGTATTCTTATTTTATTACTTTCACTGATGATCATTCAAGATTTGGATATGTGTATTTAATGAAATACAAATCAAAATCATTTGAAAAGTTCAAAGAGTTCAGAAGTGAAGTAGAGAAACAAATGGGCAAGAGTATTAAGATACTTCGATTAGATCGAGGTGGAGAATACTTAAGCTGTGAGTTTCTCAATTGTCTCAAAGAAAATGGTATAATCTCACAATGGACTCCTCCAGGTACACCACAGTTAAATGGAGTATTGATGAGTGAGTTTTATACCCACTCATCGGTATTCGTTATAGCTTGATTCTCGTTGTTTTTAAGTAATTCTCCTGTTATATTTACTTGGTTTATACTCTTGTATACAGGTAACGGAATGGATGCTTAAGTGGCGTAAAAGGACAAAAGGGAGCTAAAATTCGGGACCAAGTAGATCAAGATTAGCAAAGTGGGAAGCTCAATATTGGATAGCATGTGGGACTTATTTTTATGCAAAGGTTTCATTGACAAAGGTAGCAGCTCACGATATCGCAGTTCACGAAAAGGCAAGACGTGGGTAGCATGCAAGATGGGCCCACGGCTGTAGGCAGCTTGAAAGGAGGAGCATCGAAATTAGCAACGAACAAGGCTGGACAGAATGATCTCCCGCTGGGGCGGGCGCTTGTAAAGGATTTCCCCCGCTGGGGCAGGGAGGGGGCAACAACATGCGTCATTTCCTATTCTGATTCGGATTCGTGGGCAGCAATTGATATAAAGTGGGCTAAGAGTATTGGAATTAAGTCATGTAGCAGCTTATTGCTTTCCTTTGCCAGTGGGCCATGGGGTTAAAAGTAAAGGTCTTGGACATGATAACGGCCATGTGGCTAGCAATTGGACCGAACATAAGGGATAAGGCAGCATATAAAAGGGACTTGAGCTGATACATAAAAGAGGACGGAACAAGCATGCAAGCAACTGGTCAATATCTTTGGCTGACTCGGATTGGACTTGCGATAAAGGAGGGCATGATAAAGAAGGACTTATAGTAGCTTAGGGGTATAATATATATTATATATTATATATTATTTAATTATTATAGGGTGACGTAACTTGTTACAAAAAAAGGACTTAGCCTGGAGGCCACGGAGGAGGGATTAGCTTAGCTTATATATATATAGGATATTAGATAGGAACGGAAGTATTATTATTAGTTTAGTTTTAATATTATAATTAGTTTAGTTTTAAATTTAGTTTTCAATTAAAATAATAAACCCTAGTTGAAAGGGGATTTGGAGATTGAAGCATTTGGAGGCCATAGGAGATCTAGATCAAGAGCAAGACGGAGGACGAATTTGCCGGCAACAGATTCAATTCTTTTTCCTTAATCTTATTCTTATCTTTTAATGTGTATTCAAGTGTGGATTCTTAGTTTTAATTCAATGAACTAATTCTTTGTTTGAGATTGCAATGGATTTTTTTGTGTAATTTATTTTTATATGCTTCTCTATCAATTAGTGTAATCTATCGTTGAGATTGTCTATTGTGATTTGGAATTAATTGCTTAATTGCCTAGCTAACAATTACCGTGATAATCTATATGAAATTAATTGAGGAGTATAGATTTAGATTTGATTATGATAGCATGCGTTTGTGATTTCTGCATAGATGGAAATCATGATTTGTGTTTAGGATAGAGATATTCCTTTACGCCATATGTAATCTTATAGAGAACTTATGATTAAATCTTTTTTAATTGTAATTCATATAGCAATATAGTGGATTAGTTAATTAGGGTGTCTTGTTTAATTCTATCATTTGTGGATTTGAGTGAGTATGGTATGATGCATCGAGAGGTGGTTATATTTATTTTCGTGTTCTTGATTAATAATTTAGAATAGTGAGAATAATTGATGAGGAGTGTGTTAACTTAAATGAAGCAATAAGTGAAGTTGTGATCTTAAATCTCCGTAATCTTAATTATAACTAGTGGTGATTTAATAGTAGTTTAATTATATAATTTGAAATTCATTCGTTTAAATAAGATTGAGTTGGTTACGGGTTAGTATTTGGTGATTTTTGTTAAATAATTCCTCGTGGGATTGACACTCTACTTTCACTCTATTACTTGTTGACCACGTATACTTGTGTGTTGTGCGTAACTAGATTTTACCCTAACAAGTTTTTGGCGCCGTTGCCGGGGAATTAATGTAATAATTATTTACCAATATTAATTTCAATCAAATTAGTCTTAATTTAAACATTTTATTTATTTATTTAATTCTCTTCCTATTTTACTCTTTTTTCAGGTACCATGGCTGAATTCAATTATCAATGGCCATATACGAACATGACTCAACCAAGGAAAACAGGGATTGATGAACTTATATTAGCACAGATTGAAAAGCTTTCGAAGACGTTGGAGGTTATTGCAGCCCAACGGAATCGAAGGATGGCAGTTACGTGTGATTATTGTGCTGGCAATCATTCGGGTCATCAATGCACCGTCAATTTTGAACCGGTACAATATAGTGGTGATTACCTCAATAACTATGCTGATCATAACTACCACCAAGATTGGGGGTATCACCCAGATTCTTCATGGAGCTATAATTATGATGACCAATACTATGCTCCAAATCCATCATACAGACCGGAATTTTCATGTCCACCTCCATTGCCACAAGAAGAAAAGCTAGGTTGGGAAGAGGCTTTGGCTAGAATCCAAACAGAAAATGACGCGGCGAGGAAATCTGTACGGACGAAAATGAAGAATCTAGCAATTCAGCTGGAGCAAATGACCAAAGCCGTGAACAACATTCCTCCAAACACTGGTCCTAATTACATAGATTTCGAAACTGATGGAGAGCCAGAATCAAATCTGCTATTGGATGAGCCACAAGAAGAAAAGTTAAATATGGAGGAACTCATGTCAAACGTCATAGCAGATCAAGAGGAGGGGAAGTTTAGTCAGGAAAGTTCAATTCGAGATCAAGAGTTATCAACTCAAAATCTTAATAATCAGATAGAACAACTCACCAACGCCTCAAACAACTGTCCTCCAAACACTTGGATTTATAACATGGATGACGAAACTGACGGAGAACCCGAACCCAATCTGCAGCTAGATGAGCCACAAGATATAAAAAGTGTGGAGACAATTGGGGATAATGAACTAGAGGTCGACGAAGATCTAAATGGGTCTCCACCAAAGATCAAAGAGTTAGTCAGATTTGCAAAACCATGCCCGATTGGTAGTCATGTCGTCGGCAAAGCTCTTTATGACATAAGAGCGAGTACAACTTTGAAGCCATGGTGGGACAAGAAAGAGAAAATAGACAAAGAGCCCATTGTGTGTGACAAGCTTCCAAGCCCCAAAGTGATCACATACACAATGGAGACAACACCTAGCTGTTGGACCTTATTCATGAAGATCATACCGATTAAGAGAATGCTAGGTGACTTTGATGCATTGGTCATCGCCTGTGGGAACCTCCAAAAGGATTATTTGCTACTGATGGATAGAGGGTTCCTCAACTTTCGAAGAGGAATTGGATAGTGTTATCCAGACAAAGTCCGGCTGAAGGACTATAAATCAAGCGCTTATTGGGAGGCAACCCAAGTTTAATTTTTAGTTTTTTTAGGTTTCATATTATTTTTTTAGAATTTTCATTTTTTTTAGTATTTAATAAGCTTGCTTCTATTGTGTTCACATGGTAGTCAAATCCAACTCAAGTGTGGTGCCCGATTCATTCCAATGTGCCTAACCTATTCTTCAGACTTAGCATATAAGGGGAAAAATGCTATATTTTCAGGGAAGTCCTCTCTTTTAATTTTTCCTATCTTAGCCATTGAGGACAATGTCTGTTTTAAGTTTGGGGGTATTTATCATGTTTAGTATTCACTTGGACAATGTTTTGATGGAATTTAATTTTGGCCAATGATAAGTGGGAAGTTAATGTTTTAACTCTTGGAGATTTGATGAGCATGCTTAGTCTATATTTCAACTCATTAGTTGGTTTCACACTACTTACAAAATTTTTAAAAATTTTACACATATCCATTTGTTTAGCTAGTTGGGATTAATTTTTTTTTTTGACTAAATGCTTATAAAAGATATCAGTGTAACTTGAGAAATCTTATTTGAGCATCATTCAAAGTGAAAATTAGGCACTCACATAAGTTTGGGGGGAAATCTTGGGATATTTTTGAAAAAGAAGAATTGGAACCTTCCCGAGTTGAATAATTGAAGCATGTGGTGGGTCGAGATGGAGCATAAAACGTACTCCCCATAAACACAGGTACGAGATGGAGCGTAAAACTGCACTCGTTTAATGAAAATGGAAAGTGAGATAGAGCGTAAAACGCACTCACTGAAAAAAATAAAAGAAAAAAAAGAGGAGCTTTAAAATACTTGGGAAGGGTTCATATGTGCTTAAATGTTTAAATAGCCGATTGATCCTTAAGAAAAAAATTTGTGCTTTGTCTTGATTAGCGGAGATTGATGTGATAAGAAGTTTTGAGAGTTGTTTTTGAAAATCATTTATGAGTATTGGTTGATCTTATCTAAATCATGACTAGTTGAACATTTAGATGCACACACGCACTTAAAGGATCATAAGTAGATGTGAAGCTAATGAATGTTGTTAAAAATTTTAGACATGACATTGTTTTGAAATTTTCTTTGGGTTATCATTTGTTGTAACCTTTGAGGCCAGTGTTCAAATTCATATTGACTAATTTCCTGAGTGGATCATTGCTAGAGAATGAATCTGTTTAATTTGTATGTTTGCTTGAGGACAAGCAAAGTCTAAAGTTTGGGGGTATTTGATGAGTGAGTTTTAGACCCACTCATCGGTATTCGTTATAGCTTGATTCTCATTGTTTTTAAGTAATTCTCCTGTCATATTTACTTGGTTTATACTCTTGTATGCAGGTAACGGAATGGATGCTTAAGTGGCGTAAAAGGATAAAATGGAGCTAAAATTCGGGACCAAGTAGATCAAGATTAGCAAAGTGGGAAGCTCAATATTGGATAGCATGTGGGACTTATTTTCATGCAAAGGTTTCATTGTCAAAGGTAGCAGCTCACGATATCGCAGTTCACGAAAAGGCAAGACGTGGGTAGCATGCAAGATGGGCCCACGGCTGTAGGCAGCTTGAAAGGAGGAGCATCGAAATTAGCAACGAACAAGGCTGGACAGAATGATCTCCCGCTGGGGCGGGCGCTTGTAAATGATTTCTCCTGCTGAGGCGGGGAGGAGGCAATAACATGCATCGTTTCCTATTCTTATTCGGATTCGTGGGCAGCAATTGATATAAAGTGGGCTAAGAGTATTGGAATTAAGTCATGTAGCAGCTTATTGCTTTCCTTTGCCAGTGGGCCATGGGATTAAAAGGAAAGGTCTTGGACATGATAACGGCCATGTGGCTAGTAATTGGACCAAACATATGGGACAAGGCAGCATATAAAAGGGACTTAAGCTGATACATAAAAGAGGACGGAACAAGCATACAAGTAGCTGGTCAATATCTTTGGCTGACTCGGATTGGACTTGCGATAAAGGAGGGCATGATAAAGAAGGACTTATAGTAGCTTAGGGGTATATTATATATTATATATTATTTAATTATTATAGGGTGATGTAACTTGTTACAAAAAAAGGACTTAGCCTGGAGGCCACGGAGGAGGGATTAGCTTAGCTTATATATATATATAGGATATTAGATAGGAACGGAAGTATTATTATTAGTTTAGTTTTAATATTATAATTAGTTTAGTTTTAAATTTAGTTTTCAATTAAAATAATAAACCCTAGTTGAAAGGGGATTTGGAGATTGAAGCAATTGGAGGCCATAGGAGATCTAGATCAAGAGCAAGACGGAGGACGAATTTGCCGGCAACAGATTCAATTCTTTTTCCTTAATCTTATTCTTATCTTTTAATGTGTATTCAAGTGTGGATTCTTAGTTTTAATTCAATGAACTAATTCTTTGTTTGAGATTGCAATGGATTTTATTGTGTAATTTATTTTTATATGCTTCTCTATCAATTATTGTAATCTATCGTTGAGATTGTCTATTGTGATTTGGAATTAATTGCTTAATTGCCTAGCTAACAATTACCGTGGTAATATATATGAAATTGATTGAGGAGTATAGATTTAGATTTGATCATGATAGCATGTGTTTGTGATTTCTGCATAGATGGAAATCATGATTCGTGTTTAGGATAGAGATATTCTTTTACGCCATATGTAATCTTATAGAGAACTTGTGATTAAATCTTTTTAATTGTAATTCACATAGCAATATAGTGGATTAGTTAATTAGGGTGTCTTGCTTAATTCTATCATCTGTGGATTTGAGTGAGTATGGTATGATGCATCGAGAGGTGGTTATATTTATTTTCGTGTTCTTGATTAACAATTTAGAATAGTGAGAATAATTGATGAGGAGTGTGTTAACTTAAATGAAGCAATAAGTGAAGTTGTGATCTTAAATCTCCGTAATCTTAATTTAACTAGTGGTGATTTAATAGTAGTTTAATTATATAATTTGAAATTCATTCGTTTAAATAAGATTGAGTTGGTTACGGGTTAGTATTTGGTGATTTTTGTTAAATAATTCCTCGTGGGATCGACACTCTACTTTCACTCTATTACTTGTTGACCACGTATACTTGCGTGTTGTGCGTAACTAGATTTTACCCAACAAGTATCTGAAAGGAGAAATCAAACACTGTTTGACATGGTTCGATCCATGATGAGTTTTACCGACCTTCCAATTTTATTTTGGGGATATGCCCTAGAAACGGATGCATACCTACTTAACAAAGTACCTACCAAATCCGGCCCAAAGACTCCATATGAGATGTGGAAAGGGAGAAAACCAAATTTTAAGCATGTTAAGACTTGGGGTTGTCCAGCTTATGTCAAAAAATTTGAAAATTATAAGCTACAGAATAAATTCGATAAGTGTAGATTTGTGGGGTACCCTAAAGAAACTGTAGGGTATTATTTCTATCATCCAACTGATCAAAAGGTGTTTGTTGCGAAACATGCTGCCTTCTTGAAAAAGGAGTTTATCCATGAAGGGGTCAGTGGGAGTAAGATATATCTTGAAGAAGTTCAAGAACCACAATTTATCACGGATCTAAGTCAGGTACCTGACCAAGTAGAAGAACTTACTGTACCACACCCTATTCGTAAATCTGGAAGAGTACCGAAGATACCTGAGAGGTATGGATTCGTTATAGAGGATGACGATGAGGTACACATCATGAATGATTATGATCCATTGAATTACGAACATGCTATGAGTAATAAAGACTCAGGGAAATGGCTTGAAGCCATAAAATCCGAAATGGACTCCAAGTATGAAAACAAAGTATGGACTTTGGTTTCTCCACCTGAAGGCATTAAGCCTATTGGGTGTAAATGGGTCTTTAAAAGAAAGACTGGAGTAGACGGGAAAGTAGAGACCTATAAAGCCCGACTGGTTGCAAAAGGTTTTAAATAAAGACAAGGAGTTGACTATGATGAAACCTTCTCACCAGTAGCTATGCTCAAGTCCATTCGGATTTTTCTTGCGATTGCAGCTTACCATGACTATGAGATCTGGCAAATGGACGTGAAAATTGTCTTCTTCAATGGGAAACTTGAGGAGGATGTGTATATGACACAGCCAGAGGGATTTGTTTCAAAGGTTGGAACAAATCAAGTCTGTAAGCTACAACAATCCATTTATGGGTTGAAGCAAGCTTCTCGTAGATGGAACATTCGTTTTGATGAGACAATCAAAGAGTTTGATTTTATCAAAAACGAGGATGTACCATATGTATACAAGAAGGTTAGTGGGAGCGCAGTATCATTCCTTGTATTATATGTTGATGATATATTACTGATAGGGAATAACATTCCTATGTTACAATCAATTAAAATCTGGTTATCTAAAAACTTCTCCATAAAGGACTTTGGTGAACCATCCTATATTTTGGGGATAAAGATCTATAGAGATAGATCTAAAAGGATGCTCGGCTTATCCCAAGGAACGTACATTGATACAATGCTAAAGAGGTTTAGCATGGAAGATTCCAAAAGAGGTCTTATGCCGATGAGCCATGGAATACATCTCTCTAAGAAACAGGCCCCAAAGACACCTGAGGAGAGAGACCGTATGAGTAAGATCCCTTATGCTTCTGCAATAGGATCTATCATGTATGGTATGATATGTACAAGACCGAATGTTGCTCATGCACTTAGTGTAACGAGCAGATACCAGTCGAATCCTGGAGAAGAGCACTGGAAGGCAGTGAAGAATATCCTAAAGTACTTGAGAAGGACTAAAGATATTTTTCTTGTCTACGGTGAGTTTGAATTAAAACTCGAGGGATTCACAGACTAAAATTTTCAAACAGACCAAGATGACAGTAAATCTGTTTCAGGGTATGTGTTTACCTTGAACGGAGGCGCAGTGAGTTGGAAGAGTTTCAAGCAGCAAACAGTTGCTGATTCAGTGACAGAGGCAGAGTATATAGCTGCCAGTGAACCTGCAAAGGAAGCTGTACGGATGAAGAAGTTCATAACTGAACTTGGTGTGGTTCCTAGCATTGGAGAAGTAATTCTCGTTTACTGTGACAACACCGGAGCGGTTGCACAGGCTAAGGAACCCCAGGTCTCATCAGAAATCCAAACACATGTTACGGCGATTTCACTTGAATAGGGAGATCATTGAAAGAGGAGACGTCATGTTGGAGCGTGTGGACTCTCAAGACAACATTGCAGATCTATTTACTAAAGCTCTAACACAACAGCAGTTTGATCGTCACTTAGAGAAGATGGGTATGAGATAACATTGCGATTGACTTTAGTGCAAGTGGGAGATTGATAGTAGTATGCATACAAGCCAATCATGTATGATGATAAAGCACATACTTTGTAAACAATCTTATTTATTTATTAATAAAATATTAATTAAGGCATTTAATTATCTACATGGTGCTATTTTTTAAAATATGTAAATAACCCATAGTTTTAAGCAATGCTTTTAGAATCATGATGAGATAATGCTAATGAGATTTAAATTCTTAGAAAGCTTAAAAACTAAAATAGTTCCCAATCATGGGATTACTAAAATGAGGATTATTAAATTCGGATAGATTGGTACATATGTTGCTTGCTCATTAGATGAGAATGATTGATCCTTGGACTTAAAAACTAAAATAGTTCACTGAACGTGACTCGCTATGGAATATCTAATGGAGTTTTACTCGCCTGTTAATAGGAATTCCTAATGTGATAGTAGTACAAGTGATCCTTGGACTTGAGATCATCAAAGTATCTTATATGTAACAAATATACTTTGACTTATTCCTTAAGGCCTTTTAAGGCATATATAGGGTATGCTTGGGTATAATGAGTTACATAAGAAGATAATGTATGATAAATAAAGAATCTACCACCTCTAGTAAAAGAGGAGATATGTCCTATGTGATTCGTTAAATGACAACCCAGGAATCCTTGGCCAAGGTGGAATAAAATTAGAAATAGGTTTCTAATTTGCATTATTTGGAGTTGTGCATTTTCTAATCGAAATACATATGATTAAATAAATTAAGACTTGACAGTAAATCCATGTCTTATATTTAATTTAGACATTGTATGGTGGAAGGATTGAATTGTACGGTAACTATTAACTCACAGGTTCTTTTATGATTAATGTTGAAATCTATATTAACTAAAAAGTCGTTGATCGCTAGGGAGGCTTATCCCTATTGTTGAATAAATGTTATTTATTTAAATAGATTATTAGTTTAATTTATTTATTTAAATAAGATTAGAATTTTTCTAATTGATTTATTCACAACCAGTTTAATATGGAGAACCTAAAGGGTCACATCATAAAAGGAAGAAGAATTATTTAAGAAGAAAATGGCATGATAGTAATAATGCATTAAGTATAATTAATTTAATCTATGATGATAGAATAAATTAAATAGTTTAATATTTAATATTTAAAATTTTAGAAATATTAAATATAAGTTAATAAGAGGAGTCTTATTATTATTATTATTATTATTATTATTATTATTATTATTTTAATTCTAATGGAGTTTAGGAATTAATATAATATAAGTACTTTCTCTCAATCCTAATAAGATTAGGATATAAATTAATTAAAAGTGTTTAATTAATTAATTAAATAAACCCTATACTAATTGGATTAGGTGGGTTAACCTAATATCTATATAAGAGAGTCTTATATCAGAAATAAGGGACGTGAGTTTTACAAGAGTTGGGAGTACACATATTCTATAGAGATAGAAACAATGGTTAAACCAATAACCTATCTTCCTGAGTTCTTCGTCTTCCTTGGTGGATCACCTATAGAGGCCAAACATTTGGGTGGCTGACATTGATCAAAGGAAGGAGCCACAACAGGATATTCAAGGAGATTCAAGGAGAGCAAGGAGTAGAACTCGTACATGTGGAAGCTAGATTCTATGAGGGTATGATTCTTATCTTCCTACTTTTCTATTATTAATAATTGAGCACAAAGTATGATCATGGAATGAGTTTGTATAAATTTTTTTGAAAACCTATGTTTCGCGCGTCCGCCTTATTTATGTGATTTGATTGCATGTTTGCGTTACGTACAAACCTAACAATATCGTATGTTGATGCTTGGACAGAAACAACAGTACAAAAGCTCAACTCTGATCTGGTCAGGGGATAGCGCAGTTGCGTCGTACCTAGGCTTGATTAGGGCGCAGCTGCGCCAGTCTGAAAACAACACTGATACATTCTGTTGGTTTTCTAGTTGTGATAGATAGCTTATATGATGCCTACATTGCTAAATATGGTCTGCACCCTACCGATATGTGTATATATGTGATTATTAAGTAACATGATGATGTCTAACTTATGACAAGGAAGTTCATGGATAATAATGTCATGGTCAAGATAGTATAATGAATTGCTATAATGCCATATATGTTATAACTATGTACTTGATTTTATAATAACTTATATACTAATTTTGTGTTATGTATATGTGCAAGTACGTAATGACATACGTATAAGGACAATATGATTAAGTTAGAACCATATGTGTTCATATCGAACTTATGTACCAAATGTGCTTAGCTAATGAATATCCTATACATGTAAGTATACGACAATAGGATTCGAAAGTGTTGATTAGCTTTACGTGGATAGACTACGCCTAAGGCAAGTATCCTAAACTCTTGTATTACTTTATTCAATGAATATTGTAAGCAAGTGCTCGAACTTTACTTTTATTGAGCATTCAATTGAACTTGCGCTGTGACACCCCCGAATTCGGGTTCTCTAACCCCGATTCGGTCGTCACGATACAGTATAAATATCCACCTCTAAACAACATATAATAACTAAATGCGGAATATAATAAACGTATGTCGTTCATTCAAAAGGTGTTACTAGTCCCAAGATTCGATAACTTTAATACAATCATACAAACATACCCTAGAATAATCATTAGGGTTCATATTACATAACAGTAATTAAACTATTCATAAAGTAAAGTCTGCTCCTTGCAAACTAATCCTACATCTTTCCTTTACCCTTGTCCTTCCCTGAAGTCTCGGGCTTAACTGCAATAGAAGTCATGATATAGCAAGAATGAGCAACAAGTTTGCTCAACAAGCTTAAATACAACAATAAAGGATATATCATGATGAATAGAATATATATCTGACAATGAATTCAACAATATGAATATTGAAAGCAAGGATAATAATTACTTTTAGAATAACTGATAGTCAAGTAGACTTTGACCTATAAAACTCCAATGGAATCAATAGCTCCCTTTGGTTACTGGCTACAGAATAAGTACTTGAGGGGATCAGCCTCGCGTACGCCATGTATATGCATAACATTCAACTCTGCTATTTGTATCTTATATTAAATACATGGGGTACTCCCCTATAATATCATGGGTGTTCTCTTCAGTATAAGAATCCCTACCATCAATTGGTTTGGATATGTGACAACCCAAAAATTTATAAGATCTTAAATGATTAAAATAAAGGTTAAAGGATAAAACCTTGAGTGGAAATAGAGTAATAATTTAACATTTTTAAAGGACCTAGATGTTTTACTATTTGAGTGAGAATCGAGAATATATGGTTTATAAAATTTTAAAACCATAGAATTAAATTGTACTAGAAGAAATATAAAGGATAAAGTACTACGATACCTATGAAGTTTGGTGACCTAATATATAAATTAGGTATCTGAATTAAATAACCTCAAGCGTTATCCTTATTTAATTATCCTAGTATCTTAACAATATACTAGTGACCTAATCTAAGAGATTTATGAAATATGTATCAACCTATTAGATGATTATGTGAATTATGTGTATGATTAAATAAATATACATTATATAATGTGTATACATTTATTTTGTATATAAAGATAATTAAAAATATGTATATATATCAAAAATATTGAGCCTTAGTTCTAGTGATAAGAGATTTAATGGACTAAAGAGAGTAAGTGATTTAAGTAGCCCAATTTGTAGCCCAATTATTTATTTAAGGATTGGACTTGTAGCTAACTGATTTAATATCAATTAAGTTGTTAATCTAGCCCAATATATCATATCTGGGACAAGTATAATGATGGCCCAATTTAATTATTGGTGGAAGCCCAAATTTATTTTAGTTAGTAGGTAAATTAAGAATAAGATGCAAGCCCAAAAAAAATTAACTTGAAGCCCAACTTAAGCCCATTTAAGGAGGGATATCTTAGTCATTATATTAAGTAATATATAAAGAAAATATGAAGTAAAAGGAGAGCATGTGGCCAGTTTTTGTAAGTAGAGAAAAGGGAGATGTATGTTATAATTATGTTACTTTAGTTGGTGGAGTGCTTTGCTAGGTGTCACCTCCCTTATGAAGCCAACACCTTTTCCTTTTCTTGTAAGCAATCTCTTGCAATAACGAGAGTGAAGAGATAAGATGGATAAAAGATATGGATAGATATTTTGTATATACTCATTTTGCTAGCCACTTAATTATTTATTTGGTATTCTCACTTTATTTTCTAAGGTAAGTGAGAGAGAAAGAAGAAACGGGTAAGGAGCAAGAGAGAGGGAAAGAAATTTTTGAAAAAGAGAGGGAAGAAAGAGAGGGAGAGTTTTGAAGGTCAATAGTTTTCTAACCAAGCTTATAGAGAAGAAGAAGGAAGAAAAGCTAAGGTATAACCAAAAATCTGTACTTATATAGTCTAAATTTTTTTGGGTTTGATTGGAGTTTTGATTTTAGTAAGGTTATGATTTTGAGGCTCAAAAACCTTGGATATATGTATTTTATAGTGTTTCATGTTTAGATCTAAACCGTTTGATGATCAAAAGCTAGATCTAAATTAAGAAATAGGAAATAAGTTTTTCAAATGTGAAAAAATCTAATTTTTCTAGCATTGATTGTGTTTATCTTGTGTTTGGTGATTATTTGAGGTATTAGATCATGGATCATATTAGATCCATGGGTATATTATGTATTGGTATGTATTTTTGTGATTGATGATAAGTTATGTGGGTTATTAGGTGAGAATATAGAAGTTTTCTTAAAAATCAACAAGGAAAAATTAGATTTTTAAAAAAACGCAACATAAAATTCAAAAAATCATATCTCCTATTGTATTTTGAATTTTTGAGTGTGGTTAATTTTTGGAGTTAGATATATAAGTCTTCTAACTTTTTCAAGTGGAATCACTAAAAAAGGAGTTATAGATTTACGTGTGGACTGAAATTAGCAAAGGGCGTCAAATCTAAAAAATGACTTTGAGCAATCTGTCCGGAAATTGTAAGGGAAATTTTGGCAACTTATTTTATGAAATAAATTCCTATCTTTTGGGACATTAAAATATATTAGATAAAGTTTCTTTTTCCAAAATTGAGCTCATTCCGACTTAAACTGAGTAAGTTATGACCATTTCAATATTTGCGTTGTTTCGACAAAAATTGCTATAACCGGAGTTGTATAACTTTGATGGCCACAGGAATTTAAACTGGAAGTCCAAGTTAACATGTGTAAGATCCCACCAAGAGTTGGAAATTTCTGGAGTTAAGCGTGAGGTAGCTAATTTCTTAAGGAAATAACTAGAAATGGATTTTTGAAAAATACTTAAGGGAGTTGAAAAATTCCAGAAAAATACTTTTTGTGTATGGAATATATGTATATATGAAAGGACAGGAAAATAATAATCTGTTTTGATATTTTTGTGCAAAAGGAATTTCAGCTTCCTGAAATGAACAGTTTAGGGTGCTGAAATGGGAACTGAAAATGTTATGAAGACAGTTTGGTTTCAGCTTGCTGAAATGAAAACTGAGAAGGTTAGGAAGAGAAGATAGATTGATTTCAGTTTACTGAAATGAGGAAGTTGATTTGTTAAAATAATAAATAGTTTACCGAGTTATAATAATAACTTATAAACGAACGAGTAAGTGTTAAGTCTAAGGTAGTGCAATCGTACCCTTTTAATGGTTGATGTATAGTTGCTGGGCTAAACGACTCCTTCATATGGGGAAGGTATATACGAATTAGTAACCGATCTAACTCACTGTGAAAACAGTGTAGACGAGACGAAAACTAATTTATTAGTTATTTGTGGGAAATTACTCAGTATACTATATTGAATAATATTAAAGACTCGATCTGTGCTAGGTTTAGACTTTTGAATATGTTTAGTGTTAAGATTATCTAATATTTGACTATGTGGTTAAGTGTTAGATAGATTATTTTTAAAGTAACAGTATTATGAGATAAGTATGTTATACTAATTGAAAGATCAAATTTTATAACTGATAGGTCTTTTCAATAAAGCGATTAAATTAGATTGCGTATCAGTAATTGACGGTACATGCAAGTTTCTATACTCTTTTATTGAGCAAGTTCTCTAACTCAAATTCGAGTTGTTATTGTAAAGCATGTTCGTGATTAATCATTATTGATTATATCACATCTATAATTTATTGATTCGCATTTTGTGCATGTTATATATGTTCATCAGGTATGAAAGACTGATCACCTTCATTACCATATTGTTCAGTTGAATTTATTCATGTTCATTGTTGGCTATTCAGCATTATTGATTCAGTCATTCAGTTACGGAAATTGATTCATGTTCTTTCACAATTCTTATATTGTTGAAAGTTTGTCAGCTTATTATTCATTTTCAATCATGATATATCTTCTTTTGAACTTAAACTTGCTGGGCAAAATTGTTGCTCACCCTTGCAATATCATAATAATCATTTTAGATTAAGACGAAACTTCGAATACAGGTAAAGGCAAAGACAAGTTCCAGGATCGGATTATTGTACGGTTAAAATTGTAATAGTATTGGACGCAAATGACATTGTATGTCGTATAGGATATTGAATACAGGTAATCAGTTAAGGTTAACAGACCTTGGGAATTATGTGTAAAAGTTTATTGTATAAACAATTTAAGTTTATATCTTCCGCAGTAGTTATAGAAATGATGTATCGTAACGTACCATGTCAGAGGTTCTGGGGACCCGGATTTGGGGACGTCACAGTTGGTATCAAAGCTGTAGATTATAAACATTAGGTATGGCTACCTTAGGCTATAACCGCAGGGATGAGGATAAGAAATAAACTCAAATAGAGTTTTAAATTTAAGCGATGAATTTGGGTAAGGCATTATTAAGTCAATAAGATTCAAAGAAGAATCCTGACAAGTAATAAAGATCCAGAGTTACCTAACTCTGATGATAAAGATGAACATTAGTAATGAATAAATAGAGTCTAAAAGACTAAAATTATAAAGGAAAAGAAGATCGTAAATCAAAACGATCATAACATAGAAAAGAATTGTAATATAAATCGATTATAATATGAGATCACAACGTGATCTGATAAGGTCATAGCAGGAGGAGGATCAATCAAATGATTGAAAACTTTATAGCAAAATTGCTATACGAATATGGTATTATGAAATAGTACGAGTTAAACTCAAAAGAGTTGTAGAATTGTAGATACGGATTAAATGAAATTCGTATCGAGTAAAGAGGGAGCTAGGATTATGTGGGATTTCAATTGAGAACTCATGTGATAGCTGAGTTATACAAACCTTTGTATGGGCTGGGATTTTGTGCTTGGTCTAACGACTACTTAGTTTATCACATTGATAATCATTAAAATGTTGCTGCTGCACTATTCGCTATATGTATGTTGAGAAGGTGATTCTTTTCTCATGTGTACGACGGATAGGTAGAGAATATAAGATTAGGTTCGATTTCTTAAAACTCACACTTATGATAAGTTTGTGACTCATAATCGTATGGTGGAACCCCTCAGCGAATGGACGACTTTGGTCTGACTAGGATAAGTTCCTAAACTCATATGATTGTGGTAAGTTCCTGAACTCATAACGTGTGGTATGTTTAATAAACTATACTGGGTATAAGAAAGTTGTGGAAGAAGAATTGAGGATTTTTAGTGTAGTAAGTTTTAAGTATGATAGAATAGATAGAATTATTAAGTAATTGATCATTAGAAGAATTGAAGTTGGTGGTGGAGGCATAGGTATTCCAAATCTTCTAGCTATGCTAGACTTCAAAATTTTGATATCAAGCTAAATTCGCACTGATGTGCCTTTTTCGAAATGAAATGAATTTTTGATTATCTTCAAAACATGATGACAAGGGTGTGGAGATGAACTTCGAGCCATTATCACATCGTTACCTGTCGCGACATGATAATTCCAAAAATGATTTTCAATAGTTTTGAACTGTTTAAATAAGAGTCTATGCTAATTGTTTCGGCTAGACAAAAATTATTTGGAATATCAAAATGTATTTTATATATCATCGATATGTCATAGAACCTGGTGCAAAGATGATAAAAACTGATGGAGTCATTAATACAGTATTATCTAGTGTCGGATGTGATCTAAGGATCGTCAGCCCACTATGGTATATTGTATTATGACAAAGTTACAAAATGACAGAATCTTCAACGAACTATAAATACAGTGCTGTATAATGACGTCATAAAAATAATTTTTAGAATTTTAAAGAAATGTCAAGTGCCAATTAAATTTGGCCAGACACATGTTTTGATTGATGTTCAAATTATTGGTATATATCTAAAGCTATTTGATTCAGCTAGACAAATGTTTATGGAAATTTAAGTATCTCTTTGAGAACTTATCCCGAACCATATTGTTTTGATTCAGACTTCCAACTGAGTATGAACAACCTAGAAAAAGGGGGATATATTAGTTGAATAACGTACATTCCAATCATTGAACACATACAGTCGTTCATATAATTAAGGCCAGCGGTAGTTTACATTCTTCGTGATTGTAAACATGCCTACTATTTGGTTACGGTGAATACCGTTAAGCTGGAGTGTTCATGGTCTATATGGCCACTCAGCATAATTTGAAAAGTTTTAACTCCTTAGAGAGAAGTCTGGGTAAAATGTGATGATAGAATAGTTCCTCAATGAAGGAAGCTGTACGTACTCATTAAATGAGAATGAAATCAGATAAAGGTTAAGTTAAAAATATAGTTTGATGAATAAAAGGAGTAGGAATTAGTAGGCTGCAATTTCGAGGACGAAATTCTTAGAAGAAGGGGTGAATGTGACAACCCAAAAATTTATAAGATCTTAAATGATTAAAATAAAGGTTAAAGGATAAAACCTAGAGTGGAAATAGAGTAATAATTTAAAATTTTTAAAGAAGGACCTAGATGTTTTACTATTTGAGTGAGAATAGAGAATATATGGTTTATAAAATTTTTAAACCCTATAATTAAATTGTACTTGAAGGAATATTAAGGATAAGGTACTACGATACCTATCAAGTTTGGTGACCTAATATATAAATTAGATATCTGAATTAAATAACCTCAAGCGTTATCCTTATTTAATTGTCCTAGTATCTTAACTTTATACTCGTGACCTAATCTAAGAGATTTATAAATATGTATCAACCTATTAGATGATTATGTGAATTATGTGTATGATTAAATAAATATACATTATATAATGTGTATATATTTATTTTGTATATAAAGATAATTAAAATATATATATATATATATATATCAAAAATATTGAGCCTTAGTTCTAGTGATAAGAGATTTAATGGACTAGGAAGAGTAAGTGATTTAAGTAGCCCAATTTGTATCCCAATTATTTATTTAAGAATTGGACTTGTAGCTAATTGATTTAATATCAATTAAGTTATTAATCTAGCCCAATATATCATATATGGGACAAGTATAGTGATGACCCAATTTAATTATTGGTGGAAGGCCAAATTTATTTTAGTTAGTAGGTACATTAAGAATAAGATGCAAGCTCAAAAAGAATTAACTTAAAGCCCAACTCAAGCCCATTTAAGGAGGGATATCTTAGTCATTATATTAAGTATTATATAAAGAAAATATGAAGTAAAAGGAGAGCATGTGGCCGATTTTTGTAAGTAGAGAAAAGGGAGATGTATGTTATAATTATGTTACTTTAGTTGGTGGAGTGCTTTTCTAAGTGTCACCTCCCTTACGAAGTGTGACAACCAGGATTTTCAAAAATTATTATAATAAGAATTTAATAAATAAAATTCTTATTACGAGATGTTTTGAGTTTGGATATGTGTATATATGTGTTATATGTGGTGAAGTATATGATGTGGTGTGAATATAGAAGATATATATATATATATATATATATATATTCATATGTTGGAGGAATGAGGTTTAAGAGTTAATTTATTTTAACTATTAAAGAAGGGAAATAAAATTGTTTGAAAAGGGAAGTAAGCTAATTTAATTAAGTTGGAAGTTATATTATTGAATAATATAATTTGTTGGTTATACCTTGTTGGCTATGGAAATGCTTGAATTAAATTCATGAATAATATGAGTAATTCACTTAATTTAAATAGTGAATTAATATAATTATTTTAATAAAATGAGAAGGTAATATATTGCATAAAAATGTACTATATTAATGTATTACGATAGTGAATTTCGTAAATAGTAAAACATTTATTAAATGAAATAAATATTTTAGTTGAAATATTTATAGAATAAAATGATTATTCGATGAAAATTATTAGAGAATAGTTTATTTAAGTACGATATTATTGATTAAATAATTTTATAATCAGTGCGTACTTTATTATGCTAATGGAATGAAAATAGTCTAATTTAATTAAATAATTAAATTAGAGGATTAATGATTTGTTAAACAAATTATAATTGTATTAGCTAATTAAATATTGTATTGGCTAAATAAAGATTATAATTTAATTGAGTAATGTGTGACATGAGTACTATAGGATAAGAGAATTATAAAAATAAAATAAAAAGGGTTTTAAGGTGTGGCAACCAAATAAGGTCTTATGACCTTTGGTATATTGTAACTGCCGAGACCCTTAATTTATTTGAGCGTAAACCGTTTGTCAGTTTTTATGTTACGCATTATTTTGCTAAGTCTAAATAACAGAGAGGAAGGGGAGCCTTATAGAGGGTTTGAGAGATAAAGAAATTTTATGTGGATTAAGAAGAGAAAATCCTGAGAATCAAGAGGGGAGAAGAGGTGTAATCAAGGTTTCCTAGTCATCTTTTAATCAATCTAAAGAAGAAATCTAAGGTAAGAATTGATGATATACTTGTTATAGATGTGTATAATCTGGTATATAACTTCTGTGATGGGTTTTGTAGTAATCGGATTAGTGTAAATATGTGAAAAGATAAAAAATTTGAGTTTTGGCATAATATGTGTAAGATGACTTGTTTAAGACCCAAAATTAATGATTAAATCATGTGATAAACTATAAATTAATGATAGTTTGTATTAATACATTGAGAAACAAAAAGAATGCAAGTGGAAGGAATTGTTTTGGTCAAGAAACGAATTCGTGGCGAATGAATTCGCTAAATATGCTTAAAACATGAAAGTATAGCATGCACAGTGAATTGGAACCCTTAAAATGAATTGTTAATGTTCTTGAAGTGTTATAATTATTATGTAGATGAGTAGTTCAGTATTTCACGAATCCAAAGAGTCGAAAACGGACTCAATCGGATGTGTATAGCTTGATTTATGATGATTGGAAGGAGGAAAGGGTTAGAAAATTCGCCAGAACAACATTCCAGAGGAAAAAGTCGCTTAACACATTGCCAGGGGCGCATCTGCGCTGCCCCCAAGGCTGGTTGGGGCGTAGCTGCGCCAGGAAGAAAGTCAGTCCGGGACTATTTTGACCACCTGTGGTAAAACAGCCATAACGTTTTCATACAAACTCCAATTGAGGCGATTCAAGATGATCCGGAACGAGCACGAGTAGACCTACAACTTTTGTTCTTTAAGTTATTTTATTTGAGTTCAGTATCAGGGGTCAAAATGATTATTTAGGACTGATGTGTTTTTGGAGGCAATCGGGGGGCATCGGGCATGCACCTATGCACATGTAATGCTCCTGACTATGTAAAATGATGTTCTAACTTCCATAACATGACTATTATGTATTTTAATAATACTTAGCATTAATCTTGAGTATTAGACAATTCGTATGGGCGTGCTAAGCATGCGCAAATGCGTGTCATTTGGGCGTTCGAATAGGCAAGTTTGACGTACGGACGTGCAAGCGTCGCAGGGCCGTAACAAGTGTGTATGACCTTGTTTAATATTATGTTTTCAATAAAAATGAAACATTATAGAGTAATGTAACCCAATATAGGAGCATGCAAAGCACATGCAAAAGAGGCGAGTTAGGCGTGTGACGTATAAACGTCGAAACGCCGTGTAATGTGGTAATACACTTAAATAGTATTTCGATTCTAATGTAACGAACATTATTATATATGAAATGTGGTTAATATAAAACCAATAGGTAGTCCTAGCAGGACTTAAACACTTGAATGAATTTCGAATATTACGAAAAAGAAATATAGTGAAATATAAGTCGATAGTTAACACAATCAAATTGAACATTGTGTATTGATAATAGGAAGGGATGTAGAGTAAAGTTTACATTACAATTAATATGCTTTGCTATGTGACTAATAGTTGATGTGCATGATTATATAATTGTGTAGGGCACGTGAGGTGCAGATATTTGTAAGCTGTTAAACTGTTATTGGTAAACAATGATCAAGGCAAGTCTTTCAGTTCTTATTTTCTACAGTGCACTTGATGATGAACTATTTCAAATTGTTTTGCAAATAGCATGATATGTTGTATATATGTTGTAAGCATAAAATGTTAAAGTCAATTTATGACTACATTGATTGATTAAAGAATGTTGATTGAGTAAGGAACTCAATCTTTATATTTGTTATGTGATGTAAAGCATGTATGCCATGTTACTTTAATTATTATGAGATGTATGTTGAGCATGTATTTATGTGCTATGTGATGCATGAAAGCTGTTATATCTTGCTGAGCTGTCGAGCTCATTCTTGTAAATAATCACTTTTGCAGGTTAAGGATTCAAGGTAACGCTATGTGCTACTTGAAAGAAATGAATCAAATGTAATGCATGAAGATTTATATACTTTGGCTGAATTGTTATTATTTTGGACCCTGTTTAAGGTTTCAGATAATGTATTTGATAATGTATGATGGTTAACAGATGTTGAGTTGTAAAGTTTAAATTTTTTTCGATGTATAAGGGTTATTGAGCGTGGTTGTAAGTTTTAGTTTATAATAACTTTGACGAAGCGATTCATGAAATAAAGTTGAATCAAAGTTATGTAATGATAAAGGTTGAGATTCAGGGATGATAAAGAAGGAATAATATAAAAGTTTTAAATATTCTGTATTTTTAGTGATTGTATCATTGATTAAAGATGTAAAGTCTGAATAAGGATGTATTCTTAACGACCGATGTCGAGAGTTGTATTGTATGAATTTTGGGGTCGTTACATGAAGCCAACACCTTTTTCTTTTCTTGTAAGCAATCTCTTGCAATAATGAGAGAGAAGGGATAAGATGGATAAAAGATATGGATAGATATTTTGTATATACTCATTTTGCTAGCCACTTAATTATTCATTTGGTATTCTCACTTTATTTTCTAAAGTAAGTGAGAGAGAAAGAAGAAACGGGTAAGAAGCAAGAGAGAGAGAAAGAAATTTTTGGACAAGAGAGGGAAGAAAGAGAGGGAGAGTTTTGATGTTCCATAGTTTTCTAACCAAGCTTATGGAGAAGAAGAAGGAAGAAAAGTTAAGGTATAACCAAAAATCTATACTTATATAGACTAATTTTTTTTTTTGGTTTGATTGGAGTTTTGATTTTAGTAAGGTTATGATTTTGAGGTTCAAAAACCTTGGATATCTGTATTTGATAGTATTTCATGTTTAGATCTAAACCTTTTGATGATCAAAAGTTAGATCTAAATTAAGAAATAGGAAATAAGTTTTTCAAATGTGAAAAAATCTAATTTTTCTAGCATTGATTGTGTTTATCTTGTGTTTGGTGATTATTTGAAGGTATTAGAACATGGATCATGTTAGATCCATGGGTATATGATGTATTGGTATGTATTTTTGTGATTGATGATAGGTTATGTGGGTTATTAGGTGAGAATATAGAAGTTTTCTTAAAAATCAACAAGGAAAAATAAGATTTTTAGAAAACGCAACATGAAATTCAAAAGACCATATCTCATATTGTGTTTCTAATTGTTGAGTGTGGTCAATTTTTGGAGTTATATATATAAGTCTTCTAACTTTTCCAAGTAGAATCACTGAAAAAAGAGGTATAGATTTTCGTGTGGACTGAAATTAGCAAAGGACGTCAAATCTAAAAAATGACTTTGAGCAATCTGTCCAGAAATTGTAAGGGAAATTTTGGCAACTTATTTTATGAAATAAATTCCAATATTTTGGGACATTAAAATATATTAGATAAAGTAGCCTTTTCCAAAAATGAGTTCATTCCGACTTAAATTGAGCAAGTTATGACCATTTCAATATTTGCATTTTTTCGACAAAAATGGCTATAACCGGAGTTGTATAACTCCGATGGCCACGAAATTTAAACTGGAAGTCCAAGTTAACATATGTAAGATCCCACAAAGAGTTGGGAATTTCTGGAGCTAAGCGTGAGGTAGCTAATTTCTTAAGAAAATAACTAGAAATGGATTTTTAAAAAATACTTAAGGGAGTTGAAAAATTCCAAAAAAATACTTTTTGTGTATAGAATATATGTATATATGATTGGCCAAAGAATAGAAAAACAATAAGTTGTTTTGATATTTTCGTGCAAAAGGAATTTCAGCTTCCTGAAATGAACAATTTAGGGTGCTGAAATGGAAACTGAAAATGTTAGGAAGACAGTTTGGTTTCAGCTTGCTGAAATGAAAACTGATAAGGTTAGGAAGAGAAGATAGATTGATTTCAGTTTACTGAAATAAGGAAGTTGATTTGTTGAAATTGTAAACAGTTTACCGAGTTATAATAATAACTTATAAATGAACGAGTAAGTGTTAAGTCTAAGGTAGTGCAATCATACCCTTTTAATGGTTGATGTATAGTTGCTGGGCTAAACGACTCCTTCATACGGGGAAGGTATATAGGAATTAGTAACCGATCTAACTCACTGTGAAAACAGTGTAGACGAGGCGGAAACTAATTTGTTAGTTGTTTGTGGGAAACCACTCAGCATACTGTATTGAATACTATTAAAGACTCGATCTGTGCTAGGTTTAGACTTGTGAATATGTTTAGTGTTAAGATTATCTAATATTTGACTATGTGGTTAAGTGTTAGATAGATTATTTTTAAAGTAACAGTATTATGAGATAAGTATGTTATAGTAATTGAAAGATCAAATTTTATAACTGATAGGTATTTTCAATAAAGCGATTAAATTAGATTACGTAGCAGTAATCGACGGTACATGCAAGTTTCTATACTCTTTTATTGAGCAAGTTCTCTAACTCAAATTCGAGTTGTTATTGTAAAGCATGTTCGTGATTAATCATTGTTGATTATATCACATCTATGATTTATTGATTCGCACTTTGTGCATGTTATATATGTTCATCAGGTATGAAAGACTGATCACCTTCATTACCATATTGTTCAGTTGAATTTATTCATGTTCATTGTTGGCTATTCAGCATTATTGATTCAGTCATTCAGTTACGGAAATTGATTTATGTTCTTTCACAATTCTTATATTGTTGAAAGTTTGTCAGCTTATTATTCCTTTTCAATCATGATATATCTTCTTTTGAACTTAAACTTGCTGGGCAAAATTGTTGCTCACCCTTGCAATATCATGATAATCATTTTAGATTAAGAAGAAACTTCGGACACAGGTAAAGGCAAAGACAAGTTCCAGGATTGGATTATTGTACGGTTAAAATTGTAATAATATTGGACACAAATGGCATTGTATGTCTTATAGGATATTGAATGCAGGTAATCAGTTAAGGTTAACAAACCTTGAGAATTATGTGTAAAAGTTTATTGTATAAACAATTTATGTTTATATCTTCCGCAGTAGTTATCGAAAAGATGTATCGTAACGTACCATGTCCGAGGTTCTGGAGAACCGAATTTGGGGACGTCACAGGATAGCTTTTAAAAAATTTCATACAATTGTTTGACTGAACAAGGGTTTAGACTCTATCTGACGCAATTCAAGAATTATAGAACTTTAAATAATGTACAAGTCCAAGACTGTACGAACTCAAGTGCACTAAGTGCGAATATCAATAAGATCGATGTGGACTAATTATAAAGTAATTAAACCACCTAAAGCATGCTTGGAAATAAAGTTCAAGCTTAAATAAGAACTTACAACACAATAATAACTTGCTCAATACAATATGAAAAGGATAGGGAACTTGCATAATAAAGAGTGTATGTCAGGGAAACTTGCTTACAAGATCCATTGAATAAAATAGTACAAGGATTTAGGATACTTGCATAATCATAGATTCCTTGCATAAAGTAAATGCATAGGTTAGGATACTTGCCTGTTTGCTCAACTACAAATAGTCTAGCTTTAATTAAATTGCGTTGAAACAACCTAACATTAACAAGTCGGTCTTTCAATTAGTATATGTAAACTAATATAAGTCTGCACTAACAAGAATCTAATCATCAGATAGGTCTATCTCATAGTTCACGTAAGTCAATTTACTATGTTGGAGTCCATAAACATCTAATCATGTCTTAGATTTAACAACTATAGAATATCTAGTCTCTATGTATCAACATAGGCTTGAACACATAGCACTTCAATTTAAGCATGCAATATTGTTTAAGATACACATATTGCAAGGTTCTGTCCATAATTCAAATTTATAAGGTTCAATGCCGATCATTCTTACACTTTAAGAAAATCAAGTTCATGCTTCAAGGGTCTGCTACTACGGTTATATTACCACATAACTGAGGCTAAACAATACTAAGTACGCATGCTCGTGCATATACTATTCATATATACTTTAATAACATAGTTCATACTTGAAATTCATTTCTTGAATACGTGTGCATAGGTGATATCCATGTTTAACCAAAATGATTCTCACGTCACCAAATCTATAGTCATAATGAATCCTAATATACATGCTTGCATGATCATAACGTAACTCACATGGTAATTGATGATATTAGCTTCCAAATCCTAAGTTTTCTTTGAAAATTGCACTAAGTCAAATTAGTACATGCAAGGCATCTCAACATATAATTCATACGCATTTGAAACACATATCTAAACCGTATAAACGTATTCAAATGGTAAGAACTTACAAGACATAAGTTTTTCAAGTTTGCTTTCAAGGTTCTTAAGTTTTTCCATTGAAATCATTTGAATCTTTCAATCATGTATGCTAGTGTGTGCTCAACACTTTAGACATAGTTCTTATGTCAATATAAACCATACGATCAGGTTCACAAAATCAGAATACACACGTAATACACATATGTCAAAGTTAACATTGAAAACCATAAGTTAATTTTAAAATCATAAAGCTTTTCATCAATAGTGTATACTATCATGGTTATACATGCATCATGCTATGCCAAGATACTCATATATGTGTGTTAATCATGTCCATATTCTTGCTCTAATTGATACCAACCAGTTAGCATATAACAGAACTTAACAGAAAAAAAACCCAGAAACAAGGCCTGGCGTAACTGCGCTGCTGTCCAGTACAAAACTGGCGTAGCTGCGCTGGTGTCCAGCCAGACTAGGAACTGAACTGCTTTGGCAAAACTGTAAACCCAACACAAAATTTCTTACAAAAATCATTTCTGTACTAGCCACATTACAGTTTATTCAAGCTTACTAACTCACATAACACTTAACAAGCATTCCCCAATTCAAATATCAATCAATAAATGCTTAATTCAAGAATCAAGGATTTAGAAATTTGAACATAGTTAAGGGAGTATACCTCTGTTAAAGAATTGAGCTGCCAAAGCAATTTCTCCCCCACTGATATCTCTCTCAAGAAAACTTGCTATCAATTCTACACTTAATGAAATCTCAGCAATTGCAATATAGAAGGAGAAGAGCTCATTTATTGGCAAATGATTATACAGTCCATGACTTTGCTTACCATTTCAAAACAATGGAAGAAGCAATTATATGAAGGGTAATTGAGAGTAGTTGAAATCCATCATAACACCCACTCCCCCCATAATCATTAGCTACATTTGCTGAAATTGAGAAGAGATATAGAGTAGCTAGCCATGTGTGTTCACTTGAAGAAGAAGTTGGGACTCTCATTTAGGGACAAGGAAAGAACTCAGCACTTGCAATTGTAATACAACACTTGGGTTAAACATCTATACACATAATATATACACTTAAGTTATATTATATATATACACATTTCATCTCATATAGCTTAAGTTATAAATGAATTACAAATATAATTTCTAATTACAATGTATCAAGTAGGGTACATATATATATATCAACATATAATCCATGTACATTTTATTAACACCGAATATAATTCAATTGGGTATTACTCATTATAATAATGGTTATTATTATAATTATAATAACTTATTGAAATCATTATCAATTAACAATTGTTTATTGATATTAATATTAGGTAATAGGGTATACATTAAGGTCTACCCACACACATCATGTTACATAAGCAATAATATTATGTAACTTACATAATATAATTAATCTTACTGTATAGTATATATATATATATAATATAGCCATATTAATACGTCACATTGTACTATATATAATATATAGGTAACTACCATATTTTAAAGGTTTAATTATCGCATGCTTGCACAAAATAATTAATCAAGTAAATATACTCTCATTATATTTGTTAATCATTTGCTCATTAATTTACTATTTATTCACAATAACAATTAATCAACACATTTAAATCCCTTCACTATATTCAAGTAAATTGAATATTTAATTACTAATGCTTCTATCAATACTCTGATATAAAAAGTCTTAGGGTTAGTCCACTAATTTAAATAAACCATTAGTGACTCCCATTAATTATTTCTAGCAATCATTTTCATAGGCACAAACTCACATAACCACATAACCCCACAAGGTTTAAATAAGCTTACAAAACGAACTCATTAAACTTAAATCACATATTTAATTAATAATGGAGTTTAAAAATTTACGGTCATTACATCCCTACCCCCTTATAAAAATTTCATCCTCGGAATTGTAAAAATAAGGTTACTCAAATAAAAATGGATAAATCGCTTTCATCGTCTCTTCTAGTTCCCACGTAGCTTCTTCTACTGCGTGATTCCTCCAGAGAACCTTAATGGAATGGATGATCTTTTTCCTCAGCTTCTGTTCCTTCTTATCGAGTATTTGAACAGGAACTTCCTCATACGATAAGTCTTTCTCGACTTAGATCGGATCATAGGAGATAACGTGCTTGTAGTCTGGTTTATATGGCCGCAATACGGACACATGAAACACGTTGTGAATGTGCTCAAGTTTAGGAGGTAACGCTACCTCATACGCCACTTCACCGACTCGCCTCAGAATCTCAAACGGTCCTATGAACCTAGGGCTCAACTTGCCCTTCTTCCCAAAATGAATCTTCCCTTTTCAGGGAGATACCTTCAGAAATGCATTTCTTCCTAATTCAAAATCTCTCTTCTTGCGATGTAAGTTCGCATACTTCTTCTGGCTATCTTGAGCTGCTACCAGTCGTGCTCTTATCACCTTGATGATCTCTACAGTCTGCTACACCAATTCTGGTTCCAGCAGTTGACGCTCATATACTTCGTCCCAACATAAGGGTGTTCGGTATTTTCTCCCATATAGCGCTTCATAGGTGGCATTCCAATACTAGCGTGATAACTAATGTTGTACGCAAACTCTACTAATAGAAGATGATCCTCCCAACTACCCTTGAAGTCCATCACACAAGCTCGGAGCATGTCTTCAAGTGTTTGAATCATTTTCTCGCTTTGCCCATCGGTCTGCGGATGATACGTGGTACTCATTCATAGTTGTGTCCCCATTCTTTCTTGAAGACTTTTCCAGAAGTTTACCGTGAATCGCGAATCTCTATCCGATACAATAGATATCGGCACCCCATGTCTCGAGATAATTTCCTTGACATATAATTTGGCTAGCTGGTCCAAACTATACTTAATCTTAATTGGCAAAAAGTGAGCCAACTTGGTAAGACGATCTACAATCACCCATATGGCATCGTGGCCTTTCTGCGTTGCTGGAAGTCCCACCACAAACTCCATTGTGATGTGCTCCCACTTCTATTCTGGAATCTTTAATGGTCGTAATAACCTTCTTAGTCGTTGGTGCTCTGCCTTGACTCTCTAACAAGTTAGACATCTGCTTACGCATTTCGCAACCTCTCTCTTCATGTTTGTCCTCCAGAAGTGGTGATGCAAATCCTGGTACATCTTCGTGCTTCCTGGGTGTATCGAGTATCTCGTACTGTGCGCTTCTTGCAAAATCTCTTCTCTTAGTTCTGGTACTAATGGTACCCAAATTCGTCCTTCGAATCTCAGCAGTCCAGTGCTATCAATCTTATACTTAAGCTCCTTGCCTTCGGTAATTCACTTCTTGATGTTATCGCAATCTTCGTCCATCTCTTGTGCCTCTTTAACCTTTTCTAATAAAGTCAGGCTCGCTGTCACTGTAAATAATTTCTCGTTGGTCTCCATCGGATACTTAGCCTCCAATCTAGTCGTTCAAAATCTTTCACCAACTCCTCTTGAATGGTCAATTTCAATAACTTCTCTTTGCCTTTTCTGCTCAAGGCATCTGCCACTACATTTTCTTTGCCTGGATGGTACAGAATATCACAGTTATAATCTTTGATCAATTCTAGCCATCGGTGCTGCCTCATGTTTAGCTCCTTCTGCGTGAAGATATACTTCAGACTCTTCTGATCCGTATATATCTCACATTTCTCGCTATACAAATAATGCCTCCAAATCTTCAAGGCAAAAACTACCGCTGCTAACTCCAGGTCATGAGTTGGATAGCCCTTCTCATAATTATTTAGCTGACGTGAAGCGTACGCAATGACGCTGCCATGCTGCATCAGTACATAGCCAAGACCCTTGTGTGACGCATCACTATACACTACAAACCCTCCCGTGTTGTCCGATAAAACCAACACAGGTGCTTGACTAAGCCTCTTCTTCAATTCTAGAAAACTCTCCTCACATTTCTCCGTCCAAATACATTTAAATGCTTTTCTGGTAAGATTGGTCAACGGCGACGCTATCTTTGAAAAATCCTGAATGAATCTCCGATAGTATCTCGCTAATCCTAGAAAACTTTTGATCTCTGTTGGCGTCTTCAGCTGTTCCCAATTGATAACTGCTTCTACTTTTGCTGGATCCACCGAAACACCATTCTTATTGATAACGTGCCCCAAAAACTGCACTCTCTGCAACCAAAACTCACACTTGGAGAATTTTTCATACAGTTTCTCCCTCCTTAATATCCCCAACACTATCCGAAGATGCTCGGTGTGTTCTTCCTCCATTTCTGAATACACCAGAATGTCTTTTATAAAATGACGATAGTACCCTGCCAATCCAAGAAAACTGCGAACTTCTGTTGGTGTTGTTGGTTGATCCTAATTCATGATTGTTTCTATCTTTGCTGGATCCACTGCTACCCCATTCTTAATAATTACGTGCCCTAGGAATTGAACTTCCTCCAACCAAAACTCACACTTGGAAAATTTTGCGTAAAGTTGTTCCTTTCTTAATATCTCCAATACCACTCTCAAATGTTCTGTATGTTCCTCTCGTGTCTTAGAGTATATTAAGATATCATCAATAAACACCACCACAAATTTATCTAAGCATGATTTAAACACTCGATTCATTAAGTCTATAAAAGCTGCTGGTGCATTTGTTAACCCAAAAGACATCACAAGAAACTCATAATGTCCATATCGGGTCCTAAAGGTGGTCTTTGGTACATCTTCTCTTCTCACTTTTAGTTGATGATAACCCGATCGTAGGTCAATTTTCAAAAAATGCTCTGCTCCTTTTAACTGATCAAATAAATCATCAATTCTTGGTAAAGGGTACTTATTCTTGATGGTCAACTTATTTTACTCCCGATAATCTATACACAATCTTAACGTCCCATCCTTCTTCTTTACAAACAACACAGGTGCTCCCCATGGTGAAACACTAGGTTGTATGTACTTCTTATCTAAAAGCTCTTGTAACTGAACATGTAACTCCTTCAACTCTACTGGTGCCATCCTATATGGTGCCTTTGAAACTGGTGTTGTTCCTGGTGCAAGGTCAATCACAAATTCAATCTCCCTGTCAGGTGGAAGGCCAGGTAAATCACTTGGAAACACATCCAAAAACTCATTTACTATAGGTATTTGGTCTAACTTTCCCCCTATTTTCCTTGTATCCACCACATAGGGCAAATACCCTGTACCACCCTTCCGAAGCAATCTCTTAGTTTGCATAACAGTTAAACACCGGACTTGCTTCGGTAAATAACTTCCCTTAAACACTGCCTTTATTTTCAAGGGTGTCCTTAAACTTACTTGTTTTCGTTTGTAATCAATTACTGCCTTATGCCTACTCAACCAATCCATCCCCAATATTACATCAAACTCCCCTAGTTGTATAGGTATAAGGTTTACCGGTAATGTATGCCCCTGAATTGCTACATTACAATTCTTATGTACTGTATGAACAGGGATTATCTCTTCGTTAGCAATTTCTACATTGAAAGGTACATCTAGATCCTCACATGGTATTTTTAATCTTTTAACAAAATCCACAGATGCAAACGAACAAGAAGCACCAGAATCGAATAACACATAAGCATTTACAACATCAGTTGGTATGATACCTGTCACCACATCTTGTGCTGCCACAGCGTCCCTCACTATTATGTTGAAAGTTCGTGCATTCGAATGATTCAGAGTAACTCCTGCTGTCGCTGCTCCTTGTTTATTGTTAGAATTCTGACCTCCCCCCATATTCACCTTCTTGGGTTTTGGACAGAACTTTGACACATGACCCTCTTCCCCACAGTTAAAACATTTGACACTCTTGCTCTTATCTTTCGTTCGTGGACACCATTTGGAGTAATGCCCATCTTCTCCAGAGGTATAACAATACGTCCCTTTAAAATAGCATTCCCCTTTGTGATTCTTTCCACATATCTGACAGTGCTCAAACCTTTGATTGTTGTTGTTGTTACCTCCTTTGTTGGCATTATTGTTATGATTATAACCTCCTTTTCTAGGGTTGTTTGGAAAAGGCTACCTCCCATCTTCTCTTATTGTTGTTGCTGTTGCTCCCACTCGTGTTTCCTTTTCCAGTAATCACCCTCTTCTCCTTATTAAATTGTAATAAAGCTTCTCCTTCTTTTTTTGTTATAATAGCCTTTTCTAGGATCTCCGCAAATGTCTTTACCTGAAATGCTAATACTCTACTTCTAATTTGGGGTTTAAGTCCCCCTTCAAACCTCCTTGTATTTCTCGCGTTAGTATCTACCTGATGTGATGCAAATCTAGCCAACTCGTTGAATTTGGCTGCATACTATGTAACTGTCATCTCTCCTTGTTTTAATTCCAGAAATTGAGCCTCCATACGATTTTGCATTGAAGTTGGAAAGTAATTGGCAAAGAAAAACTCCTTGAATTTATCCCAATTAGTGGCACCTTTTCCAGCTCTCCCTTTGTTTGCTTCCCACCAGTGGTTAGCTTCATCCTTTAAAAAGAAAGTAGCAAAATCTACTTTTTGATCATCATTTACCTTTGTTACTTTAAACATCTTTTCCATCTCAGTAACCCAAGTCTGAGCTTTTATGGGTTCATCAGTTCCTCTGAACTCCGATGGTCCCACTAATTTAAAGTCCCTAAACTTAGTTGTGGTTGGGTTATTGGGTGCAGCTGGTATCGCATTAGCTTGTCTTCCTTATAAAGCTCCTACCAGAATATTTACCAGGGTTTGGGTAGGATTTGCCTCTTCCTGTTCCTCCTCAATTTCCCCAGGAAGGCTTCTTCTTGGTGCCATTTATCTAAATATAACAAATAGGTAAGTATGAATACCAATTCAATAATTAAACATCCCAGTTTGATAAACAAAAATTTGTATTTCACATGACAAACCTATATATACATATCAAGTGACTCATTTTAGATCACTAGTTATACACACAACAGAAAGTAAACTACATAGCCTATCCGACTAGCGATTTATCCCTATCACTAGCTATATTATAGAATTTTTTTCCTTAGTCTAAAGTTCTTCCTTATTTCTTGCTATCCTCCCTTTTAGCTTTTCTACCATCTTCTCATACTTCTTCAACTTTTTCTCCATGTACTCTATTTCCTGAGCGACCCTAGATCCTGAAGGCCATTCTATCCAAGTATGGATAGGGAGTACTATTTGCAACGGCACTGCATCAATTGCTGGCTCTGCTATGATCAATTGACGGTCTTCTGACATCGTACAATCAGATTTATAAAATTGATTAGTATCTGATAAAAATTATAACTTACTATTTTATTAGTATTCTTATCTATTAACTTCCCTAACAACTTTCCCTCTCCCGCAATAACTCTATTTGAGCTTATCTCCTTTATCAACTAATTACTTCTGAGGTTATAGCCTAAGGGTTTCCTCCTAAGGTTTCTAACCTAAGGCTTTGATACCAAATTGTGACACCCCCAAATTAGTAGATTTGGTGCTCACGTAAATATTCTATAAGATAATAACTTCTATAAATCCAAAATTCACAGTATCCCAATCAGTTAAGAGTTCTCGTCAGAACAATTATCATATCTGGATACCCTCACTTGGATGTATAGATTTACGATCTTACACATATTTCTTGCAGATCAATAATTCCTATCTATCTGACATTCACAGTACAAATGATAAGATTGTTCTTGGAACTGAGGAGCTACCTCAGTGCTTACAGAACTTTCAAGATCATTCAATACCCTCATTCAGATGTATAGTTCATATAGATACTGTACTTGATTCTAATCACCATTAACAATGTAAAACCATTCAACTAATAATTTAATAACATAATAGTATCTGCTTACCTACGGTTCAAATATTACATCATAAAATACCAAATTACATTCTTAGTATTCATACAATAAGCACCTGTTTCCCCTAATTACTTCTACTCATATGTATGCATTCTTGAGTCTGCTGGGGCGTTTGGTGTGACTGCAAAGGAAAAGAATATTTGCAAGAATGAGCTTTGAAATGCTCAACAAGTTTTAAATAATTATAGTTTATACTCACACCGTATCAAAATTTAAGGAAGTATTTAATTCAGAGTATTTTTCTCACATTCCTAAGAGTCACAAAGACTTATAGGAGTTCTATCATTCCTAGAAGTCATAAAAGACTTATAGGAGTTCTATCATTCCTATGAGTCACGAAGACATGTAGGAGTTCTGTTTGGATATCTCATAGGAATTCAGCCTAATCATATCCTAGGAGTATGCATATCATCCTATCAATCTAATATGGTCAAGGTATATATGTACCAAGCAATATTGGTTTTTTCACAGTTTATGCTTTGATATCAAATCAAACACATTTTACACAAACAACAGCTCATATAATTTGTTATGCTTGAACAATAAGCAATAACCATTTTTAAATCACAGATATCACGAATAATATTTATAACAAGTTCGTATACCATTATATATGACTTTCATTTAATATAGAAATTAAATAAAGTTAAAAAAAAACTTGCCTTTTATCACGATCGGCTACTTAGGTTATTTGAAAGTATATTCACCACCTTTTTGAGTACTTTTTGCTTTCTTCCTCTTTCTGATTCTAGTTCTAGCTTGTAGGGAGTTGTTTATGAGTCAGTTGGGTGTATACATTAAGTGTATCAAACGTGGCCTTATTTTCTTAGGAGCTATCCTTATATGAAAAGTTCAAGTAAGTGTAGAACTTTAATTCCTATCTCATTTTGACAAGTAAGGCTATAGCATTAAATGAAGAGGTTGTGTTGTCAAGCATTGAGGTAAAATTAGATAAGGCAAATCTTTTACTTGCCAAGTAGAAGATTTGTGCTTGTCTCCTTTAAAACAAAACAAACTAAGGGCATTTTAGTCTTTTCGCATTCATTAAGGGTACTTTGGTAATTTTCCACTTAAATTCAAGGGTAATTTAGTCATTTCCTATTATCCTTAGAAAATTTAAAAACAATTATGATCAATTAAGTTTTGTTAGTCTAGAATTAGGATTTATACATTAAATTAGGTTTTATAATTAGGGTTAGGGTTTCCTAATCCTTAATTAGGGTTTTCTTACAATCTTTTCCAGTCAAATTTTTAATATTTCATATTAAATATATGTACACAATAATATATAACATTATTAATGTATCATGTTATAATTTCCATTTATTATAACCCTTAGGGTTAGTATTCCTTATTATCAATTAGGGTTTTACTTATAAAACCTTATATCCTATTTACACAGTTATATCTTATGCGTTGTTTTATAATTATATATATTCCAATAATAATGTTAAGTACATATCACACAACATATTAATCATAGTTATATTTACTGTTTATATTAATATTCCTATTTAAAATTTGGAATATTACACATTGTACTATATATAATATATAGGTAACTACCGTATTTTAAAGGTTTAATTATCGCATGCTTGCACAAAACAATTAATCAAGTAAATATACTCACATTATATTTATTCATCCTTTGCACATTAATTTACTATTTATTCACAATAACAATTAATCAACACATTTAAATCCCTTCACTATATTCAACTAGATTGAATATTTAATTACTAATGCTTCTATCAATACTCTGATATAAAAAGTCTTAGGTTTAGTCCACTAATTTAAATAAACCATTAGTGACTCCCTTTAATTATTTCTAGCAATTATTTGTATAGGCACAAACTCACATAACCACATAACCACACAAGGTTTAAATAAGCTCACAAAATGAACTCATTAAAATTAAATCACATTTTTAATTAATAATGGAGTTTAAAAATTTACGGTCATTACATGTGCTATTATTGCCGTACAAGTAAGCTATTGGAATTATAATTCATGTTTTATAACTTAAATACTTCGTGGATAAGATAAAGTCGATTTATATTCTTCGAACTTTAAATCTTGAGTGTTGAACTTATAATCGTTCTTATATACCTTGAAAGAGCGGTCTATGCCACTTGATTCGGCTAGACCTATATTATGAATTTGAAAAGCGATCCAAATCAATTGATTGGTGCGGAATCTTGTATTTGACTGAGATGAACAACCCTTATGGTAAGAGGAGTGTATATATTGTTGGAAGCCCAACACACGCGTGAAAATTATTGTGGTGTTCTGCATAACATGGAGTATTGTATACTGATCATCTATCATACTTAATTTTGGGTTATCAGTTTAATATTGATAATTCTAGTAGAAGTTCATAGTCCTTAGTGACAGCTCAGTATTCAATTATCTTAAAATCTTGAATTGATCTAGCATTGAATCTTATTGATACTTTTTCTGTCCTTAGCGAGTGTTATTAAGAACTGTTGATATTTCTTGCTATCCTTGAACTATCATACCCTGTTTTACCCTTTGGGATTCGAAAACTATATTACTCAGCCTTATTGTCATATTACTTGCTGAGCAAACTTGTTGCTCATTCTTGCTTTCCCTAAAAACATTTAAGTTAAGGCAGAGTAGGGTGGAACTTTGGGCATCGATAAAGGCAAGGGCAAGGCTACCGACTAGCTAGTCCCTTTATGTTTTAGAAATTCTGGTGTTGTATTATGATAACTATGATAATGTATTAAGACTATTTCAGAACTATGTTTAAACTTAAGTAGGGTTATATAATAAGTCTTTATTCGATATTATTATATAAACTATTAAGTACTGTAGGTTGCGAGACTTGGAGGAATAAATATAATAAATCATTGTATATTATTTTAGATTATCCGCTATGACTATATGATTTTAGTTATTATTGTGAGACCGTGATGAACCGGATTCGAGGCATCGTGGCCCGAATTTGGGGGTGTCATAGGTTAGTATCAGAGCTGTAGTTATAAACCTTAGGAGCGAGAGTCCTTAGATTATAACTTAGGAGAACTTAGAAAGATAAAAGGAAATAAAACTCATGTAGAGTTTTCCTTGAGAGACTTAGTGTGTTATGAAATGTAATTTCATTCTATATAATAAACTTATGTTTTATTTAATATTCTAATGGAGTTGCTGTTTGCTTGTCTTGTGTTTGTGATTGTAGGATAGCAGACACAAGAGTACCTAGTAGAGTGGCAGAGGAGGAGCCCAGAGATATACATGTTGTATACGAGGCAGCTCTAGAGGCTGTGCCTGTGCAGGCTATTGCACCGTCTGAGTCTGACGATGAGGACGAGATTGAGGTAGAGTTTGACCCAGAGGAGGAACCCATGGAGGACGAGACTGTGGAGGATGATGCTTCGGAGAGCGAGCCCGTGGAGGACTCTTACGAGCCTATGGAGGACTCCTATGGAGGACTCATACTCTCCCAGCATATGATAGTTCTACGAGTGTTATTAAGATCTGTTAGGAGAGGCTCTTAGGGGAAGGAACAACGAACCCGTTCACCCCAACCCTGAAGCTGTTCCAGTGATAGACTTTAAAGATTTTAGGAGTGTAGGACCCCCAGAGTTCGAGGGTACTACCGATCCAATCATTGCACAGACCTGGATAAAAGAGATCGAGAAGGCTTTCACCATCGCTCGTGTGGGTGAAGACCAGAAGTTGGTATTTGCCACGTATATGATGAGAGGAGAAGCGAACTACTGGTGGGAGGCTAATCAGTAGAGTGCTGAAGAAGGGACAATAGCGTGGGAAAGATTTAAGACGCTCTTCTTCGAGAAGTACTTCCCGAAGAGCATGAAGAATTGAATGGAAGTGAAGTTCTTAGAACTAAGGCAAGGTGATATGATGGTGGCGCAGTACGCGGCTAAGTTCAATGAACTAGCGCAATTTGTGGAACACCAAGTAGGAGATGAAGAGAGGAAGGTGAGATGTTTTGAACAAGGACTGAAGCCTTGACTGTTTAATAAGGTATCAGTTCTTTGGATTGATTCCTTTGCTACATTGCTGGAGAAGGCAATCACTGCGAAAGGTGGCAGTGAAGCCTTAAGTTTATATAACAAGGAGACGAAGGGTAAGAATACCGGAGGAGAAAATCGGGGAGGAGGTAGCAGTAGTGGAGGAAGTAATTTGGGAAAAAGAAAGTAGGAGAACAATAACAACAACAACAAAAATAACAACAAACAGTCGGGAAACTTTCGTGTAGGATTTAATAAGAGGGCTGAGGGATGCCCAAAATATGGAAAGAATCACCAGGGCGAGTGCTGGAAGGGACGTGACACTTGCTACAACTGCAGTCAGGAGGGGCACATTTCACCCAACTGCCCAAAACTGAAGAAGATACAAAGATTTTTTGCTTGTGGCTCAACGGAGCACCGGATCAAGGATTTCCAGAAGAAGGAAAGTGGCGGAGGTAGCAGCCAACAAGGGGGAAACAAACTGATGATCAGCGGACCGACACAATCCAACCGCCCAACCACTAGGACCTTTAACATGACTTTCCAGCACGCAGTAGCTGCGAAGGATCTGGTATTAGGTATAATCCCAATCAATGATATAAAAGTATATGCATTATTTAATTCAGATGCCACCTATTCTTTTGTATCTGAAGAATTTGCTAGTAGACTTAATACACCCCGAGAATGATTAGAAGATCCTTTAAACAAAGAAGTTGCGAATAAGGAAGTAATCCCTGTAGAATATGTTTACCGAAGTTATCGCGCAAACATTAGAGAACATGAACTGAGCATAGACTTGATTCCAATTAGATTGGGAGAATTTGACGTAATACTGGGAATGGATTGGTTGTATAACCATGCGGCGATAATTGACTGTCAAAATAAAAGTGTGAACCTTCAGACTACGAGTAAGTCTAAGGTAGTATTTTATGGTAGCTCATCGCTTAAGCAATCGTGTTGCCTAACGATGATGCAGGCCAAGAAATTATTAAGGAAAGGATGTATAGGTTATTTAGCTTACATTGTAGATACTCAAAAAAAGGGAGTGGAAATTAAGGATATATCCTTAGTGAATGAATTCCAAGATGTATTTCCGGACAATCTATCTGGTCTTCCACCAGACAGAGAAATCGAATTCGTAATAGACTTAGAACCGGGAACGGCACCAATTTGGAAAGCTCCATATCGTATGGCGCCAATAGAAATGAAAGAGTTGATGATACAACTACAAGAGTTATTAGATAAAGGTTACGTACGACCAAGTGTGTCTCCTTGAGGAGCACCAGTGTTATTCATTAAGAAAAAGGACAGATCGATGAAGCTCTGTATTGATTATCGAGAATTGAACAGAGTAACGATCAAGAACAGATATCTGTTACTGAGGATAGACGACTTTTTTGATTAACTGAAAGGAGCAAAGTGTTTCTCGAAGATCAACCTACGGACAGGTTATCACCAACTGAAAGTACGGGAAGAAGACATACCAAAGACTGCGTTTCGAACCCGTTATGGACATTACGAGTTTTTGGTAATGTCATTCGGATTGACTAATGCTCCGGCAGCATTCATGGACTTGATGAACCAAAACCCTACTTGGACAAGTTTGTGGTAGTTTTCATCGACGACATCTTGATCTACTCGAAGACATAGGAAGAGCACGCCGAACATCTAAAGATTATTTCGGAGGCGCTAAGGAATGATAAGATGTACGCGAAATTTTGTAAGTGTGAATTTTGGATGGAGAAGTTCAATTCTTAGGACACGTGGTAGATAAGAATGGAATCTCAGTAGACCCTGCGAAGGTCAAAGCAGTGAGTAATTTGGAACAGCCGAGAACACCAACGGAGGTAAGAAGTTTCTTAGGGTTAGATGGGTACTTTCGAAGATTTATCCAAGATTTTCCTAAGATAGCGACCCCGTTGACCAATCTGACGAGGAAGACAGTGAAGTTTGTATGGACAAGCAAATGCGAGGAGAGTTTTCAGGAATTGAAGAAGAGATTAAACGGGGCGCCTGTGTTGCCACTACCAGACGAGACGGGAGGTTTTGTGGTGTATAGTGATGCATCGTACAAGGGACTTGGCTGTGTGCTCATGCAACACAGCAAGGTCATTGCATATGCATCACGATAATTAAAGGACTATGAAAAATGATAACCTACTCACGACTTAGAGTTAGCAGCAGTAGTTTTTGTGTTGAAGATATGAAGGCATTATTTGTACGGAGAGAAATGTGAGATATACATGGATCACAAGAGTCTGAAATATATCTTCACACAAAAGGAGTTGAATATGCGTCAGAGGAGGTGGTTAGAATTGATCAAGGATTATGACTATGATATTCTTTATTACCCAGGAAAGGCAAACGTAGTTGCCGTTGCTTTGAGCAAGAAAGGAAGGGAGACTTGACAACTCAAGAGTAGTTAATAAGAGAGATGGAAAATTGGAAATAGAGGTACAAGGTCCGGAGAGGCCTGAAGAGAGATTATTTGTAATGGAAGCTCGTCCAACCTTGTTGGATAGAGTAAAGGAATCACAAGAAAAGGATGAAGAGTGCGAGAAAATCAGAAAGAGGATCACAGAAAATGGAGAAGAGAGATTCAGAATGGATAAAGACGATATCTTGAGATTCGAAGAGAGAGTGTGGGTGCCAGCGGTAACCGACTTGAGAGAAGAAATTTTGCACGAGGCACACAATATGACGTATTCCGTTCATTCGGGAGGCACGAAGATGTACCGAGATTTGAGGTAACATTTTTGGTGGCCCAATCTGAAACGGGAAGTCGCAGAGTACGTTAGTAAATGTCTTACTTGCCAATAAATTAAAGGAGAACACCAGCGGCCAGTGCTTTACTATAATCGTTGGAAATACCGGAGTGGAAATGGGAGCACATTACGATGGACTTCATGGAGGGACTTCTAGTCACACAGAAAGGTTATGATACCATTTGGGTTATCGTGGATCGACTAACGAAGACCGCACATTTTCTACCGATCACGATTCGCTATAGTTTGAACCAGTTATTAAATCTATAGGTTAAGGAGATTGTTTCACGACATGGAGTGCCGGTGTCAATCGTCTCTGATCGAGATCCGCACTTCACGTCAAACTTCTGGAAAATCTTACAAGAGAGAATGGAGGACATGCTTAGGACTTGCGTGATGGACTTTAAGGGAAATTGGGACGACCATCTACCCTTAGTAGAATTTACATATAACAATAGTTACCATGCGAGTATCGGCATGCCACCGTACGAAGTTCTTTACGGGAGAAAGTGCAGAACACCTTTATGTTGGGATGAAGTCGAAGAACGACGAATACTCGGACCAGAGTTATTGCAACAAACCGCGAACGTGGTGACAGTGATAAGAGCCAGACTAGTAGCAGCTCAAGATCGTCAAAAAAAGTACGCAAACTTGCATTGACAAAATCGGGACTTTAAAGTCGGTAGTTTCGTATTCTTGAAGGTATCTCCTTGGAAGGGAAAAATATGATTTAGAAAGAAGGAAAAACTGAGTCCAAGATTCATAGGACCGTTCAAGATACTGAAGCGAGTGGGCGAAGTAGCATACAAAGTAGACTACCACCAGAGTTGGAGCACATCCACAACGTGTTCCACATCTCCTTGTTGCGTCCATATAAAGCCGACTACAAGCACGTGATTTCTTATGAGCCCATTCAAGTGGAGAAAAACTTAGCGTATGAAGAAATTCATGTCCAAATTATAGATAGGAAAGAGCAAACCATAAGAAATAAAGTTATTTCATCTATAAAAGTACTTTGGCGTAACCATGATGTCGAGGAGGAAACGTGAGAATTAGAAGATAGGATGATGAGGGACTATCCCCATCTATTTGAGTAACCTTGTTACAATTCCCAGGGCGGAATTTTTATAAGGGGGGGGGGGAGGATGTAATACCCGAGAATTTGCGAGTATTATTAATGATTTAATTAATGCAAATGAATATTTATTTGAATATAAATGATTATGTGTTATGAGATGGGTTAACTCGATTATTTCAAACCGAAAATATAATGATTGAGGAAAATGTGGAGTTTATGATAAGCTCGAAGAACTCCTTGTGTAGCGCGATAATGAGAATTATGATTTAATTAATTTAAAGGATGAAGGAATTGATAAATGATTAATTAGTATTATGTTGATTAATTGTTATTATAAGTAATAACCTATTAGAGAGTGGGATTAAATAAGTGAAGGATTTATTTAATATCATTGCCAATTAATTGATATTATGAGAAATAACTATCAATGAGTAATTAATCGATAACATGTTGATTATCTGTTATCGTGAGTAATAGAATATTAATGAGTAATTAATTAATATTTATTAATTGTTATTGTGAATAAATAGAATATTAACGAGTAAATGATTTATAAATATAATAAGATTATATTTACTCGATTAATTGTTATGTGCATGTATTAAACATATAATATATAGTAGTTACCTCTATATTATATAAAGTGCATTGTGACGCATCAATGTGACTATATATATATATATATATATATATATATATATATATATATATATATATATAAACTATATAGTAAGATTAATTGAATTGTGAAAGTTACATAATAAGGTTATGTGACAATATGTGTGTGAGAACATTAATAAGTACCTCGTTAATATTTTACTAAGTAAACAATGGTTGATTGATGATTTCTTCAATAATTTAATATAATTGAAATAACAGAGTTGGGATAGTAGAACGTGATAATACCCAATTGAATTATATTCGGTATGATAACATGTACATGGATTATATATGGATGTGTATAATCCAATTTGCTATTATGTACTATGTTACTCATGTGTACCCTCTAATTAAATTATAACCTATGTATATATTATATGTATATGTACATAGCCTTAGTACTAATACTTTCATTTCCAAATGCTGAGTTATATTGCTTTGTCCCACAATGAGAGTCCCTTTCCTTCTCACGTGCATAGCTATAAGGCCTAAGCCTATTCTTTCTCAAACTCAGCAACATTTGTAGTCAATGATCAAGGGGGAGTGGGCATCATGATGAGAATCACCAACTAATCAACAACTCCTCCTTAGCCATCAAACAATTCTTCAATCCATTGGTTTAACTTGAAGTGGAAATGCATTATCTGTGTAATAATTTCTCTATAAATATAGCTTCCCTTCTTCTCATTCCATTTGCCGAGATAATTTTAAGTGTTATAGAGTATATTGAGAAGTGAGTTGTATTAGTGGTATAGCAGTAGTATGGGTTTGATATAGCAGCAAACTGATAACTAGAGGTATAACACGTTCATGCTCTTCATTTCTTGTTTCTGAAAGTTCTTGATTATGTTAAATTAGATGGTAATTGGATTGTAGAATGCTTGTTTAGTGTTATATAAACTAATAAGCGTGTTAGAACTACAATGTAGTTGGTTTACAATCAAATTCATAGGAATTTGTGTATTTAGGATTGGAAAATGCTGAACAGAAGCCTTTCTGGTGCTGGCAGAGACACGGCGCAGCTACGCCAGTTTTGTACTTGGGTGCAGCAGGCTCTGGTTTTTGTTTTTTGATTTTGTTACAAATCTGTTATATGCTAAAGTATTAATACTATTAAGACGAGCATGAAAAATATGTTAACATGTGTATATATGTTCTTCGATATAACATGCATGTTCACGGGTATGTTAGTAGGCATTATTGATGAAAAGACTTTTAGTGTGAAAATGAACTTATAGTTCTTGAAGTGAACTTTGACATGTATGTACCATGTTTACATTCTGACTTTTCAAGCATAATTGTATGGTCTAGATAGATATGAAAAGTTAGTCTAAAGTGTTGAGTACACACTAGCACACATGGTTGACATTTAAAACGATTTTAAAAGGCTAAACTTGGAAGTTTTGGAAAACTAAGGATGCATGAACGTGAAGTCATAGTGTTCTGATATTTTTAGCATGCTTGATAGTGCTTTTAACCTCACTACAATGTCATGCATGTGCACACACTTGTTAGTTACCATGGAAGTTAGTCAAGCATAAGTGTAAGCATGTTTCATAGTAATAAACGATACTAGTTATACATATATGATGAAGATACTTGTGAGCATGACTAAAACAAGTTATGTGACCAGCTTATGTGTTTAAATGACAAGCGTGATAGCCTACATGAGTTCATGACGTTGAATGGCTTTAAGTTATTAAGGATGTTAATCTAGAACTATAACATGAAATGATTGAACTTGGAAAGGTTGTACAAGCATGGAAGGACCCTTTAACATGTATATATGCTATGTGATATCGTATGTTGATTCTTGGACAGAAACAGCATTGCAAAAGCTCAACTCTGATCTGGTCAGGGGACAGCGTAGCTGCGCCGTCCCTAGGCTTGATTAGGGCGCAGCTGCGCCAGTCTGAAAATAACATTGATACATTTTGCTGGTTTTCTGGTTGTGATAGATAGCTTATATGATACCTACATTGCTAAATATGGTCTGCACCATACTGTTATGTGTATATATGTGATGATTAAGTAACATGATGATGTCTAACTTATGACAAGGAAGTTCATGGATAATAATGTCATGATCAAATTAGTATAATGAATTGCTATAATGCCATATATGTTATAACTATGTACTTGATTTCGTAATAACTTATATACTGATTTTGTGTTATGTATATGTGCAAGTACATAATGACATACGTATAAGGATAATATGATTAAGTTAGAACCATATGTGTTCATATCAAACTTACCGAATGTGCTCAGTTAATGAATATCCTATACATGTAAATATACGATAATAGGATTCGAAAGTGTTGATTAGATTTACGTGGATAGATTATTCCTAAAGCAAGCATCCTAAACCCTTGCATTACTTTATTCAATGAATATTGTAAGCAAGTGCTCGAACTTTACTCTTATTGAGCATTCAATTGAACTTGTGCTATTATTGTTGTACAAGTAAGCTATTGGAATTATAATTCATGTTTTATAATTAAATACTTCGTGGATAAGATAAAGTCGATTTATATTCTTCGAACTTTAAATCTTGAGTTTAGAACTTATAATTGTTCTTATATACCTTGAAAGAGCGGTCTATGCCACTTGATTCGGCTAGACCTATATTATGAATTTGAAAAGCGATCCAAACCAATTGATTGGTGCAGAATCCTGTATTTGACTGAGATGAACAACCCATATGGTAAGGGGAGTGTATATATTGTTGAAAGCCCAACACACGCGTGAAAATTATTGTAGTGTTATGCATAACATGGAGTATTGTAGACTGATCATCTATCATACTTATTTTTGGGTTATCAGTTTAATATTGATAATTATAGTAGAAGTTCATAGTCCTTAGTGACTGCTCAGTATTCAATTATCTTGAAATCTTGAATTGATCTAACATTGAATCTTAGTGATATTTTTCTATCCTTAGCGACTGTTATTGAGAACTGTTGATATTCCTGCTATCCTTGAACTATTATACCCTGTTATACCCTTTGGGATTCGAAAACTATATTACTCACCTTTATTGCCATATTACTTGTTGAGCAAACTTGTTGCTCATTCTTGCTTTCCCTAAAAACATTTCAGTAAAGGCAGAGCAGGGTGGACCTTCAGGCATCGATAAAGGCAAGGGCAAGGCTACCGACTAGCTAGTCCCTTTATGTTTTAGAAATTCTGGTGTTGTATTATGACAACTATGATAATATATTAAGACTGTTTCAGAACTATGTTTAAACTTAAGTAGGGTTATGTAATAAGTCTTTATTCGATATTATTATGTAATCTATTAAATACTGTAGGTTGCAAGACTTGGGAGAATAAATATAATAAATCATTGTATATTATTCTAGATTATCCGCTGTGACTGTATGATTTTAGTTATTATTTTGAGACCGTGATGAACCGGATTCGAGGCATCATGGCCCGAATTTGGGGGCGTCACAAAAATCCCAACTGCAGTATCAGTCATGCTATTTCCTCCAATCATACCTGTCCATGAAAGAAAAGCCCTCAAGCTTGAGGCAGACAGCGAAAAGGGAAAAGAAAAAATCCTGTATGAAGGACGAGACCCATTCGCTAACATGAGGATCATTATTAACTACAAGGGTATGAATGACGAGCTCTCGGATAGTGACGACGAGCATCAGATTCAAATTCCTCGCATCAAGACAAAGGGGGGCAATTCAAAGAAAAATTCTTGCTCAGGTGCAAAGGATGTTTTCGTCATCATCCGAGAGGAGGCATACGAGCCCATTTCCTCGATTCTCCCGGTTCATGAGTATCTGACACTAAATAATTGGAGCAGTGTCCCTTGCCTTGGTCGAAAAGGGTAAAGGAGCGGAGAGTACATCTGCCCTTTAATCATGCTTTCACTTACTACTTACTTTTGATTGCACAGCTATAGCAGTAACTTTTGTCATGCTTTGCAAATGCCATGTGTATTTAAAGCAATTGTATATATTAAGATGAAAGTATTTTTGTTTTTAGGACTCAAGCATTGGATGTGTGTGTCTCTGCTAATGAGATGCCAACCTGTCAAAATGACTACGACTTTGATGTAGAATTGAACTTCGACTTAATGGATATTGATCAAGAGGAGGAAGATGACTATGAGGTGCCAGAGGAGATAAAAGAATGGGTCGAAGACAAACCCAAACTAAACCTCGACCAAACTACCATCAATATAGTAACCTCCGAAAACATCAAACAAATCCAAATAGGTTCAGACCTCACACCAAATCAAAAAGCCGACCTTGATCGAACTCCTAATACAATACCAGGATGTATTTGCATGGTCACATGAAGACATGATTGGCCTTTCTACGAACATTGTCATCCATCGAATGCCCATCAAGGATGGGTTCAATCTAGTCAAACAAAAACTCAAGCGATTGAAACCTGAGTGGAGTCTGAAAGTCAAAGAAGAAGTCGTTAAACAATTCAAAGTTGGAATCATCATGGTACCAATGTAAGAACCCGAATTTTCAGATATTATTAAATAAGGATTTAATAAATAAAATTCTTAAACCGTGAGATGGGTTCGAATAATAATATATATATGTGATATGAGGTATGTGGTATTATATTACATAGGATAATATGGACTATGTAATATGTGTTTTTGTGATTTATAAATATATTATTAATATATATTTGTTACTTATCGTAGAGACGATCCAGTTGAGATAAAGGAGGTGGATAAATTCCTATCGATATTAAACAATTTATAGAATTATTTTATCATAGTAAGTTGGTGACATTAAATATCCTTAATGTATAATCACCATATTCTTGAGTATGTGTATTAATAACTAGTATGTTTATAATATAGGTTATTAATATCACTTAAGCTATCCATGAATAGGTTTGGATAGTGAAGCATGAGTTAGTTAAGGAATTAGCTAATAAGAATAAATATTAGTTAATTTAAGTTGGGAGTTATATTATGGAATAATATAATGAGAGTATTGAACCTTAATTAACTATGATGATATAGTACAATGTTTAATTTACTTAAGTAAATGAGTGAATTAATATGTGTGTTGAATATGTAATTATAGTTGGTACTTTTATATATATTACTTAGAATAGTAATATGTGAGAAAGTCTAATGTGCGAATAACGTTAAATATATATACGTTATTAAAGGGAGATGGAAATCATTATATGATTAAATGAATATTTGAAGAAATTGTTTTGGGAACAATTTATAGAAAAGAAAGAGAAATAGTTATTATATATTTCTAATAAAGGATATTAAAATAATTTCTAATATTGAATTATTTTAATAAAAGGAGAAAATATTATTTTTGAATAATAATATTACCTTATATGTTTTTGTATGAGGTATGATTAATTATTATGGTAAATATATTAAAACGTATTTGCTATATGTAATAAATTGATGGAAACAATTTATTATAATAGAAAATAAACTTATTATCTATTTTCTATATATAATATATGTACATGTGTTGTACATATAGTTATTTGATATTATATTAAGAATAATATCATGAGACAATAAGTAAATTATTTTCTAATAAAAATGTGCTTATTTGGAGAAAACATAATATTTTATGATATGGCTAAATACATAATTTTAAATATATTTTCAAGGGAGTTTAATTAATGAAAGAAAACTAAGTTATTTTTAATATATTAAATAACTTAAGTTATTATTTGATCGTGAATATTATTATTGGAACAATTAATAGAGTATATATTAATTATTATAAGCGTAAAGGTTATACTTATTATAAGTATAATTAATTGAAGTAATTTAACATTTTAATAGCTTGAGTTATTATATTTCCGTAAAGGTTATATATAATATTTGAATATTCGATTTGTAAAATATTTATATGTGGACCTTGGATTTAATAGTTCTAATTTAATTGAACAGGTTATAAGTAGTAATGTGGTGAGAAATGAGTAAGTGATGAGAATAATGATAAACTTAAGTTTGAGCTTGTGAGAGATGCCTTGTGTGGCACAATAATAGATTCGGTAATGAATTGACTAATTTAATGATGGAGGAATTATTAATTAAACAATTAATCTAAATTAATTGTTAATTGTTATTATGATAGTATGTTAAATTATTATGGCTAGTGATAGTATAATAATAAGGAAATCGATTATAAGTATAATCGGATTTGTGATGAGATAAATTGTCTTCTAATATTAATTATTGTTATGAACAATATACTATTATCAAGAAATTATTTGATAATATGATGATTAATGAATAAATGATTTATAAATATAAAAAGATTTATATTTATTTAACGTGATAATAAATCATATAAAGTGTTAATCAATTAGCGTGGGAATTATAATTCCATGGATTAATGAGAAATGGATTAATTAATATTATTATTAATTAATTGATGAGATAAGTAAATTACTTACTTCTATGTGCAAGCATGCGAATAAAATGTCTAGCGTATAGTAACTAACTATATATTATATGAAGTGTGAAGTGTGATACAATTATATTATATAGTGTGGTGCAACAATTATGTGACTATACTATATATAGGGACCATGTATCAAGATTTATTAAACTATGTGAGTTACATGAAATGTGGGTGTGACAATGTGTATATTAAGTATACAATAAAATAATATATCATGAATATATAGCAAACAATTATTGAATTAATGAAATTCAATAATAAAGGAGACAATACACTGTGATGATACCCGATAGAATTGTATCCGGTAGAATGAAATGTACATGAATTTATATGTGCAAGTTAAAATTTACTACACGATAGTATTATTGGGACTACATTGTGACACATTAATTTATAACTTAAGTTATATAAAATGGAATGTGTATAACTTAAATATATATGGAATAAATATATATAGCCTAAGTATATACTATATGTATACATATATAACATTAGTATGTGGGAAAGCAAGTTGCTGAGATTTAGTAGCATTGCCCCATTACAAGAGCCCATTTCATTCTTCACGTGGGAACTCATGAAGGCTACTATACTACTCCTATATTCATCAAACTCAGCAAACATAGGCAATGATCATATGGGGAGTGGCTCTAATAGTGATTCTCAACCACTCTTGCTTGCCCAATGAACTTCTCTTCCTCCTTTTGGATTAAATTGTTGGATAAAGCTATAATTTGGGTAATAATCTCTCTATATATAGAGACTCCTTGTTCTCAAATTAAGCTGCTGGGATTCTTGTTAAGTTAAAATATAGAGGTAATGCATTATATTAGCAAGGAGTCTGTGAATAGAGGAAGTTTGATATAGCAGTAAACTCATTTCAAGATTTACTGAGGTATAACACTTAATTTCTTGTTCTTCATCTTTGTTTTCTAAGAATTTCTAATTCTTGAATTTAGTATGAAATTCATGATTATGTGATCAAGCAATGTTTGTTAATTGCTCCTTAGTTGCTATGCTAGCTTATAATCATGATAGAACTGTAATGTAGTAGCTTAGAATGATAATCGTTGCGAAATTCAGAGTTTGACTTGAGGTACTGCCGAAGCAGAAGCTGCTCTGTCTCTGGCCGGCCAGTGGCGCAGCTGCGCCGGTACCAGACTTGAGTTGGGCAAGGCCCTGCGCAGCTGCGCCAGTTTTGAACTGGGGCTCTGCGCAGCTGCGCCGGTTCCTGATCCCAGTTTCTGCAGATTTTGTTCCTGCTTGATGTCTGCTAAGTGATAGATATTGAAAGAAATTAGGACAAGCATGCTGGTATGATTAATACATATATATGGACTTGTTAAACTAGTATGTGCATATTATATTCGGATCGCTTACGTGAACGATGAAGTTATAGTTTTGAAAATAAACTTAAGGTTTTATAAACGAATTTTGGCGTATATAAGTCATGTTTATATTCTGATTTTGTGAACCCGATAGTATGGTTTATATTGACATGAAATACATGTTTAAGGTGTTAATCACACTACCATACATTATTGATAGAAAAGACTTGTAGTTTGAAAATAGACTTAAAGTTTTATAAACGAACCTTGACATATACATATGATGTGTATGTTCTGATTTTTAAGGATGATTGTATGACCTAGTTATGCATGGAAATAGGTATGTCATGTGGTTTCAAACCCCTTTGAATACCATGAACCTCTTGGTCACTTTAGTGTGCGGTTCTAGAGAAAACTTGAAGCCTTGAAATTAAACTTAAAGGAACTTGTGTACTTAAAGTTCTAAATATGATAACATACGTACATGGCATAAGTAGATATAAAATGATTCAAAGTAGCCTTGCATGATTAGTTAAGCATGACATTGATTTTTGGAGAATAAAACTTATGAAGTTTTGAAAGTAGAATGGTTGAACATAGAGTTACTGGCATTCTAACTTTATGAACATGCATGATAGGACTTATATGCCTCTAGTCGTGATCGGTATGTGCACCCCGCTAGTTAACCGTGATATGCACTGTGCGAGCATGTTTTGAAGATGTACTACACTAACTATAGGTAAATAGATTAGTTGTAGGTGGACAGTATATGAAAGATGATATTAATTGAGTATAGTTAAGGTATACCTATGCGTACCTAGCTATACTAAACGTATGATAAGAAAATGAAACAAGGTTCTAAGAAACAAGTTAGACAATAATGTAACCTTTGTTATTACATTGAGAATGTGTGGATGCATATAACTGATGAGTGTGATCTCTATGGTTAATATAACTGTGTAGGATTACACAAAGTGCAGAGATTCTTAAGCAGTTAAGTCGTAGTTGTTAAACTACGAATCAGGCAAGTCTTTCAGTTCCTATTTGATATATGAATTTAATAACTGTTAGTTGAATTATATTATGCTGTGATAATATGAACTTATATATGAACTGTATATGAGATATAAATGAGATTGAAAGTTGATCTTTGATGATATACTTGTTATGTGAAAAGTAACATGCGTAGTAAATATAAACTGTTTATAAATGCATGAACTAAGTATGATGTTATATGCTATGTGATGCATGAGGACTGTTAGAATTGCTGAGCTGTCGAGCTCACTCTTGCAAATAACCACTTTTGCAGGTTAAGGATTCACGGTAAAGATTTCGTGCTTCTTGATTGATAAAGATAGATAGTATCGCATTGAAGAATATTACTTAGATTATTGTCTGGACTATGTTTAGATTCTAGATGATGTACTCGATAGTTGCTTACACTGTTTAATACTTGTTGTATTGTAAAAATGTATTAGTTAATACATAGAGGATATCGAGTTGAGTTGTTAATGTTTATACGATAACTCAGATAAGAAGGAATCATATTTTATAATTGATTCAAGGGTTGTAATTGATTCAAGTTATGAAATCAATAAAAGATTTTATTCAAGGAGGATTGAAAAAGTTTAAATTATTCCGCATTTTAGTAACATCGAATATGATGTAAAGACGAGATCTTGGATATGAATAGAATTTATATTCTAAATTGTAATAAAGCAAGTTGTATTCTTTTAGTAATAAATAAAAGATATAATAATTTGGCGATAATAGTATCGTGACTGCACCGAATCCGAGGTTTCGAAGGAACGTGGATTTGGGAGCGTCACAACCAACATACCCTGAATGGCTATCAAACATAGTCCCTGTACCTAAGCCCGGAGGAAAGGTACGAGTCTGCATGGATTATCGGGATTTGAACAATGCCTCAAGGACAATTTCCTGGTACCTTTCATCCACATCCTAATTGATAATACTGCGCAGTATGACATGTATTCCTTCATGGATTGCTTTGCTGGTTATCATTAAATCATGGTTGCTGAAGAAGACTGGGAGAAAATAGCTTTCATCACTCCTTGGGGAACCTTCTGCTATAGACGACTATCCTTCGGCCTTATCAATGCCGGAGCCACATATCAGCAAGCCATGATGGCCCTCTTCATGACATGATGAACAAAGAGATAGAGGTCTATATCGACGACATCATCATCAAATCCCGGTGGGAGGATGATCACATCGACCATCTCAGGAAGTTGTTCAATAGGTTACGTAACTATAACCTCAAGCTGAATCCCGCCAAATGTACTTTTAGCGTCAAAGCAGGCAAGCTGTTAGGATTCTTGGTGAGTTATCGGGGCATCGAGTTAGACCCTGCCAAGATCAAAGCCATTACTGAAATGCCCGTATCTCGTACAGAGAAGGAAATACGTGGATTCCTGGGAAGGATCAACTTCATAAGGCGATTCATTTCCTAACTCACAGCAACCTGTGAACCCATCTTCAAGCAGTTAAGGAAGAATTCCTCCACCAAATGGAATGAGGATTGTCAAGAAGCATTCCTTACCATCAAGAAGCAGCTAACTCAAGCACCTATTTTGGTACCACCAAGGGATGGAGTTCCATTATTCATGTACCCGTCCATCAATGCCAATGCAATGGGCTGCATGTTAGGACAGAAGGATGATAGTAGCAAAGAAAGAGTCATCTACTACATTAGTAAAAGATTCAGCAGTGATGAACATAAATACACCCTGATCGAAAAGATATGTTGTGCATTAGCATGGGCTGCCATGATGTTGCTACACTATTTGCATGGGCATACAACCTACCTCATATCCCGCATGGATACACTCAAATACGTATTCAACAAACCAATGTTGAATTACCGACTGTCCAAATGGCAGTTAATCCTACATCAATTCGATATTGTCTACGTAACTCAGAAGTTAATCAAGGGTCAAGGCATTGCAGATCAATTAGTTGAAGCACCTTCAAGAGGGTTCGAGCCCCTGGAGACATATTTACCAGATGATGGGATCATAATAATTTAACAACTCCAGTCAGAGAATACAGTCCAACCACAGAACATGTATTTTGACAGAGCAATAAACATGGAAGGTGCCGGATCTGGGGCAGTCCTCGTCTCTGGTACAGGAGATCAATATCCTGTGGCTACCAAACTTTAATTTGGAAAAACCAATAACATGGCCGAGTACGAAGGGTGTATATTGGGGTTGAAGCTAGCCCAATCCATGTTTATCAAGCACTTACTCATCTTCGGAGATTCCGAGCTGGTCATCAGATAAACCACCTGCGCGTATCGCACTAAAGAACTGCATTTGCGGCCCTATCATCGGCAAGTCCTCAAAATATCCAAGGAATTCGAAGACATAACCTTCGTTCACATTCCTCGGGGTCGGAATGACTTCGCTGATGCATTGGCAACGTTGGCTTCATTAATCCGCATGTCCGATAAGAGTGGATTTCCCAACATCCAGTTCACAATTTAGAAAGCCCCTATATATGGGAGTTACATTGGAGAAGTATCAAATAAAATACCTCCTATCAATTAGCCTTGGTATCAAGACATCAAGGAATATCTCCGTGATGGATCCACACCAGCTGGGGCAAGCCCATTAGAGCGTAAACAAATTCACAAAGCGGCCATGAAGTTCTATTTAAGCGGAGATACACTGTACAAAAGGGATGTTGGAATAGGCCTGTTAAGATGTCTCAACAAAGAGCAAGCCCAAAGATTAATGGATGAAGTCCGTGGCGGAATCTGTGGTCCACACATGAGCGGTCATTTACTGGACAAATAATCTTAAGAACTGGACATTATTGGATATCTCTTAAGGTTGACTGCGACGATCACGTTAAGAGATGTTTTTAATGCCAAGTACGTGAAAATGCCGTCAACTCTCCTCCAAATGAGCTGCACAACATGAGTTCACCATGGCCTTTCTCCATGTGGGGAATGGATGTGATATGTTCAGTGGAACCCAAAGCCAGTAATGGTCATTGATTCATCTTCACCATGATCAATTACTTCACCAAATCAAGCAACCTTTTTTTCCAAAGTCACAAAAGAGGTCATCATTAGTTTCATCAGAAACAATATCGTCTGTCGATATAGACAATCGGAGGTGATCGTATCAGACAACGCCAAGAACCTGAACAATCAAATGATGATGGATCTGTGTAGTAAGCTCCACATCAAGCATCCCAATTTCGTCATCTATTATCCCAAGATGAACGGTGCTGTCGAAACAGCCAATAAAAACATCAAGAAGATCATGCAGAAAATGCCCGCCAATAACAAGGAATGACGTGACCTGCTGCCTCTCACCCTGTTAGCATACAGGACATCAATGCTCACCTCTACTGGGGCTACCCCCTATTCATTGGTCTATGGCATGGAAGAAGTACTCCCTATAGAGGTAGAGATGTAATCCTTGCGAGTTATGATCGACGCTCAGGTAGATGAAGATCAGTGGTTTCAAGACCGATATCATCAACTGTCCCTGATAGATGAAAAGAGTGCTACAGCCATTTTCCACGGACAGTTATACCAGTAAAGGATCGCCAGATCCTACAACAAAAAGGTCTGAATCCGGCATTTCAAAGAAAATGACTTGGTGCTAAAGAAAGTCCTGGCCAATCAGGATGAAGCCAAAGGAAAGTTCGCCCCAAATTGGGAAGGCCCTTTCATTGTCAAGGAGGTGTTGACATGGGGAGCTATTAGATTATACAAAATGGATGGGAACTAATTTCCCCAACTCAACAATTCAGACACCGTCAAAAGTTACTACATCTGAGACACATGCATACACGCATCCGGGTCCTACAAATCAAATAAGGTTCGGTTTTTCACTAGAAAGCCGAAACTATGAATGACCTGATCTCCCTCAACCTGGGAGTATGTAGGCAACCATTTCTGGTGTGGTCAAATTAAGAAAAATCAAAAAATTAAAAAAACCAAACCATATCGGCGAAGCTGGAACTATGAATGACCTAATCTCCCTCAACCCGGGAGTACGTAGGCAACCATTTCTGGTGCGGTCAAACCAAATAAAAAACTAAAAAAACTCATCAAACCAAACTCAAAACCCAAGATAAATACTTTTCCAGCCTTTGCAACCAAAGTCAGAACTACGAATGACCTGATCTCCCTCAACCTGGGAGTACGTAAGCAGCCATCTACGGCGCAGTTTGACCTTCAAGAAAAAATAAAAGACCAGTTCCAAGATAATAAGGACAAATAGAAGCTAAATCCTATCAAGATACCCTGGTCAACAGGACCATATGAGATACTCCCTGACATCTCAACTGTCAGTCCATTCAAGAGAAGCTCAAGAAACATATACAACCGCGAGTCATGAAAGAAGTGGTAATCACTTAGCAATGACAGTACATATCCAATCAGGGAAGTTAATCAAAAATATATTTCTCTAATATATGACACTATTTGATATATACATAATGCCCTGTACATGACAAAATTGGTTGATCTAGTCTGTACAGGAAAAATAAAGCTAGTCTATGAACCCAAGGACAAGCGGGTCAGCAATGCCAGCATGGCATCTCTCTTTGAAGATGGGGGAGCAGCTGTAAGTGCAGTCCACTTATCCTCCATATGGCCCAGTACCTCCACGGTCATCTACAAGGTGGCACTGTGGTCATCAATGTACGCACTTATCTCGGTGACTAAACCATGAGTGTAAGATCGAAGAGCAGTACTATCAGTAATGTGGAAATCACGGGAAGCTATAGCCTCATCCCTCTCCGTAAATGCTGCATCCCGAGAAATCAAAATCTCCTCGATCTCAACATATGCTGCATCCCTGGCCAAGCGGATCTCATCTAGCTCCACAACAGCTGTGTCTCTGGCAGATCGGAGCTCCTCTCACTCAATCAATGAAGTATCTAGAGCAACCCTGAGTCCATCTCTCTCAGCAAAAGCTAAATCTCTCCCAGACAAGGCGACCAACATCTGCGCTCTGGATGAATCTCTCTCAAAGGTCATCCTGAATAGTGAGTCAGCAAAAGTCGGATCCGTCCCTGCAGGAATAACCGGCGAATCACTCACTAGAGCTGCTGTCAAACCCGTGAACAGCTCATCTCTGGTAGGAGAATTCGGATCCTCCATAGGCTCCTCCTCGTTGGAGTCTACTATCGGAGATAAATGAGGCTTTGCTACTATAACTGCTGTCTCTACCTCCAACTATGCAGAATACTCTGGAGAACGACCAGTATGGCTACCAGAGAAATCAGCCCTCTCTCGATGAGTCCAGCGCTCATATACTCTGACCTAGTCGGCGGATAACATAGAAGAAGCCAACATCCTCTGATCAGTAGCCCCCTCAAAATGGTGCAAACTCGGTAGCTGATCAAACTGACATATGACTGCCAAAGGATGATAGGTAGTCACTCCCCTCAAACCCGCTAGGGGCAAATAATCCAGGCCAGATGTATGGGTGATGAAGCTATATGGGGACGCTAGCCCTGAACATAGCAAAATCATGAACGGATGCTTAATATCCGACAGAAATGCCAACCATGACTCTGCATAAATGCACTCCACAGGCTGAAAGGAGTAAGCTGTGGATGTCTCGTGAGTGAAGAAAACACCCAGAGGCCTGAAGAATCCAATCGATCGTATATGGGACATCAGCCATATATACAGCAAGACTGAGCTGCCCTTAAAAAACCCCTCTGGATGGGTACTACAATGTGTGGCAGATCTAAATATCTCAGTCAATATCATCGGGATGATGGTGCTGCCCTGTCTGAGGGCTCTAACAACCACTACTAATCCCACATCCAAATGATCCAAGCTAAGCGGCATGTAGACATATACCACAATACACATCAGCAGAATGTCTACTCTGGCCAAATGTCATACCTGTGCTGAAATAATAAAATCTCTGACATGGCGATCATAGCTGTCGAGCTTGCCAAATCAATCGATCAAGAAGTCAATCGATATCACGTGCCCAGATACAATCTTATCCCTGATCACACTCTGATGGAGACCGGACATCCAGGTAAACGGTCTCCTTATATCACTAATAGCCGTACGAGCACACGACAAATCTGTAATACCCGAGAATTTTTGAATATTATTAAATGAATATATTAATGGAAATGAATATTTATTTGAATATAAATATATATGTGTTGCGAGATGAGCTCATTCAAATGAATTCAAATTGAATATATAATAATTGAGGAAGAATGTGGAGTTTCTGTTAAAAATGTTGAAATGCCTTGTGTGGTACGAGAATAGAAACAATAATGAGCTTAATTAAGCTTAAGTGATAAGCCTTGTGTGGCCTAATTAATTTCCTAATCTAGTTGGGTCATTGAATTAATAATGTATTGGACATAGGATATATCCAAGCCCAACAACATTAATGTGATATGTTATAAGAATTAAGAGATGTGGCCCAATAAATTTATGTGCTAGATTAAATAATAGAGTCCATGTGCTTTAGTGTGCTTAGCCCAATTGATTTAATTTGATGTGGCCCAATGTGTAATGTATGATGATAAGAATATGTATATGTATATATATACATATATATATATATATATGTATGTAGTTGTATAATAGAGGTTGTAAAATGAGGTGTAACATTAGAATGTGAATAATTATTATATAAAACTATATGATAAAAATAAGCTTAACTTATGTAAATTACTAAGTGCTATGAAAGAGTCTTATGTGACCCCCATTATCTGTGTGGGAGTATTTAAATTGGTATTCTCAACCTATGAGGGAAAATGACATTTACTAAATAAATAATTAATATTAAATGATTATTTTAATATTTATGTAGAATTGGAATAATGAGTTTTTAAGAAAAATAATATTGGTACCCAACTAAATTATTCTAGTCTAATGAGAATATTATTTGCATTAAACCAATGTACATGGATTATATAATTCTATGTGTATATTAGAAGTGGGTGTATATGTATGCTCATTTGGGGATAAATATCAAATAAACTTAAGTATGCTAATAGTAATACCAAAATGCTGAGTTTTTGCTCTTATCCCAAATTGATAGTCATTTTGCCCCTATTTGTTCATTTTCGTGTATTGCAAAAAGGCTACAAACCTAGCCTTCTTCTACCTTGCAATCTTAGGCATTTCATGATGGTGATGATGGAGGGGTGTGGGCAAAATAGTTGCAATGATTTGCCAAGCTATCTACTCTTCTTTGTCCACCATTCTTCTTCTTCTTCTTCTTCTTCCTTTGGGTTCAAACTCAAGGGCAATGGATTTGTATGGGTCTTCATTTTCCTATAAATTGGAGCCTTCCCTTCTCAATTGGGTTGCTAAAAATCTAAAATTTCTTCAAGTAGAGAGTGAGTGAGCGAGTAATCAGAAGTTAGGAGCAAGTGTTAGGAGTTTCAAGCTACAGAAGGTAATATTCCTATTTTATGTTTTGGTATCATTCTTCTTCAAAGTCTTGAAAATTTCTTTTTAGTTAGTTTGATAATGGATACCATGATGTTAGTCAAGCTTATATACTTGTTACTAAGGTGTTGATCATGTTCTATGCTATCAAATTTCATGTTTTACAAGTTTTAGAATTATATTAAAATACTTGCTTTTAAAATCAAAATTGATGAGCTAAGTTTGTAGAAATCTGTGAATGGTTGTTAGAATCATGCAATGTATGTTTAGTAGTAAGTTTATAGAGTTTATATATAGTGGGTATGTTTAAAATTGTTGTTTAATTCTGATTTTGGGAAGTTGGTTCGTAGCAAGGGAAAGGGGATTTTGAACTGCAGCAGTAATGCCGCCCCGGCGGGCTTCTTGTAGTTCAATTGCCCGCCCTAGCGGGGGTTGGCCAGAGAATTACAGTATCCATGTTTGGGCATTATCGCCCCGGCGGGCTTCCTGTAGTTCTTTTACCCACCCCGACGGGGGGTGGCCAAGGAACCAAAACTTAGATGTTACTTTTGGACCTTGTAACCTAACCTAACTTAACTTAAGGAGCTTACATAATCCTTAAACAAGTGTCAATGCGTATTGCAAGATGTTTTAGTAGGATTGGAGTTTGAGTTATAATCTTTTGAAAGAAAAGTTAAAGGACGAAGACCATGTTTATAAAACCTTACGCCTTTTTGAAATCTAACCTTTTTAGCATGTATTCGCAACTTAGTTAGTTTTATAAATACATATGAAATGTGAAATAAAGGTACTTTACATGCTTACGTTGTTGGTTATGAGATTTTAGTATTTGAAAACCAATTGAGATGAAGCCTCTATGACTTGTATTGAGAACTATTGAACAAACTATGATAACCGACATATTAACACATCTAGTTAGACACGTTATAAACTACGCAAGCATGAACTAAAAGAGTTTCTAAGTAGAGAATTATACAAGCAAATCTAATACATGCAAGCATGCGTAGAAAGACTGTTTAGCATTATTATATGGTTTAATGAGTACTATGGTTAGTCTTTGACATAACAAGCTTTCTTGGTTTTGTAAAATGAAGATTTATGAATAGAACTATCAATTGTTGAAAGTAAATAGAAAAGACCAAACCAAGTTTAAAAGTTCCTCAGCATGTATGTATGAATGCCTTAAGCTATAATATATGGCTCAAGCAATGTTTTAAGTGTTCAGCATATATATTTTGCCAATGTGTTTCTAAGGTTTTCGAAACAATGTGGATTATACATCTATGATTTTAAATGTGTGTCGAATACATGGATAAACATATGTGTAATAAAAGTATGTTGATATATGTTTATAAACTTTTGAATGTTAAGTCCAAAAGGTATTTGCAAACTATAAAGCAATTATTAGAAACTATTTGACTTCATGGTGATTTATAAACTAAATTTTTGTGCTATAAGTATGCAAGGTGTGTAGTGGAGTATGTAAAGAGTATACAACTAAGTTAGACGTTTATGTATGCGTTTGAACTTACATATCATGTATGTGTATACGTAACTAATGAATATCCTATACGCATAACTATATTACGATTGGGATTCAAAAAGTGTTGATTTATTTAACGTGGATAAACTACGCTTGAGGCAAGTATTTGAACCCTATTCTTTATTGAGCATTATTTAAGCTTGTACTATTATTGGTTGTACAAGAAATTCCTTGAAAGTATGATTCATATCTCATGACTTAATACTTCGTAAGCTTAGAAATGAAATTATTTTCAAACCTTGATTTCGAACGATAATTGTTCACGTATATATTTTAAAAGGAAACTGTCTAAGCCAATGATTCGGCTAGACTATTGATATATGATCAAAAGCTATCCAAACCAAATTAACTTGGTGCGGACTCTTATAACTGAGATGAACAACCCTCTTGGTAGGGGAATTATATATTTGTCGGAAAAACCAACGTGCGTACATGAGAATGATTAAATGTTATGCATGACATAGGGTACTTTAGGCTGATCACCTGTTGTACTCGTTTTGTAGAATTATCAGTTTATTACTGTAAATTTTAGGAGAAGTTCATAGTCCTTAGTGACTGCTTAGTATTCAGTACCTTGAAATCTTGAATTGATAATCGTTGAATATTACTGATATTTTCTATCCGTAGCGACTATTGTTGATAATCACCGATACTTCTTGCTATCTTTGAACTATCATTATTGTTGTACCCTTGGGAAATTTAAAACTACATTGAACGTCCTTATTGCTATTACTTGCTGAGCAAACTTGTTGCTCATTCTTGCTTTCCCTAAAACATTTCAGTTAAGGCAGAGCAGGGCGGACCTTCGGGCACCGACAAGGGCAAGGGAAAGGCTACAGAGTAGCTTTATTTATGTAGAACTTTATGATTGTAATAAGAACTTATGCTATTATGTATTAGATAGGTTTATATATGCTTAAGGTATGTTTAAGCTATGTAATCGATGTTTAAGTTACAAGACCTTGGGACGTGAATAAATTATATTAATTAAATGTAATCTATTCGGTAATAGAGTTGTGTATTATTCCGCTGTGCGATGCAACTTTTATTCGTACTATTATTATCATGATGTTAGATTATAGAACGTGACAAACCGAATTAGAGAGACCAGTGGCGGGTTCGAATTTGGGGGCATCACAAAATCCAGAGTTAATCCAGTAAATTGCCCGTACTCCTCGAGAGTTGGCATCAGCTCATGCTGCCCGAAGCGGAACACCTGTCTCTCAGGTATCCAAAAGGGTAAAATTCCATCAACAAATCCAAATGGCACCCGAAAATCTACGAGGGCCAATGAATGCCCCAACATGTGGTCCACTTTCCCTCTGACTGGGTTGGGCAGGCTCTCAAACAACGACCTCAACGATGCTGCCACAGCTGACGGCGGTACATGCTAAATGCTTTTAACGGAAGACGACGTCATCTGTATCACCATACCACAAGACCGTTCAGGGGTCAAACTCACATGTCTGAATGCATACACATGACATAATATATGCATAATGACAGATATAAACATGTTACGATAGATAAAAAAGACCATAAATATCTACAACAAGCTATCTACTGCGGGCATCATCCTTGTCTGATAATACAAAGCAGAAAGGAAAATACAGGGAAATGGGGCACCACCACCGAACTAATATAGTGGTCTATCAAAATGATGGCACAACTGCCAAATAGCCAAAACAGTGGCTGACTAAAAAGTATAGCTTCAATAGCTATCAAAGGAAGTCGAAGACATCAGTGTCAAAATGATCAACCTGCTCCATCTCTTCGGTGGATACAAAACCGCTGCTATCAGGCATGGCTGGGCGGTATAAGGGAGGAAATGCCCTTGCATAACTGCTGCTAAATGGTCCAAAAGAGGGACCCGCTCCTGAGCTGGATGGGTAAAAAAAAGATGCCTCTGATGGATCTTTGCCAAGGTGCCTAATAAAGAAACGAGCCTGATCCAACTCCCTGGTCAGATCTGCTATCTGGTCTGTATGAGTAAGCTCTCTAAGGCAAGCTATCCAGTCCGTCATCATCACGGACCCTGGCACCATAATTGCCATGAACTGGGTAGCATTAACAGCTAAAAGCCTCCTGACTATATGGGCCCTCTTATAAGGCGAAGCCATCTATTCCCTCCACAGGGATATCTATCAATGGCACGGTCAATGGCCAATGATGCCAAGCCTGAGGAACAATGGGAATACGGTTTTCTCCCCTGTAATGCTCCTAATGGCACGCTCTCCAAGATAGAGCTCCCACCCTCCCACCGTTAACAAAGGGGACTCTGTGGGACGACAAGATAAACTCCCGGCCAGTAGGGACACCTCCCTCAAATCCGACAGTTAAAAACTCAGATGTATACGACGTCTAGGTGATCGAACTTGCAGTCAAAAGCTCTAACTACAGACGGGCATGAGTGAATCCCTCAGCAACAGGGACCTCCGTCAAAGTGGAGTGATGCCATCGCCGACCCCGAGGATAGGTCTCCAGACCTAGTGCAGAAGCGAGCTGTAGGCAAGGAAGCCTCTCAATTGACCAAAGATGATCATGCAAATATTAAAAGTCCTCAGTGACCAAGATTGACAAAAATGAATGCTGAAATCAAAAAGGTACAGAAAGATGTACTCACAAGAAGAAATGGGTAAAATCCTAACCAAGCCTCCGTCATACCCTCCTAAAGCATGCGCATGGCCTGGAGAAAATAGGCAAAGGTATAGGAGCCCCAATCATAGTCACTGAGGCTCTTTACATATCGAGTGGCGCTAATCAAGGCGAAGGACACAGTAGACGAGTTGTCCGCCACAAAATAACCACTGATGATTGACAAAAACAATCGCCTCAGAATGCGATCTCTAACCCTCTGATCATCAGGCGAGGGCTCCTACAAAGTCCCATCCTAGGCATCTATACTCAAGGGACCAGATCGGACCGTCTGACCCTTGAATGCCGTCGTCGGAACTCCAAGCAGGGACTGAACGATAGTGGGAGTAATGTCAGTCGTGACAGGCACTGGCTCACCCTCAAACTCAATGCCGGTGATAATTCTCCAATCTATAGGAGTCATCATGACCTCGCAATCTAGCAGATGAAGGGGTTGAGTCTGGTGGAACCAGCGCTCAGACAAAGCCCTCATATACCCCCATGGGCAACGGCGGGGAAGGATCGAGAAAAAGGCCAGAAAGCCCAAGCCATCTACGATATCCCTATTATCCTCATGCAGAATATGATATAGGGAATGCACTCTAAACCAGTTCCCTCGAGGCAGCGTAAAGCCAGGAACCTGCATCAAAAACCAATCCATGTCAAAAATATGTGCCCCGAGAATGGCCAAAAGGAAGAAAAGAATCCAGAGATAAGAAAAACTTCAAGTCACCTCATTGGTGTAAAGATATCTCAAAGGATGGCGACTCAAGTCGCCCAACAACTCCTGCATCTGTACAGCAATGCCAGGGACCTCCGCACGTGGAGCCTGAGCAAGAATATGAACAACAAAAGGAGCCTCCTCCTCGTCAATATCAAGTGGCTACTCGTCCTATGCTGGACGAATAACAGCCTCCACCATTCTACGAGGAGTCCGAGCTGGACGAGGATGAGGAACATCAGACGCCCTCCTCTATCTAATACTTGAGGATACTTTGCTGGAACTGTCGGGTCTATCATGATCCATCGCATACACCAATACTGCAAATCACCTCAGAAAAGGTGAGGTAAGCCTAAAACCTACGTCTTATCATTTTTAACAAGTCCAGCATATATCTCTAGGTCTTAAGACATGCATGGGTAATGTCAAAAATACCCAATAAAGTTAAAACAACATGTTTTCAAAACCTAGAAACTCAAAACCTGTATGGGTCAGTAAAAAATCCCCAGTAGAGTCAAAAAATGCACGTTTTTCAATGCCTACGATTTTGAAAAAATTTCGACAGAGTCTCCTTTGTAAAATGGACTGTCCACATGCACACAGGCATGTCTAGGTGGCCATTCAGTAGCACACCTACCAAAAAACATGAACAGTTCATATTTATTAAAAAAAAATCAAAAGTCAACCTCGCATGGTAGCCAAATTATCGTGGACATTTTTAGTTGAAAATCCAAGCTCACTAGGCCTCAAAAAGGCTGACTAAACTAGTCAAAAAGTGCATAGTAAAACTGTCTCAGAACCTAAATTTTCTTACATCCAAACGTGCATTACAATAAGATATGAATACATATGTAGTCAGAATATTTTTAACAGGTCATATAGGTATACATTTTTCATACATTGCGTCTAGAAGCACCCTAAGTGGTTTGCATGCTTTTAAAGGTCAAAAACTACAAAAAAAGCATGTAAAACGTTACCTGCGCTGCGCTGAACGCGTAGGAACTGATGGAATCAGAAAATAACTGCCTGAACTCCGTAGATCTGAAAAAGAAGATCAAAATTCCGTTTGGAACTCAAAAGGGAAACTTGAAAAATGAAAATCCCGCAGCTCAATAAATAGCCCAAGTGGCTGCACCTCCACCTGCGGCTGCCGCACCTCAACTTATGACAGCCCAGGGTGGGTCCCACTCCATCGGGCTCAGTTCGGTTTGAGTCAAAATGGAGTTCTTATGTGCTACCGAGTCAAATATGAAGAGAAATCGCTACGCAATTGAGCAGTTTATCATGAAATCCTGCGTTTAAGCAGCGTAATCCTGATAGAAAGGGAAACCCCATGGAGACCCTTGGTATTCATCCCAGAGCCATTTTCGAAAATCAACAAAGCAAACTGCAGAAAAACTGTCAAAAAATTGCGCAAAAACTGCCACTTTCGGAGCGTCAGGTACTGACCTAATGCAGTTTCAGCCGTTGGCACAACCCAGGAAGTTTGGGTACAAACCGAAGCAGTTTCAGTTGTTGGCTAAACCCCAGTAAAGTTCGGGTATAGACCGAAGTAGTTTCAGCCGTTGGCACAACCCCAGCGAAGTTCAGGTACAAACCGAAGCAGTTTTAGCCGTTGGCTAAGCCCCAACGAAGTACGGGTACAGACAAAAGCAATTTCAGCCGTTGGCTCAGCCCTAGCAAAGTTTGGGTACAGACCGAAGTAGTTTCAGCCGTTGGCACAACCCCAACGAAGCCCGGGTACAGACCAAAGCAGTTTTAGCCGTTGGCTCAGTCCCAGCGAAGTTCGGGTACAGACCGAAGTGTTAGGTTTGCTTTGAAATAAGAGCATGCAATCAAATTACATAAACGTAGCGGAAGTAATGATAAAACGGATTTTAAAATTTTCTTACAGACCATTAACCATGATCATTCTTGTGCTTTGATTATCAGTCAATAAAGAGTATAAGAAACAGAATTATACATTTGAAGAATCGAGCTTCCTCAGGTACAAGTTCTACTCCTTTGATCTCCTTGAATTCTCTGTAGTGGCTCCTTCCTTTGATCAATGTCAGCCACCCAAATGTTTAACCTCTAGAGGTGATCCACCAAGGAAGATGAAGAACTCAGGAAGAAGGTGTATTGGCTCAAACCCTAGTTTTTTTTATCTGTATAGAAAAAGGCATACTTTCCCAACCTTTTGGAATTCACGTTACCTTGTATATGATATAATACTCTATTATATAGATATTAGGTTAACCTTACTAATCTTATTAGAATAGGGTTTGTTTTAATTAATTAATAAAACTCTTTAATTAATTTATTTCCTAATCTCATTAGGATTAAGTGAGAGTAATTTTATTAAATTAATTCCTAAACTCCTTTAGAATTAAAATAATAATAATAATATTAATAAGACTCCTCTTATTAATTTATATTTAATATTTCAAAAATATTAAATAATAAACATTAAGCTATTTAATGTATTCTATCAGCATACATTAAATTAATTACACTTAATGCATTATTACTATTATGTCATTATCTTCTTAAATAATTCTTCTTCCTTTTATGGTGTGACCCTTTAGGTTCTCCATATTAAACAGGTTCTAAAAAAATCAATTAGAACAATTCTAATCTTATTTAAATAAATAAATTAAACTAATAATCTATTTAAATAAATAACATTTATTCTACAATAGGGATAAGTCTCCTTAGCGATCAACGACTTTCTAGATAATATTGATTTCAACATTAATCATAAAAGAACTTGTGAGTTAATAGTTACCGTACAATTCAAACCATTCACCATATAATGTCCCAATTAAATATTAGGCATGGATTTACTGTCAAGTCTTATTTTATTTAATCTTATGTATTTTGATTAGAAAATGCACAACTCTAAATAATGCAAATTAGAAATTCCTTTCTAATTTCATTCCACCCTGGCCAAGGATTTCTAGGTTGTCATTTAACGAATCACATAGGACATATCTCCTCTTTTACTAGAGGTGGTAGATTCTTTATTGATCATACATTATCTCCATATGTAACTCATTATACCCATGCATACCCTTTTATATACCCTAAAGGGCCTTAAGGAATAAGTCAAAGTATAATTCATTACATACAAGATACTATGATGATCTCAAGTCCAAGGATCACTTGTACTACTATCACATTAGGAATTTCTATTGACAACCGAGTAAAACTCCACTAGGTATTCCATAGAGAGTCACGTTCAGTGAACTTATTCTCCAATAAGCACCTACATGCTTGCATTAGTGTCTCCACATAAATGATTATTAGATCAGTCATCCTTATCTAATGAGCAAGCAACATATGTACCAATGTATATGGATTTACTAATCCCATTTTTAGTAATCCCACGATTGGAAACTATTTTAGTTTTTAAGCTTTCTAAGAATTTAGATCTCATTAGCATGATATTTATCAAGATTCTAAAAGCATTACTTAAAACTATGGGTTATTTACATATTATAAAAATAGCACCATGTAGATAATTAAATGCCTTTAATAAATGAATATTTTATTAATAAATAAATTAGATTGTTTACAAAGTATGTGCTTTATCATCATACATGATTGGCTTATATGCACACTACTATCAATCTCCCACTTGCACTAAAGCCAATCGCCATGGTATCTCATACCCATCTTCTCTAAGTGATGATCAAATTGCTGTTGTGTTAAAGATTTAGTAAATGGATCTGCAATGTTGTTTTGAGAGTCCACCCGCTCTAAGGTGACGTCTCCTCTTTCAATGATCTCCCTGATCAAGTGAAATCATAGCAACACGTGTTTAGATTTTTGATGAGACCTGGATTCCTTAGCCTGTGCAACCGCTCCAGTGTTGTCACAGTATACGGGAACTGCTTCTCCAATGCTAGGACCCACACCAAGTTCTGTTATGAACTTCTTCATCCAACAGCTTCCTTTGCAGCTTCACTTGTAGCTATATACTTTGCCTCTATCACTGAATCAGCAACTATTTGCTGTTTGGAACTCTTCCAACTCACTACTCCTCTGTTCAAGGTAAACACATACCCCGAAACAGATTTACTGTCATCTTGGTCTGTTTGAAAACTTGAGTCTGTGAATCCCTCGAGTTTTAATTCAGACCCACCATAGACAAGAAAAATATCTTTAGTCCTTCTCAAGTACTTTAGGATATTCTTCACTGCCTTCCAGTGCTCTTCTCCTGGATTTGATTGGATCTGTTCGTTACACTAAGTCTATGAGCAACATCCGATCTAGTACATATTATACCGTACATGATAGTTCCTATTGCAGAAGCATAAGGGATCTTACTCATATAGTCTGTCTACTCAGGTGTCTTTGGGGCCTGTTTCTTGGAGAGATGTATTCCATGGCTCATCAGTATGAGACCTCTTTTGGAATCCTTCATGCTAAACGTCTTTAGCATCGTATCAATGTACGTTCTTTGGGATAAGCCAAGCATCCTTTTAGATCTATCTCTATAGGACTTTATCCCCAAAATATAGGATGCTTCTCCCAAGTCCTTCATGGAGAAGTGTTTAGATAACCAGATTTTAATCGATTGAAGCATAGGAATGTCATTCCCTATCAGTAATATATCATCAACATATAATACAAGGAATGAAACTGCGCTCCCACTAACCTTCTTGTATACACATGGTTCATCCTCGTTTTTGATAAAATCAAACTCTTTGATTGTCTCATCAAAACGAATGTTCCATCTACGAGAAGCTTACTTCAATCCACAAATGGATCGTTGCAGCTTACAGACTTGATTTGTTCCATCCTTTGAAACAAAACCCTCTAGCTGCGTCATATACACATCCTCCTTAAGTTTCCCATTAAGGAAGACCGTTTTCACGTTAATTTGCCAGATCTCATAGTCATTATAAGTTGTAATCGCAAGCAAAATCCGAATGGACTTTAGCATAGCTACTGGTGAGAAGGTTTCATTATAGTTAACTCCTTGTCTTTATTTGAAACCTTTTTCAACCAGTCGGGCTTTATAGGTCCCTACCTTGCCATCCGCTCCAGTCTTTATTTTAAAGACGCATTTACACCCAATAGGCTTAATGCTTTTAGGTGGTGAAACCAAAGCCATACTTGGTTTTCATACATGTAGTCCATTTCGAATTTCATGGCTTCAAGCCATTTCCGTGAGTCTTTATTACTCATAGCCTGTTCGTAATTCAATGGATCATCATCATTCATAATGTGTACCTCATCAACATCCTCTATGACGAATCCATACCTCTTAGGTATCTTCGGTACTCTTCCAGATTTACGAATAGGGTGTGGTATAGTAGGTTCTTCCACTTCGTTAGGTACCTGACTTTGATCTGTGGTAGTTTGTTATTCTTGAACTTCTTCAAGATATATCTTACTCCCACTGACCCCTTTCATGGATAAACTCCTTTTCCAAGAAGGCATCACGTTTCGCAACAAACACCTTTTGATCAGTCGAATGATAGAAATAATACCCTACGGTTTCTCTAGGGTATCCCACAAATCTACACTTGTCGGATTTAGTATGTAGCTTATCATTTTCAAACTTTTTGACATAAGCTGAACAACCCTAAGTCTTAACATGCTTAAGATTTGGTTTCCTCCCCTTCCACATCTCATATGAAGTCTTTAGGGCAGATTTGGTAGGTACCTTGTTAAGCAAGTATGCAGCCGTTTCTAGGGCATAACCCCAGAAGGAAATTGGAAGGTCGGTAAAACTCATTATGGATCGAACCATGTCCAACACTGTTCGATTTGTCTTTTCAGATACTCCATTCAACTGTGGTGTACCTAGTGGAGTCTATTGTGAGATTATACCATTATCTTTGAGACAATTGAGAAACTCACCGCTTAAGTATTCTCCACCTCGATCTGATCGAAGTATCTTAATACTCTTGCCTGTTTGTTTCTCTACTTCACTTCAGAACTCTTTGAACTTCTCAAATGATTCTGATTTGTATTTCATTAAATACACATATCCAAATCTTGAGTGATCATCAGTGAAAGTAATAAAATAAGAATACCCACCCCGTACATTTGTTGTCATAGGTGCACAAACGTCTGTGTGAATCAACGCTAACAACTCTGTAACTCTTTCTCTTTTTCCACTAAAAGTAGATTTAGTCATTTTTACCCATGAGACAATATTCACAAGTTGGATATGATTCATAATCGGATAGCTCTAAGAGCCCATCCTTATGCAACTTGGATAATCTCGTTTCATTGATATGACCGAGTTTACAGTGCCACATATAGGTATAATTAACATCATCTCTTTTCATTTTCTGAGTTTGTTCAATTTGAAGTATATTTTCATGCAAGCCAAGTATATAAAGTCCATTTCGCAAATTTCCAATACCATATAAAACATTATTTTTATAAATTGAACAACTGTTGTTCTTTATAGAAACGTCATATCCTTCCATATCCAATACAAAAATAGAAATAATATTTCTAATAATATTCGGAACAAAATAACAATTATTTAGATCAATGGACTTGCCCAAAGGCATCGCTAAACAATAAGTCCCTACAGTTAATGTAGAAACCTTTGCTCCATTCTCTACTCGTAGGATTACCTCATCATTGCTCAGTTTTCTACTTCTGACCAGTCCCTGCACAGTATTACATATGTGAGAACCACAGCCGGCATCCAATACCCAAGTAGAATTATGACTTTCAAAAAAATTAATTTCAATCATAAACAAACCTTGATTGGAAGTCGAATCTTCTCCAAGTTTCTTCTCTGCTAGAAACTTCTTGCAGTTCATTTTCTAATGTTCCGGCTTGTTGCAATGGAAGCACATTCCTTTACCATCTAGATCAGGTTTCTTTTGCTCCTTTTCTTTCCCCTTTCCCTTAGCCTTCTTAGATTTTTTCTTTTCAGAAGATACCTTGGGCCTCTTCCTCTTATTGGCAGAATCCACCATAAAGACATGGTTCTTCTTGGATGGGAAGTGACCTTTTGCTGTTTTCAGCATGTTAAGCAGCTCAGGTAAGCTGACATCTAGCTTATTCATGTGAAAATTAACCACAAACTGCGAGAAGGTCTCAAAGAGTGACTGCAAGACCAAGTCTTTACTCAACCCCCCATCCATGATGAACCCAAGATGTCCAAGGCGTTCAATCAAATTGATCACCCTCAGGACATGAGTCTCGACGGCTGTGCCCTCGCCATCCGAGATCGGAAGAGCTCCTTAGATATCTCATATCTAGAAGTCCTACTTTGTTCACCATACTACTTCTTGAGGTGAAGCAACATAGTAGGAGCATCCATGTTTTGGTGCTTACGCTGAAGCTCGTTATTCATGGATGCGAGCATGACGCATTGAGCTACAGATACATCATCTTGCCACATTATAAAAGTTGCAATCTCTTCCTCAGAGGCTGTTTCCGAAATAGTTTTAGGGACAGGTGAATTTAAAACATAAGAAATCTTTTCAGCAATGAGAACTATTCTCAGATTTCTTAGCCAGTCCGTATAATTCGGCTCGGTAAGCTTCTTAGCATCAAGTATGCTTCTCAATGAGATTAGTGATTTTGACATTTTAAAAATTCTGCAAATGAAAAGACAATATTTTTAGCAAACATTCATTTAATTAATTTTCATACCAAAATAAATTTAGGTCTTTATTTTAAATTGGTATCTCCCACTATTTTCATTAAACTATATTACCCTCACTTATATAGTTCAGCAATATCTAATTAAAGATTTGCTAGTGAGAATAAGGATCCTATTTTAAATGTATATAATTTGTGGATAGCACAACAACCGATATATAAATAAATAGGTAGATAACTCTTGTCAATTACATCAACATGTAACTCCTTATATTTTGCCTCTTAAATCATAATGGTCAAGTGTGTGCACATCCGAACTAAAATAATTTAAGTTAAGTCCAGCTTAGCACTTCCATAAATTCAAAAAAGAAAAATGTTGGTTCTTGTGGATAGCACAACAAAACTATATTGTTCAATTTTCCTGATAAGCATCAAATGTGATTAATTAATATCTTAAATATGCAATACTCACCTTGTGGATAGCACAACAAGCTCATATTAAATATTTAATACTCTATTAATTTATCATGCTAGAAGGCGACGTTCGATATTCCAAATATCATTGAATGCTTCGGACTTAATAGTATTTTTTTGAGGAGTTTGTTATTATTTATCTCATCTTGTTTAGCGCGCATGCACACAGATATATATATATATATATATATATATATAAAATACGGATCATTTTATTAAACATGCGAAGCATGTTTGCATAAAATATAATATATATAATATTTACCATGCACATATAGAATACTATATTCTACCCGGATTGATTATAGATTTTTTTTCTAGGTTGATTCACTAGAGCCACCATGTGAACCAAAAGGTCAAACCTAGAAGTGCAAGAATTAAATTTAAATATAACTATTATATTTAAACCCGGGCTCCATACAAATGGGTATTCAAGCGCTCCTTGCTCCTTGATCTCCGGTTCTTCTAAAAAATTCTAACTAATCCTATTACATAAATTATTTCATTTAAATAGAAACCTTGATCAGCAGTCAAGGGGAAGTACATAGGAGAGAGATAGAATTTACAACAAGAAGAAAACCAGAAAAGGCGAGGTACGTAGATCCCATTTTATAAAACCCATATATTCAAGCATTCATCCAAAATAAAAATCCAATCACATTGGTCATAGTCCATAATCAATCCCATTTATTAACATACATATCATCATATGTATCAATAAATTATCATTCATCTCATGAAAGTAAATCCATTCCATATATGCTCTAATATCAATTAATGGGCAAAAGTTTGCTAAACTTTGTTTTGAAAAATAAACTCTTTTATTTTAATAAAAACAAATCCAAATTAAACTCTTTAATTTTAGCAATTCTAAAATCATATTTCATATAAAATAAACATCTTTATTTTAAACATTTATCAATTAAACAAACTATTTATTTAATTAAAGAAAACAACAAAAATTCAGACTCTGCCTAGGGGCGCAGCTGCGCCTAGAATGAACTGGGACATGGCGCAGCTGGGCTTCAAGGCCAAAATTCTAACTTCCGGGTAATGGCGCAGTTGCACCCAGAATGAACTGGGATACGGCGCAGCTGCGCTGCTCATCCGAGAAAACTGGATCTGGGTACCAGCGCAGCTGCGCTCCAGAATGAACTAGAGACGGCGCAGCTGCGCCGCGTAGCAGAAACAGAAAACTTTTCTATTGCCCAAAAACTCGATCGAATCGCATATAATACATGTATGGAATCACAAAGGCTGATAATTAGCACAAGATTGGCTCTGATATCACTGTTAGGTTTGCTTTGAAACAAGAGCATGCAATCAAATTACATAAACGCAGCGGAAGCAATGATAAAATGGATTTTAAAATTTTCTTACAAACCATTAACCATGATCATTCTTATGCATTTATTATCAGTCAATAAAGAGTATAAGAAACAGAATTATACCTTTGAAGAATCGTGCTTCCTCAAGTATAAGTTCTACTCCTTTGATCTCCTTGAATTCTCTGTAGTGGCTCCTTCCTTTGATCAATGTCAGCGACCCAAATGTTTGGCCTCTAGAGGTGATCTACCAAGGAAGATGAAGAACTCAGGAAGAAGGTGTATTGGCTCAAACCCTAGTTTTTTCTATCTGTATAGAAAAAGGCGTACCCTCCCAACCTTTTAGAATTCACGTTACCTTGTATATGATATAATACTCTATTATATAGATATTAGGTTAACCCTACTAATCTTATTAGAATATGGTTTTATTTAATTAATTAATAAAACTCTTTAATTAATTTATTTCCTAATCTCATTAGGATTAAGTGAGAGTAGTTTTATTAAATTAATTCCTAAACTCCTTTAGAATTAAAATAATAATAATATTAATAAGACTCCTCTTATTAATTTATATTTAATATTTCTAAAATATTAAATAATAAATATTAAGCTATTTAATTTATTCTATCAGCATAGATTAAATTAATTACACATAATACATTATTACTATTATGACATTATCTTCTTAAATAATTCTTCTTCCTTTTATGGTGTGACCTTTTAGGTTCTCCATATTAAACCGGTTGTGAATAAATCAATTAGAACAATTCTAATCTTATTTTAATAAATAAATTAAACTAATAATCTATTTAAATAAATAACATTTATTCTACAATATGGATAAGTCTTCCAAGCGATCAACGACTTTCTAGATAATATATATTTCAAAATTAATCATAAAAGAACCTGTGAGTTAATAGTTACCGTACAATTCAATTCTTCCACCATACAATGTCCTAATTAAATAAAAGACATAGATTTACTGTCAAGTCTTATTTTATTTAATCATATGTATTTCGATTAGAAAATGCATAATTCCAAATAATGTAAATTAGAAACTTCTTTCTAATTTCATTCCACCTTGGCCAGGGATTCCTGGATTGTCACTTAATGAATCACATAGGACATATCTCCTCTTTTACTAGAGATGGTAGATTTTTTTATTAATCATACATTATCTCAATATGTAACTCATTATACCCAAGCATACCCTTTTATATACCCTAAAGGGCCTTAAGGAATAAGTCAAAGTATAATTCATTACATACAAGATACTATGATGATCTCAAGTCCAAGGATCACTTGTACTACTATCACATTAGGAATTCCTATTGACAGGCGAGTAAAACTCTATTAGGTATTCCATAGCGAGTCACATTCAGTGAACTTATTTTCCAATAAGCACCTACATGCTTGCTTTAGTGTCTTCACACAAATGACTATGAGATCAATCATCCTCATCTAATAAGCAAGCAATATATGTACCAATCTATCCGGATTTACTAATCCCCTTTTTAGTAATCCCACGATTGGAAACTAGTTTAGTTTTTAAGCTTTCTAAGAATTTAGATCTCATTATCATGCATCATCATCATGACTCTAAAAACATTTCTTAAAACTATGGGTTATTTACATATTATAAAAATAGCACCATGTAGATAATTAAATGCCTTTAATAAATAAATATTTTATTAATAAATAAATAAGCTTGTTTACAAAGTATGTGCTTTATTATCATACATGATTCTCTTGTATGCACACTACTATCACGAAGTAATTTCAGCCGTTGGCTCAGCCCCAGCGAAGTTCAGGTACACACCGAAGCAGTTTCAGCTATTGGCTCAGCCCCAGCGAAGTTCGGGTACATACCAAAATAGTTTCAGCCGTTGACTCAGCCCCAGCGAAGTTCGGGTACAGACTGAAGCAGTTTTAGCCATTGGCACAACCCCAGTGATGTTCGGGTATACACCAAAGCAGTTTCAGCCATTGGCTCAGCCCCATCCAAGTTCGGGTATAGACCGAAGCAATTTCAATAGTTGGCGCAACCCCGGTGAAGTTTGGGTACAGACTGAAGAAGTTTCAGCCATTGGCTCAGCCCCAGCGAAGTTCGGGTACAGACCGAAGCAATTTCAGCCGTTGGCACAGCCCCATCGAAGTTCGGGTACAGACCGAAGCAGTTTCAGTCGTTGGCTCAACCCCATCGAAGTTCGGGGACAGACCAAAGCAGTTTAGCCGTTGGCACAACCCCATCGAAGCGTCGGGCACTAACCGATAACAGTTCAGCCGTTGGCACAACCCCAGCGAAGCATCGGGTATTAACCGAAGCACTTCAGCCGTTGGCATAACTCCAGCGAAGCGTCGGGCACTAACCGATGACATTTTAGCCGTTGGCACAACCCCAGCGAAGCGTCGGGCACTGACCGATGACAGTTCAGTCGTTGGCTGAGCCCTAGCAAAGTTTGGGTAAAGACCGAAGCAGTTCAGCCGTTGGCACAACCACAGCAAAGTGTCAAGCACCGACCGATGACAGTTCAGCCTTTGCCACAACCCCAGCGAAGCGTCAGGCACTGACTGATGATAGTTCAGCCATTGGCACAACCCCGGCGAAGCGTCGGGCATTGACCAATGACAGTTCAGCCGTTAGCACAACACCAGCTAAGCGTCGGGCACTGACCGATGACAGTTCAGCCGTTGGCACAACCCCAGTGAAGTGTCGGGCACTGAGCAATGACAGTTCAGTCGTTAGCACAACCCCATCAAAGCGTCGGGTATTAACCAACACAGTGTATCCCGTTGGCACGACCCCAGCAATGCATCGGGAGTGATCCGGTGACAAGGGCAATTGTAGTAATCCATTGCCAATGATGGAATCTGTTATACACATCCTCAAAAGAGAATAAGGTAAAAGATTGGATATTCAGCTCTCTACTGCAAGCTGCAAAGTGAAACCTATCATCCAGATAAAACATCAGAAGATCCCAGCAAGGTGACTCGATACCTGAGGGATAACCCTGTCAGAGGAGCCTTCCAAAACACACAAACGACATCAGCCAAAAGAAGATCTACCCTTGATAATGCTGACAGACGCTGGAAACCATGGGTTTCAAACCATCGTAGCATCAACATAATAGCATCCCCATCAAAATTAAACAGGCTAACGTGAATAACGTCATCCCCAACAGAAAATGACAAGAATAGTTCGCAGGTAACCTATCAATAATATTAAGGGTTATCCATAACGACGTTATCCCTAACAGATAGATGACGTAAGTAGCCAAGATCAGCCCCATTCCACTCAAAGACACCCAGCCTGCGTAGCATCTCTGGCATTTATCTTATTTCCAGCGTCTACTAATCTTTATCCTATCCATTCCACTACATTGCATGGACAGGATAAAAAGAGGCATCTATAGACACTCAAAATTTTCCTTGCCCCAATACTAACACTGTAGGAGGGCAAAGCCGTTAATTAAATCAACCCCGGTACCGATACCGAACTTCCAATCCAAATCTAGCAACCAATGCCGGTCATCCAGTTTAAATTTGATCATCAATATCGGTAATCAAGCAAATTCGATCCCCAATGTCGGTACTCAATCCAACTCTGATCTTCAATCTGACCTTCAATCCAGCTCCGATAGTCAATTAGACAGTTAATCCAGCTCCGATAGTCAATCGGATCGTCAATCCAGCTTCGATCGCCAATCAGACCGTTTATCTAGCTCCGATAGTCAATCGGATCGTCGATCCAGCTTCGATCATCAATCCAGATCCGATAGTCAATCAAATCATCAATCAAGCTTTGATAGTTAATCGGACCGTCAATCCAGCTATGATAGTCAATCAGACAGTTAATCCAATTTTGATAGTCAATCACACTGTCTATCCAGCTCCGATAGTCAATCGGACTGTCCATCCAGATCCGATCATCAATCAGACCGTTAATCCATCTTCGATAGTCAATCAGACCAGTCGATCCAGCTTCGATCGCCAATCAGACAGTCTATCTAGCTCTGATAGTCAATCGGACCGTCAGATCAACCTCGATCTCAATATCGGACTGTCAAATCAACTCTGATCTCCGATCGGGCCGTCAAGTCAAACCCCGATCTCAATATTGGGCCTTCAAATCAGCCTCGGCGGCAACTTAAAAGGTACAAGTCAGCCCTGGCATCAACCCAGGAGGTACCGAACAATCCCGATCTCAATATCAGACCTTTAAATTAGCACCGGCATCAATCCGGGAGGTACATGTCAAGCTTGAAATCAACCCAGGACATGTCAAGACATCTCCAATCTCAGCCTGGAAAGTACATATCAGTCCCGACATCAATACGGGAAGTGCAGTTCAGCCGAAAGACAACCATGGGAAGCCAAATTCACCAAGGACCACCCCGAGAGGGGAAAAATGGTCATTTTATCAACTCTCAGCCGATTCGGTCAAACTCAAGCCGAATTGATGCCATCGAAGTCAGAATAAAGCATAACGACGATCCCGAGTGCAAACGGCGTAAGACAGCACAACGGATAAACTACGGGGAATCAAAGACCTGGTTATGAACCCGTCTTCTAGGACCCGAAAAATGTTTTATCCCATATCATTGCGACACTCTCGGCGAGGGCTTTCTGAAATGGTGTCACACGCCTCAAACGGACGCTCCGATTAAAAGTTAGAAAGTTTCGACTTCGACTGCGAGTTGTTCAAGAGTGCACGTACTTCAAGACAATGAAACCCGGCATCGCGGGCCCCACCAGGGGAGCCGCTGAAAGTATTATGCATACAAGCCAATCATGTATGATGATAAAGCATATACTTTGGAGATAATCTTATTTATTTATTAATAAAAAATATTCATTCATTTAAGGCATTTAATTATCTACATGGTGCAGTTTTTATAATATATAAATAACCCATAGTTTTAAGCAATGCTTTTAGAATCATGATGAGATCATGCTAATGAGATCTAAATTCTTAGAAAGCTTAAAAACTAAAATAGTTCCCAATCGTGGGATTAATAAAAAGGGGATTAGAAAATCCGGATAGATTGGTACATATGTTGCTTGCTCATTTGATGAGGATGATTGATCTCATGATCATTTGTGTGGAGACACTAAAGCAAGTATGTAGGTGCTTATTGGAGAATAAGTTCACTGAATGTGACTCGCTATGGAATACCTAATGGAGTTTTACTCGCCTGTCAATAGGAATTCTTAATGTGATAGTAGTACAAGTGATCGTTGGATTTGAGATCATCATAGTATCTTGTATGTAATGAATTATACTTTGACTTATTCCTTAAGGCCCTTTAGGGTATATAAAAGGGTATGCTTGGTTATAATGAGTAACATATGGAGATAATGAATGATCAATAAAGAATCTACCACCTCTAGTAAAAGAGGAGATATGTTCTATGTGATTCGTTAAATGACAACCCAGGAATCCTTGGCCAAGGTGGAATAAAATTAGAAAGGAGTTTCAAATTTGCATTATTTGGAGTTGTGTATTTTTCTAATCAAAATACATATAATTAAATAAAATAAGACTTGACAGTAAATCCATATCTTATATTTAATTGGGACATTGTATGGTGGAAGGATTGAATTGTAAGGTAACTATTTACTCACAGGTTCTTTTATGATTAATGTTGAAATCTATATTATCTAGAAAGTCGTTGATTGCTAGGGAAGCTTATCCCTATTGTAGAATAAATATTATTTATTTAAATAGATTATTAGTTTAATTTATTTATTTAAATAAGATTAGAATTGTTCTAATTAATTTATTCACAACCGGTTTAATATGGAGAACCTAAAGAGTCACACTATAAAAGGAAGAATAATTATTTAAGAAGGTATGGCATAATCGTAATAATGCATTAAGTGTAATTAATTTAATCTATGGTGATAGAATAAATTAAATAGCTTAATATTTATTATTTAATATTTTAAAAATATTAAATATAAATTAATAAGAGATGTCTTATTAATATTATTACAATTATTATTATTTTAATTTCTAAATGAGTTTAGTAATTAATTTAATATTAGTACTCTCATTTATTCCTAATAAGATTAGAAGACAAATTAATTAAATGAATTTAATTAATTATTACCAATGTGGTGGGAAGCCTAAATTAATTAAAAGAGTTTAGTTAATTAAATGAAATCACATGTCTAATAAGATTAGAATGGTTGACCAATATCTATATAAGAGGAGTTTTATAATAGATATCGGTTGATGTAATTCTAATTGTTGGATAGTACTCCTTTTCTATAGAGGATAGAAAACTAAGCCAACCACCCTCCTTCTTGATAATTCATCTTCCTTGGTGGATCACCTCTAGAGGCCAAACAATTTGGTGGCTAATGTTGATCAAAGAAAAGAATCTAACCTGAAAATTCAGGAGATCACGAAGAACAAGGAGTTGAACTCATGCATGTGGAAGCTTCGTTCTACAAGGGTATGATTCCATAACTTCTTATTTATTTTTTTAAATTAATAATTTGCATAAAGGATGACCCGGGTAATGGTTTTATAGAAAATTTTAAACTCTGATATACCATGCTTCCGCTAATTTTGCAATTTGATTGCGTCACGATTTCGTACAAATCCAACAGTGGTATCAAAGCCAAACCTTTATGCAATTATTAATTGTTTTGATTTCATAAACATATGGGTATGTATTTAGAATAATTTATTAGGCATAATTAGTTGTATAAAATTATTATTTTATGGGGGGAAAGAAAAAAAAATTAACGGAAACAATTTTTTTTTCTTCTTGGTTCGTTGTGTCTGAGAATTGATCACAAAATGGTGACTACCGATTTTTTTTAAAAAGGGACCAGCCGAATTTCTTTTTAAAAGCTGACTCACGTTGCCTTAGAAAAGGATATTAATTGTTTTAAATAAAAGTTATTCAATTCAAAACAAAAATATTTATGCAAGCTTTTTGAAACGTGCAGGAAGTTTTAAAAGAAAGGTAAACCATGATTACCTTAATATATTATATAATATATATATATATATATATATATATATTAAGGTTATATACATATATATATATATATATATATATATATTATTCTTAATAATTTTATAATTAAAATATAGAGTTTATTTTAATCTTGAAATTGGATTTCATGCAAATTAAAATTGCCCATTAAATAATACTCATATATATATGGAATGTTTTAATTCATGAGATGAATATTTATTTATTAATATATATGATGATATGTATGAAAATAAATAGGGTTGATTATGGATTATTGATCAATGTGATTGAATTTTATTTTAGTTGAATGCTTGAATGAATGAGTTTTATTAAATAGGGTCTACGTACCTTGTCTTCTCTGATATTTTTCTCAATGTAAATTCTATCTCCCTCCTATGTATTTACCCTTGACTGCTGATCAAGGTTTCAATTTAAATTAAATAGTTTAATGTAATAGAAATAGTTAGAATTATCTTGAAGAAATTGGAAGCCAAGGAGCAAGGAGCGCGTGAAGACCCATTTGTATGGAGCCTGGGATTTAAATGTAATAGTTATATTTAAATTTAATTCTTACATTCCTAGGTTTGACCTTTTGGTTCACTTGGTGGCTCTAGTGAACCAAACTAGAATAAAAGTCCATAATCAATCTGGGTAGAATATAATATTCTATATTGCATGCTAAATATTATATTTTATGCAAACATGCTTCGCATGTTTAATAAAATAACGCTTATTTTATATATATATATATGTGCATGCGCGCTAAACATGATGAGACAAGTAATAACAAACCCCTCAACTAAATTATATTAAGTCCGAAGCGTTCAATGATATTTAGAATATTGAACGTCGCCTTCTAGCATGATAAATTAATAGAGTATTAAATATTTAGTATGAGTTTGTTGTGCTATCCACAAGGCGAGTATTGCGTATTTAAGATATTAATTAATCACATTTGATGCTTATCAAGAAAATTAAATAATATAGTCTTGTTGTGCTATCCACAAGGAAGAACATTTTTCTTTTTTGAATTTATGAAAGTGCTAGGCTGGACTTAAATTAAATTATTTTAGTTCGGATGTGCAAACATTTGACCATTATGATTTAAAAGGCAAAATAAAAGGAGTTCCATGTTGATGTAATTGACAAGAGTTGTCTACCTATTTATTTATATGTCATTTGTTGTGCTATCCACAAGGCTATATACATTTGAAATGGGATCCTTAATCTCACTAGCAAATCTTTAATTAGATGTTGCCGAACTATATAAGTGAGGGTAATATAGTTTGGTAAAAATAGTGGGAGATATCAATTTAAAAAAAAGACCTAAATTTATTTTTGTATGCAAAATTAATAAAATGAATGTTTGCTAAAAATGTTATTTTTCATATGCAGAATTTTAAAAATGTAAAAATCACTAATTTCACTGCGAAGCATACTTGATGCTAATAAGCTTACCGGGCCGAATTATATGGACTGGCTAAGGAATCTGAGAATAGTTCTCATTGCTGAAAAGATTTCTTATGTCATAAATTCACATATCTCTGGAACTGTTCCAGAATCAGCATCTGAGGAAAAAATTGCTACCATTGTAAAGTGGAAAAATGACGCATCTGTGGCTCAATGCATCATGCTCTCATCTATGAATAACGAGCTTCAGCACCAGCATGAAAACATGGATGCTCCTACTATGTTATTTCACCTCAAGGAGTTGTATGGTGAACAAAGTAGGACTACTAGATATGAGATATCTAAGGAGCTCTTCTAATCTCGGATGACCAAGGGTAATGTGAACATAAAGGAACAAAAGAAACCTGATCCAGCTAGCAAAGGAATGTGCTTCCATTGCAACGACCCGGGTCATTGGAAGAGGAACTGCAAGAAGTTTTTAGTAGAGAAGAAGTATGGAGAAGCTTTGACTTCCAATCAAGGTTTGTTTATGATTGAAATTAATTTTTCAGAAAGTCAAAATTCTACTTGGGTATTGGATACCGATTTTAGTTCTCACATATGTAATAATGTGAAGGTACTGGTCAGAAGTAGAAAGCTGAACAAGGATGAGGTTGTCCTACGAGTGGGAAATGGAGCAAAGGTTGCTGCATTAGTTGTAGGCACTTATTGTTTAGCACAGTGTACGGGCAAGTCCATTTATTTAAATAATTATTATTTTATTCCGAATATCATTAGAAATATTATTTCTATTTCCGTATTAGATATGGATGGATTTGACATTATAATAAAGAACAACAGTTATTTTATTTATAAAAACAATATTTTATATGGTGTTGGTAATTTGCAAAATGGACTTTATATACTTGACTTGCATGAAAATATACTTCAAATAGAACAAACTAAGAAAAGGAAAAGAAATGATATTAATTATAGCTATATGTGGCATTGTAGACTCGGTCATATTAATGAAACAAAATTATCCAAGTTGCATAAGGATGGGCTCTTAGAGCTATCCGAATATGAATCATATCCAACTTGTGAATCTTGTCTCATGGGTAAAATGACTAAATCTCCTTTTAGTTGAAAAGGAAAAAAAGTTACAGAGTTGTTAGCGTTGGTTCACACAGACGTTTGTGGACCTATGACAACGAATGCACAGGGTGGGTATTCTTATTTTATTACTTTCACTGATGATCACTCAAGATTTGGATATGTGTATTTAATGAAATACAAATCAGAATCATTTGAAAAGTTTAAAGAGTTCAGAAGTGAAGTAGAGAAACAAACGGGCAAGAGTATTAAGATTCTTCGATCAGAACGAGGTGGTGAATACTTAATCGGTGAGTTTCTCGATTTTCTCAAAGAAAATGATATAATCTCACAATGGACTCCACCAGGTGCACCACAGTTAAATGGAGTATCTAAAAGGAGAAATCGAACATTGTTGGACATGGTTCGTTCCATGATGAGTTTTATCGATCTTCTAATTTTATTCTAGGGTCATGCCCTAGAAATGGCTACATATCTACTAAATAAGGTCTCCACCAAATTCGTCCCCAAGACTCCATATGAGATGTGGACAGGGAGGAAACCTAGTCTTAAGCATGTTAAGATTTGGGGATGTCCAGCTTATGTGAAAAGGTTTCAAAATGATAAGCTTGGGGCAAGATCTGATAAGTGCACGTTTGTGGATATCCTAAAAAATGTTTGGGATACTATTTCTATAATCCTACTGAACAAAAGGTGTTTGTTGCGAAACACGTTGCCTTCTTGAAAAATGAGTTTATCCTTGAATGGGCTAGTGGGAGAAAAATAGATCTTGAAGAAATTCAAGAACCACAAACCACTACAGATCAAGTGGATGAACTTGTCCAAGTAAAGACACCTACTGTACAACACCCTATTCGTAAATCTGGAAAGGTACCGAAGATACCTGAAAGGTATGGATTCGTCATAGAGGATGACGATGAGGTACACATCATGGATGATGATGATCCATTGAATTACGAACAGACTATGAGTAATAAAGACTCAGAGAAATGGTAAATGACCATAAAATTTAAAATGGATTTTGAAGCTATGCTTAAGTCCATTGGGATTTTACTTGCGATTGCAGCTTATTATCGCTTAATCTGGTAAAATGGACATGGAGACGTCATTCCTCAAATATACATTATTAGAGGAGAATGTATGTATGATACAACCAGATAGTTTTTTTGTTTTAATGGTTGAAGCAAATCATGTATATGAGCTACAACAATCCATTCATGGATTGAAACAAGATTCTCGTAGATGGAACATTCGTTTTGATGAGACAATCAAAGAGTTTAATTTTATCAAAAATGAGGATGAACCATTGTGTACAAAAAGGTTAGTGGGAGCACTATTTCATTCCTTGTATTATATGTTGATGATATATTACTGATAGGAAATAAAATTCCTATGCTAAAATCGATCAAAACAAAGTTGTCTAAACAATCCTCCATGAATGATTTGGGTAGAACATCCCACATTGGGGATATAAATCTTTATTGATATATTTAAAAGGATGTTCGGCTAAACCCAAGGAAACGTATATTCATTAGATGCTAAAGGCGTTTAGCATGGCAAACTCCAAAAGGTGTCTCATGATGATGAGCTATGGAGTGAATCTCTCTAAAATATCCTCAATAAAAGAGAGATCGCATGAGCTACTATCATGTATGTAATGAAATATATGAGACTTGATGTTGATCAGTCATATTCCAGAGAAGATCACTGTGAGATAGTGATAAACATCTTAAAGTACTAAACTGACACTAAGGATGTAATCATATGACATGATGAGTCCGAATTAAACTAGAGTGCTAAACAGACTCAAGTTTTCAGACTGACCAAGACGATAAGAAATCAACTTTAGGGTAAGTCATTACCTTGAAAGATGGTGCAGTGAATTGGAAAGGTTCCAAACAACAAAAGGTTGCTGCTTTAGTGACAAAGACAAAGTATATAACTGTAAGTGAAGCTGCAAGTTGATGTTTCGGATGAAAAGTTCATTACAGAACTAGGAATAGTTCTTAAGTCTCATCTTGAATCTAAACATGTGTTGCGGCACTTGATTAAAGAAATCATTGAAAGAGAAGCATATAGACTCTCAAGATAACATTGCAGATCCATTTACTAAAGCTTTAACACAATAGTAGTTTGATCGTCACTTAGAGAAGAAGGGTATGAAATACCATAGCAATTAGCTTTAGTGCAAGTGGGAGATTGAAAGTAGTATGCTTACAAGCCAATTATGTATGATGATAAAACATATAGTTTGGAGACAATCTTATTTATTTATTAATAAAAAATATTCATTCATTTAAGGTATTTAATTATCTACATGGTGCTATTTTTATAATATGTAAATAACCCATAGTTTTAAGCAATGCTTTTAGAATCATAGTTGGATCATGCTAATGAGATCTAAATTCTTAGAAAGCTTAAAAACTAAAATAGTTCTCAATCGTGGGATTACTAAAAAGGGAATTAGTAAATTCTGATAGATTGGTACATACGTTCCTTGCTCATTTGATGAGGATGATTGATCTCACGATCATTTGTGTGGAGACACTAAAGCAAGCATGTAGGTGCTTATTGGAGAATAAGTTCACTGAACGTGACTCGCTATGAAATACCTAATGGAGTTTTACTCGCCTGTCAATAGAAATTCCTAATGTGATAGTAGTACAAGTGATCATTGGACTTGAGATCATCATAGTATCTTGTATGTAATAAATTATACTTTGACTTATTCCTTAAGGCCCTTTACGGTATATAAAATGGTATGCTTGGGTATAATGAGTTACATATGGAGATAATGAATGATCAATAAAGAATCTACCACCTCTAGTAAAAGAGGAGATATGTCCTATGTGATTCGTTAACTGACAACCCAGGAATCCTTGGCCAAGGTAGAATGAAATTAGAAAGAGGTTTCTAATTTGCATTATTTGGAGTTGTGCATTTTCTAATCGAAATACATATGATTAAATAAATTAAGACTTGACAGTAAATCCATGTCTTATATTTAATTGGGACATTGTATGGTGGAAGGATTGAATTGTACGGTAACTATTAACTCACAGGTTCTTTTATGATTAATGTTGAAATCTATATTATCTAAAAAGTCGTTGATCGCTAGGGAGGCTTATCCCTATTGTAGATAAAATATTATTTATTTAAATAGATTATTAGTTTAATTTATTTATTTAAATAAGATTAGAATTGTTCTAATTGATTTATTCACAACCAGTTTAATATGAAGAACCTAAAGGGTCACACCATAAAAGGAAGAATAATTATTTAAGAAGGTAATGACATAATCGTAATAATGCATTAAGTGTAATTAATTTAATCTATGGTGATAGAATAAATTAAATAGCTTAATGTTTATTATTTAATATTTTGAAAATATTAAATATAAATTAATAAGAGATGTCTTATTAATATTATTACAATTATTATTATTTTAATTTCTAAAGGAGTTTAGTAATTAATTTAATATTAGTACTCTCATTTATTCCTAATAAGTTTAGGAGACAAATAAATTAAATAAATTTAATTAATTATTTCCAATGTGGTGGGAAGCCTAAATTAATTAAAAGAGTTTAATTAATTAAATGAAATCCCATGTCTAATAGGATTAGAAGGGTTGACTAATATCTATATAAGAGGAGTTTTATAATAGATATCGGTTGATGCAATTCCAATTGTTGAAGAGTACTCCTGTTCTATAGAGGGTAGAAAACTAAGCCAACCACCCTCCTTCTTGATAATTCATCTTCCTTGGTGGATCACCTCTAGAGGCCAAACACTTGGGTGGCTAACGTTGATCAAAGGAAGGAATCTAACCTAGAAATTAAAGGAGATCACGAAGAACAAGGAGTTGAACTCATACTTGTGGAAGCTTCGTTCTACAAGGGTATGATTCCATAACTTCTTATTTATCGTTTTAAATTAATAATTTGCGTAAAGGATGATCCGGGTAATGGTTTTATAGAAAATTTTAAACTCTAATATACCATGCTTCCGCTAATTTTATAATTTGATTGCGTCACGATTTCGTACAAACCAAACAGCCGCACCTTTACCTGCGGCAACCGCAGGTAGAGTGGAGGCTCCCTGGCCTATAAATAAAGGTTCCCCCCTTCATTTTCATGTTTTTGAAACGCAGCGAAGCCCTGTCAGTTTGATTTTCTGACTTTTCCACCTCTTCCAACCCCAAATATTTTCTCTCAAACACGTAGATATACCCATATACTACCGCATATCAAAAAATAACTAGTAGATTTGGACGTATAGAGCCTACGATTTGGCAAAAAGCCCGTGTAGCAGTCCATTGTAAGTATTTTCATGATCAAAAAGTGAATATTACTTCTTCGTAGTTTTATACACTTGCACGTTCAGTTCCGTTTTCTAAAAATGCCCGGAACTTAGTTCCGTGGCCGTTTTCATCAAAATTTGGTACATTTTTGTACATAAACTGATTTTTTGGCATTGCTACGACTCGGATTGACGATCCATCAGCTCTAGCAGCTTCAATACACTAGCACACACATTCTGGCAACTTCGCCAAACTAGGTTATCTTCCCAGTCCTGGTCTGGCCCTTTTTTGTATATATTTAACTGTATATAAACTAACATTTCAATTCTGTCAAGCCTGGATGTCAAATCCGAGGTAGTTTACCGCTTTTATATATATATTTACGCATATATAAGCGATTTTCACCATCACTGGTTCTCGTACCAGTCTTGATTGACTATATTTCTGTCAATATATATATATATATATATATATATATATATATATATTTTAATTCAGTCCGGGCACAGGCGTGAAATCCCATCGCCCTTTATACTATTTTTGCACTCTTCGCCATATTGGGTGCTCTCCCCAGCAACTGGTTGACTACTTTTTTGCAATTTATATTTTAGTCAAGCTTTGACGATTTCATGGCCTTTTATACTATTTTTGCACACTTCACCATTACTGGGTTATCTTTCCAGTCCCTGGTTGACTACTTTTCTGTACATTTACATTCCAGTTCGGCCAAGATCATTTTGTGGCCTTTTTACTGCTTTTATATATATTTACGCATATATAAGCAGCCTTCACCATCACTGGTCATCTTTTCAGTCTTGGTTAACTACATTTATATCAATTTCAATTTCAGTCCGGGCACCGGTGTGAAAATCCATCGCCCTTTATAGCTTTTTATATATATAACTGTATATATATATACTGCTTTATTCACTTTCTATTCAACTGCTGCTTTAAATATTCATTTTATATGAATTGACACTGACATATCTGCGGGCGGACTAGATTTATTTAAATCTCGCCAATTCTAGTTTTCAAACGGTTCAAAACCTCCAGATTGAATCGGGAAGCTAGAATAGCTGAGATTTTCTTAAATCTAGCTTTCTTTCTAGTTTCAGCTTCGAAAGCAACCTCGCGTCCCTTAGATCGCTATCTAGTCGGAACGAGACGCTTTGGCCACGAGCAGGCAGGATTTACTAATGAATCCTTGGTTCCATTGCTACGTGATGATGTATATATATATTTCTGTACAAATTTAAACCGTGCAGGTTTTCTGGCTACTCATATGTGAGCATAGGAATCGTGGGATTCATGATCAGAATGATCAGAATCTGATTCACACGATGGACAAACTCTGATTTAGAAATGTACCCTGCCAGTTTTTGTGTAAAAATGTACATGTAAACAGACCTTAAAACGGTTATCCGAATTTAAGGTCTCAACATAGTGAAAAATATTATTTGTCGTGTCAGCGTCCCTCCGATGGTTCTCATACCCATGAGGAGACCGACACTTGTATATTTTTGTGGTCGAGGATGCTTTGCTGCCCGACAAATCACCATTCACATGCAGCCGTAAGGCTGTAAAGATAAAATTGGAAGTATCAACATGCTTTAATTCCTATGTTAGCGTAAGGGTTTGATAAACCAGCTTTCAAAACATCATTTTCAATTCAATCAAAAGAAAAGCTTTTGCAAATCAAATTAAATGCTCTTACAAATTAAATCAAAGACTGATTTTCAAGTCAAATCAAACCCTTCGTATATAGGTTTAACGAAGCAAAGCACTACTTTCAATCAATCAAATCAATAGGCCCAATTTTCAAACAGCATTCACTCACGCATTCTAGTTTTAAGGGAAATATTTAGAAGATGCGATACCGTGTTTACATGAGAGTCGTGGGGTGCCTAACACCTTTTCTACACTTAACCAAGCCCCCGAGCTCAAACTTTGTTTTTAAAGATCAAGTTTCGACAGTGTCCAGCAATTGGGACTCTTTTAAACAAAACTCGGTTGAGTTGGTCCAACCATTTTCAAATCTACCAACTGGCGACTCTGTAAAATGTTCAAATCGTCGACATGATACATGTTGGCCTTTTTCCTAAAAAATTGTTCAAAACCTTTTTCTTTAATAAAAAGAATAAGGGTAGAGATAACTTAGAAAAAGAGATTAAAAGCTCCGGGTTGTGACTCGACCTGTGGATTTTTTAAACCAACGTCGAACATGATGCTTCAGGATTGTTTCTAAATTTGACCTGACCTCCCGGGTTAAGACCGGGGATGACCTGTACCTCCCGGGTTCAGACGGGGGCTAACCTGTACTTTTCGGGTTGAGACCGGGGCTGACCTGTACTTTTCGGGTTGAGACCGGGGCTAACCTGTACCTCCCGGCTTAAGATCGGGGTTGACCTGTACCACCCGGGTTGAGACCGGGGCTGACCTATACCTCCCAGGATGAGACCGGGGATGACCTGTACTTCCCGAGTTGAGACCGGGGCTGACCTGTACCTTTTGGGTTGAGACCGGAGCTGACCTGTACCTCCCAGGTTGAGATCGGGGCTGACCTGTACATCCCGGGTTGAGACCAGGGTTGACCTGTACCTCCCAAGTTGAGACCGGATCTGACCTATACTTTCCGGTTTGAGACCGAGGCTGACCTGTACCTCCCGAGCATAGACCGGGGCAGACCTCTACTTCCCGGGTTGATATTGGGGCTGATCTGTACCTCCCGGATTGAGACTGGGGTTGACTTTTACTTCCCGGGTTGAGACCGGGCTGAGTTGATTGCCTGGTATTAAGACCGGGGTTTATTTGATTGCACGATATTGAGACCGGGGTTGAGTTGGTAACCCGGTATTGAGACCGGGGTTGATTTAATTGCCCGATATTGAGACGAGGGTTGATTTGATGACCCGGTATTAAGATCGGGGTTGAGTTGATTTCCCGGTATTGGGACCGAGGTTGATTTGAAAAGACAGTTCTGCCCCCGAACAGTGTTAGTAACAGGGAAACAAAATTTTGAGTGTCTATAGATACCCCTCTTTATTATGTTCATGCAATGTAGTGGAATGAACATGATAAAGATTGCTAGACACTAGAAATGCAATGGCAAAGGCAAAGCAATGCATGACAAGATACGCGATGAATGTTAGATACATTCGAGGGGGTACGGTTATCATTGTCAGACATTTCCTGGTAGGATATCAGATTTAAGCTATCACAAAATGTTCTTGTCAATTTCTGTTGGGGATGACGTTATCCGTGATAACCTTGTCGACTCTGATGGGGATGACCTTATTGATGCTGCCTTGGTTTGAGACCAACGGTTTCTGTAACGATTGAGATTTTATATTTAATTTTAAATATTTATTAAATTAAATAAATATTTATATGAATTATTTATTGAGTAAATAAATAGATTAAGTAATTTATGGTAATGATTTAATTGAGTGTTACATATTAATTTAATGAATGTTATTTAATTGATATGTATATATATTAATGTTATATTATAATTCTAATTTAATTGAGATAATTGAATTAGATGAATTATGTGATGAAGTGTTACATGAATTATAAGTAGCGAGTAATTATAATTATGTGGCAAATTTTATGTGATTAATGGATGTTAGATTTTAACTGATAAAATTAGATGATTAATATTTAATTGATTAAAATATGACATTAAAGTATGTGTCAAAATGATTTATTAAAATAAAAGGAAAATAATTTTTACCAAACAAGGCCCTTGTATTTGTTTTAAACCTATTTCTACCAAACAGGGCCCTAACTATCAAAAAGCTATTTTTAAATAAACTGTTTACCAAACACGGCCTTAGCATTAATAATCAATTTTTGAAAATAACATTGTTTTGCCAAACAAGGCATTGTGGTTTTTGAATTTTGTAACTTATATAATAAACGTATTTATTATATATATTAAGTAATTAGCAGTTACATATATATCATTAGTATACGTATATTATATCAGTTATAATATATCTATACTACGTTAGATTAGAAGTTAGTTTGTAAAGCTAAGAACAAAAAGAGAAAAGAAGAGCAGAGAAATTAGAGAAGAGAAGGAAGAAGAAACTTGTGAAGGCTAGAATTAGTCATTGTATTCTTCTCCAATCATCAAAAAGGTAATTAATATCTTATAGTTTTAAAGAATTGTGATCAGTTGTTCTTCATTGTTTTGAGTTTCTGTAAATTTAGTTTTCTGTGAATTTCATAAAATTATGTAGTCATGAATTTTATATATATGTATTGTATCCATGTGTTGATTGTGGTAATTGTATGACATAAGAGGATTTTCAAAAATCAAATTACTGTAGAAATATATTTTTAACAGAAAATTCATGTTTTTATGAGTTCCTATGGAATTTCATGAGTGTGGTTAATGTTAATTGAGAAATTCATGCAATTAGTATGTGTTAATATGCTTATTAAGTAATTTCTGGATGCTATCTTCAACCTCATATGTAATGCATGTATATAAGTTCGAATTGATGGAGAAAAATAGTTACAGTGAATTATTTTATGAAAAATATGAGTTTTCATGAAAATGGCCAAATTAGATTTTAAAATTTGTGATTATCATTGTTTAGATGGTTTTGTGTTTTAGAAGCGTGTTATATATATATGTATTATTGCATAGGTATAATTTACAATGTTTAAGTTACTGTGAATTGCCGATTGTTGGTTTGTATGGGTTAATCAGTGAAGCAGGGTGCCGTTGCTGTCTGCCTCTGTCCGTGTTCCTGCGCAGCTGCGCCGGTAACACAGCCAGAAGCAGCGCAGCTGCGCCGGCTGCCTTTCCCAGAATACTTCCCTTCGCAGCTGCGCCGGTTATAGGGCAGCTGGCTGCGCAGCTGCGCCGGGCACAGTGCTTAGACAGTGAAGGTTAGCTAATTGTGCAGTGTTGATTTTGAACCTATTTTAATTATGCTATGACAGTGAGCATGTATCTAGTTGCTACAACATGTTGTTAACATAAATTTGACAAATTTATATTTAGAAAAGAAAAGAGGTTTGAAAACCTTAAAGTATGATTTGAATTATTATTTAAATGTGATATATGATTATAATTTAAATAATTATAATCAAAAGTAAATGTTTATTTTAAATTATAATGAATAAAGGTTGATTTATTAGATGTTAATTTAAATTATAATTTATGTAATTATAATTTAATAAATGCATGTTTAATTGTGGATTTTAAATTGATAATTACATAATTAATTATAAATTATGTAATTATAATGCATGGTATAATTTAAGTAATTATTAATTAAATTGATAATTACATGATTAATTATAAATTGTGTAATTATAAATGTATGAATGTAGTTTAATTGATTTTAAATTATAATTATTTATAATTTAAATGGTAATTATAATTTGATTAAGTGTTTGAATTATAATTGTTTAATTATAATTTAGTTAAATACATAATTAAGTTAATTATGTGAGTATATGTGTGATGTGATTAACTATGTGATAGTTAATTATTATTGTTTATTTAATTAGAGTGAGTTAACCATGAGGGTTAACCACTTATGTGAATTAGTTATGTGTTAACTGATTTAGATTATTATAATTGAATGTGTATAGGAAGTATTAAAGTACGTGAATTGAATTAAGTAGCTTGCGCTTGAGGCAAGTCTTCTAAACCTTAAACTCGTTAATTTTATGCAAGTTTTCTGTACCCTAAACTTGTTGATTATATATAATTTCTTGAGTTCATATATTCTTGTTAAGAATGTTCTTTTCTATTTCTGTATTAGACAATTGTTTATTTAATTAAAATGATATTAACTTATTGTTCAAGTAAGATCCAGTTATTATTTTAAATGCTTTAAGTTGATTCTAAAGCTTATGTTAATTCATAATTCTTTATTTATGAATTATTGGAAGTCGATTCAACTAATCCTTAGTTGATGAACGTGAATTCTAAATTACCCTTGTAAGCTTATGCAAACCAAACTTTCTTTGGTGCGGACTTGAATTCAAATTACTGAGTTGAACAACCCTATTTACTAGGGGAGGTTACTACGCATAGCGTTAAGATGTTTGTGCACAATACATGGTACGAAGGGCTGATCCCCCTAAGTACGAGTTAAGGTCCATAGTCTTATTGACTGTTAAAGGTTTAAATAGAAATATTTATAACCTAGGATAAGAGTTCAAAGGTCTTATGACCCTCAGATAAATTCTATATTCGAATTTTAATGTTGATAGAGAATTATTATTCAATTATTTATTATTGAAGCAAGCTAAGTTGTTCAGATTCTTTTAAATATATCCTTTCATGTCTATGTTATTGTTAAACTCCAGTGAGCTGTGGTTTGCTCACTCTTGCATTAAATAACAATTTCAGTTAAGGTTGATAACGCTGATGCTCCGTCTACGAGTAAGGGCAAGGGAAAGCAAAGCAAGTGAAGACTTGTTTTTTTTATTATATTGAGAATGATTGTAATAAGATTTGAATGTTATGTTTTTGTTTCCGCACTTTATTATATTCATGTCAGGGTTAGAGTAAACCGGGATTATCTTGAAAAGGTTGTAACCCTTATTTTAAGGGAGATTTATCTATTCTAATTTAAGTTGTAGTTTATTTTACATTATTCATTGGGTAGATGTATCTTATATTAGAAAGTGAACACCAAATCATGTGAAAACGAAGTACCCGGATTTGGGGGTGTCACAGGTTGGTATCAAAGCTATAGGTTATGAAACCTTAGGTCGGGAAAAACCTTAGGTTAATAGCCTTATAGGTAAGATCGAAAAGATAGGGGTGATAGGTAAAGATAATAAACTACCTTATGTGCTACGTGTTTACATTATAGTATTCGAAGAGTGACTGATTCGTTATCACCTAATAATGAACTTTAAAATTCTTTTGTCAGGATGTTGAACGTGGGAGAACCTAGTCAGGCTAGAGAGGATGTACCTCAGGTGCCTAGAGAGGAAGAGCCCCGTGACATACATATTGTCTGGGAGCAGCTGGTTAGGAGAGAGCCATCTCCAGTGATCGCCGTAGCTGGTCGGGAGCGTGAGCTGACACCTATTCTAGAGGATGAGGACGAGGACGAGTCTGAAGAGGAGGAAGAGGATCCCGAAGAGGAATTCCCACCTCACTCTACTAGTGCTGAGATGTACGAAGCAGTCTACGATAGCAACGTGGAGCTTCATGGACGAATAGGAGATCTCGAGGAGACTATCCAGCAACGAGATGAGACGATCGAGGAAATGGCAAGTGACCTGGGAGATGCACAGTGGAACCTGATACATATGGAGGTTGAAAGAGATGCTGCTCATTTTAAATTGGCAAAGCTGAAGCAAGACATCCAGGAGGAGTCGAGGAAGCGTTCCAGAGCTGAGGAGTCAAGCTTGAGGGCTAATCAACGAGCTGATCGAGCTGAAGATGAAGCTGAAGCCAAGAGGGCCAAGCTGAGGGAAATAGAATATGCATTTCATACAGCGATAAAGAGAGCTCAGGACCATATTTTCTACTACCCAGCTCAGTTCCAAGGTTTACCGTGGTATGTGGTGGACCGAAGAACAGCATTTCGGGTAATGGAAGAGGAATGTAGAGAGGCTGTGCGACGTAATAATATGCCTAGGCAGTAGCAGCAGTAGCAGTAATAGTAGTAGTAGCAGTAGCAGTAGTAGTAGTGCTTTTATTTATGTATTGCTTTTGTATTAAATAAAGTAAATTCCATAATTTGAGATAAGAATGGGATGAGTTAATAATATAATCATGCAACTTTTCCAGTTCAGGAAGGGTGATGTAAATGGCAGAAATACTATCTGATTGATGTTTTTAAACTACGACTAATGAATAAAAGAAGTTTATTGACGTGCTATGTGTTCTATGTGCACTGAATTGTTTAAACGTTTAAGTATGAACTGGAGTACTTAATAATTGAATAAAGGGTCTAATAATAATATTTTTGTAATAGAAAATGCCTCCTAGAAGAAGAGTAACACGTCAAAATCCCGAGGGTTCGACGAACAACAACAATAATGAGGGAACGAATCCCAATTCGGTTCAGCAGTTGGTGAACCTGTTGACAGGAGCTCTTGCGAATCAGCCGCAGGTGCAGAATACTACTTTCAAGGAATTCAAGGCAGTAGGACCGCCTGAGTTCAAAGGATCTATTGAAGCTCAGACATGGGTTATGGAAATTGAGAAGGTATTTGACGTGGCTAGGGTAGGAGAAGACCAAAAGACAATGTTTGCGGCTTTCATGTTGAAGTCGGATGCTAGCTTTTGGTGGCAGGCTAACAAGACTCGAGAGGGAGAGGGAGTCATCACGTGGGGACGTTTCAAGGAAATGTTCTACGAGATGTATTTTCCAGTGAGTTCGTAGGACCAGATGGAGGTCCAATTCCTAGAACTTAAGCAATGAGGGATGACGGTGTCTGAGTATGCCGCTAAGTTTAACGAGTTGGCCAGGTTCGCTACATACCAGGTCAGCACTGACGCTAGGAAGGCGAGAAGGTTTGAGCGGGGACTAAAGCCCAGGCTCTACAGCAAGGTTTCCATGTTCCAACTGAATACCTTTGCAGCGGTGCTGGAGAAGGCCATACTTGCTGAGGGAGGAAGCGAAGTGGTGACGAAGTTCAACCAGGATAAGAAGAAGAAGAATGAGGTAGAAACCAAGTCTGGGGGTAGCAGCACTGTGAACCAGAAGAGGAAGTGGTTTGATAATACCTCTGCTGGGAGTCAGCAAGGAAGCCAGCAGAAGAGGAAGTTTGAAGCATGTGCTACATTCGGTAAGAATCACACTGGCGTGTGCATGAAGGGGAAGCGGGTGTGCTTCAACTGTGGTCAGGAAGGCCACATCGCGCCTAATTGCCCAAAACCGAAGAAAGGAGCTTGCTTTACATGTGGATCCAAAGATCACATGGCTCGCAACTGCCCGAAGAAGCTGACGGCAGGGTCAACAGGGAGCGGAGGGAATGGAAGCAGCAGTACCGTTACTATCGCTGCACCATTGCAAGCTGTTCGACCCACTGCATAGACATTCAATATGACGGTGCAGGATGCTGTGCAATCAAAAGATGTGGTGTCAGGTATTATTCCGGTCAATAGTATAAATGCATATGTATTATTTGGTTCGGGTGCTACTTGCTCATTCATATCTGATGATTTTGCTAGAACTCTAGACTTACCTGTAGAGGAGTTAATTTATCCTTTGAACATAGAGATTGCGAATAGGGAGGTTATTCCTGTTAGGAGCGTTTATAAAAACTGTAGATTGGACATTAAGGGTCAGGAGCTTAGATTAGATTTGATTCCGATAAAACTTGGGGAATTCGACGTCATACTAGGTATGGATTGGTTGTTCAACCATGGGGCGGTAATCGACTGTCAGAAGAAGTCGGTAAACCTTATGACTCCGTCGAAGTTGTTGTTCTATGGTAGCAAATCGCCTAGGCAAGCGAGTTGTCTGACGGTTATTCAAGCCAAGAAACTTCTAACTGCAAGGCTGTGTAGGATATCTAGCCTACATAGTAGATTCGCGTAAGGAAAGCCCGAAGGGGGAGGAGATATCGGTAGTTAAGGAGTTTGTGGACATTTTTCCAAGCGATTTGCCAGGACTTCCGCCAGATAGGGAGACAGAGTTCGTGATCGATCTAGCGCCGGGAACTGCTCCTGATTTCAAAGGCTCCGTACCGAATGGCTCCAGTCGAGAAGAAGGAACTGATGGTTCAACTGCAAGAACTGCTAGACAAGAAGTATATTCAACCGAGCGTTTCGCCGTGGGGAGCACCTGTCTTATTCGTGAAGAAAAAGGATGGGTCGATGCGTCTTTGCATTAATTATAGAGAGTTGAATAAAGTTACGATCAAGAATAAGTATCCTTTACCTAGGATCGATGACTTGTTTGATCAACTGAAGGGTGCGAAATACTTCTTGAAAATTGATTTGAGAAGCGGGTATCATCAATTGAAGGTGAGGAAGGAAGATATACCGAAAACGGCTTTTAGAACTCGGTATGGTCATTACGAGTTCTTGGTGATGTCATTTGGTCTCACGAATGCCCCAGCTACTTTTATGGACTTAATGAACAGAGTGTTCAAGCCATTTCTGGACAAGTTCGTGGTAGTGTTCATAGATGACATCCTGGTTTATTGCAAGACCGAGGAGGAGCATGCTGAACACTTACGACTAACCTTAGAAGCCCTGAGACTAGAAAAGCTTTACGCTAAATTCTCAAAATGCAAATTTTGGTTGGAACGTGTGCAATTTCTTGGCCACGTGATCGACAAAGATGGTATTTCGGTAGATCCGTCGAAAGTTGAGGCCGTAATTAGTTGGGAACAGCCGAAGACGCCGTCTGAAGTGAGAAGTTTCTTAGGATTGGCTGGTTATTACCGAAGATTTATTCAAGACTTTTCTAGAATCGCAACTCCGTTGACGAATTTGACTCGTAAAATAGTTAAGTTTGTTTGGACGGAGAAGTGTGAGGAGAGTTTTCAAGAGCTGAAGAAGAGGTTGAATACTGCGCCTGTATTGTCTTTACCGGATAGTTCAGGGAATTTCGTAGTATATAGCGATGCCTCACATAAAGGATTAGGCTGTGTATTGATGCAGAGCGGCAAAGTCATTGCATATGCGTCACGTCAGCTGAAGGATTACGAGAAGGGGTATCCGACCCATGATCTAGAATTGGCGGCAGTAGTGTTTGCCCTAAAGATTTGGAGGCACTACTTATATGGAGAGAAGTGTGAAATATACACAGATCACAAGAGTCTGAAGTATATATTTACCCAGAACGATTTGAACATGCGCCAAAGAAGATGGTTGAAACTGATTAAAGACTATGATTGCGAGATACTTTACCATCCGGGTAAAGCTAACGTTGTTGTCGACGCTTTGAGCAGAAAAGGTCGGGAGAAGCTGAACGTGTTAACTGATCAGGATCGGTTAATAGAACAAATGGCTAGATTGGAGTTGGAAGTGAAGTTTCTGAAAGAATCGGATGAGATGTTGTTTCAAGTAACCACTGGTTCTACTTTAATAGACAAAGTGAAAGAAGCACAACTTCATGATGAAGAATGTGAAAAGATTCGGACGAGGTTAACTGATGGCGAAGAGTTCAAGTTCAAGGTCGATAATGAAGGACTGTTATGATTTGAAGGTAGAATCTGGGTACCGCCAGTACCAGAGGTCAAAGAGGAGATTTTGTGCGAAGCTTATAGTTTTAGATATTCTATTCACCCTGGGAGTACGAAGATGTACCAGGATCTCAGGCATCATTTCTGGTGGCCGAATATGAAGAGGGATGTGGCTGAATGCGTTGCGAAATGCTTAACGTGTCAGAAAATCAAAGCAGAACACCAGAGACCAAGTGGTTTGCTGCAACCGTTAGAAATTCAAAAGTGGAAGTGGGAGCACATCACGATGGATTTTGTGGTAGGACTTCCAACGACTCAGAAGGGATATGATGTGATATGGGTTATAGTGGATCGACTGACAAAGTCAGCCCACTTTTTGCCGATCAGGGTCAAGTACAACCTGGATAAACTAGCAAAGCTCTACGTGAAGGAAATTATTTGTCTACATGGTGTTCCGGTGTCGATTGTGTCCGACAGAGATCCACGTTTCACGTCTAATTTCTGGAAGCGATTGCAAGAATGTATGGGAACGCAATTGCGAATGAGTACAGCGTATCATCCTCAGACCGATAGCCAGAGCGAAAGAACGATTCAAACACTTGAGGATATGCTGAGAGCTTGTGTGATGGACTTCAAAGGAAGCTAAGAGGATCATCTACCATTGGTGGAGTTTGCCTACAACAATAGTCATCATGCGAGTATTGGCATGCCGCCTTACGAAGCGTTATACGGTAGAAAATACAGAACTCCTTTGTGCTGGGATGAAGTCGGTGAACGTCAATTGTTGGGACCAGAATTGGTACAACAAACCGCCAAAATTAGTAAAGCTGATCAGAACGAAATTAGTTGCTGCTCAAGACAGACAGAAGAAGTACGCCGATTTACATCGGCAGAACCTAGAATTCTTACCAGGAAGTTTCCTGTTCCTGAAAGTATCTCCCTGGAAGGGGAAAATTCGATTCGGTAAGAAGGGGAAGCTGAGTCCCCGATTCATTGGACCTTTTGAGGTACTACGAAAGGTGGGCGAGGTTGCTTACGAGATTGCATTACCTCCGGAGCTCGAGAATATACATAATGTCTTCCATATTTCTGTGTTAAGACCTTACAAGCATGATTATAAACATATAATAGAATATGAACCTTTACAGTTTGATAAAGACTTAACATATGAAGAAGTGCCTGTTCAAATAATTGATATAAAGGAACAAGTACTTAGGAATAAAGTGATACCTTCGGTTAAGGTAATCTGGAGAAACCACAGTGCTGAAGAAGCTACGTGGGAACTCGAAGATGTTACGATGAAATCTTATTCGCATTTATTTGCTTAGTTGTGTGTAACCCCTTATATACTGATTCTGGGGACAGAATCCTTTTAAGGAGGGAAGAATGTAATAGTCGAGATTTTTTTTATGTGTGATTCTGGGGACAGAATCTTTTTAAGGAGGGAAGATTGTAACGATTGAGATTTTATATTTAATTTTAAATATTTATTGAATTAAATAAATATTTATGTGAGTTATTTATTGAGTAAATAAATAGATTAAGTAATTTATGGTAATGATTTAATTGAGTGTTACATATTAATTTAATGAATGTTATTTAATTGATATGTATATATATTAATGTTATATTATAATTATAATTTAATTGAGATAATTGAATTAGATGAATTATGTGATGAAGTGTTACATGAATTATAATTAGCGAGTAATTATAATTATGTGGCAAATTTTATGTGATTAATGGATGTTAGATTTTAATTGATCAAATTAGATGACTAATATTTAATTGATTAAAATATGACATTAAAGTATGTGTCAAAATGATTTATTAAAATAAAAGGAAAAGAATTTTTAAATGATTTTTACCAAACAAGGCCCTTGTATTTGTTTTAAACCTATTTCTAGCAAACAGGGCCCTAACTATCAAAAAGCTATTTTTAAATAAACTGTTTACCAAACATGGCCTTAGCATTAATAATCAATTTTTGAAAATAACCTTGTTTTGCCAAACAAGGCATTGTGGTTTTTGAATTTTGTAACTTATATAATAAATGTATTTATTATATATATTAAGTAATTAGCAGTTACATATATATCATTAGTATACGTATATTATATCAGTTATAATATATCTATACTACGTTAGATTAGAAGTTAGTTTGTAAAGCTAAGAACAAAAAGAGAAAAGAAGAGCAGAGAAGTTAGAGAAGAGAAGGAAGAAGAAACTTGTGAAGGCTAGAATTAGTCATTGTATTCTTCTCCAATCATCTAAAATGTAATTAATATCTTATAGTTTTAAAGAATTGTGATCAGTTGTTCTTCATTGTTTTGAGTTTCTATAAATTTAGTTTTCTGTGAATATCATGAAATTATGTAATCATGAATTTTATATATATGTATTGTATCCATGTGTTGATTGTGGTAATTGTATGGCATAAGAGGATTTTCAAAAATCAAATTACTGTAGAAATATATTTTTAACAGAAAATTCATGTTTATATGAGTTCATATGGAATTTCATGAGTGTGGTTAATGTTAATTGAGAAATTCATGCAATTAGTATGTGTTCATATGCTTATTAAGTAATTTCTGGATGCTATCTTCAACCTCATATGTAATGCATGTATATAAGTTCGAATTGATGGAGAAAAATAGTTACAGTGAATTATTTTATGAAAAATATGAGTTTTCATGAAAATGGCCAAATTAGATTTTAAACTTTGTGATTATCATTGTTTAGATAGTTTTGTGTTTTAGAAGCATGTTATATATATGTATTATTGCATAGGTATAATTTACAATGTTTAAGTTACTGTGAATTGTCGATTGTTGGCTTGTATGGGTTAATCAGTGAAGCAGGGTGCCGTTGCTGTCTGTCTCTGTCCGTGTTCCTGCGCAGCTGCGCCGGTAACACAGCCAGAAGCAGCGCAGCTGCGCCGGCTGCCTTTCCCAGAATACTTCCCTGCGCAGCTTCGCCGATTATAGGGCAGCTGGCTGCGCAGCTGCGCAGCTGCGCCGGGCACAGTGCTTAGACAGTGAAGGTTAGCTAATTGTGCAGTGTTGATTTTGAACCTAGTTTAATTATGCTATAACAGTAAGCATGTATCTAGTTGCTACAACATGTTGTTAACATAAATTTGACAAATTTATATTTAGAAAAGAAAAGAGGTTTGAAAACCTTAAAGTATGCTTTGAATTATTATTTAAATGTGATATATGATTATAATTTAAATAATTATAATCAAAAGTAAATGTTTATTTTAAATTAAAATTAAATTATAATGAATAAAGGTTGATTTATTAGATGATAATTTAAATTATAATTTATGTAATTATAATTTAATAAATGCATGTTTAATTGTGGATTTTAAATTGATAATTACATAATTAATTATAAATTATGTAATTATAATGCATGGTATAGTTTAAGTAATTATTAATTAAATTGATAATTACATGATTAATTATAAATTGTATAATTATAAATGTATGAATGTAGTTTAATTGATTTTAAATTATAATTATTTATAATTTAAATGGTAATTATAATTTGATTAAGTGTTTGAATTATAATTGTTTAATTATAATTTAGTTAAATACATAATTAAGTTAATTATGTGAGTATATGTGTGATGTGATTAACTATGTGATAGTTAATTATTATTGTTTATTTAATTAGAGTGAGTTAACCATGAGGGTTAACCACTTATGTGAATTAGTTATGTGTTAACTGATTTAGATTATTATAATTGAATGTGTATAGGAAGTATTAAAGTACGTGAATTGAATTAAGTAGCTTGCGCTTGAGGCAAGTCTTCTAAACCTTAAACTCGTTAATTTTATGCAAGTTTTCTGTACCCTAAACTTGTTGATTATATATAATTTCTTGAGTTCATATATTCTTGTTAAGAATGTCCTTTTCTATTTATGTATTAGACAATTGTTTGTTTAATAAAAATGATCTTAACTTATTGTTCAAGTAAGATCCAGTTATTATTTTAAATGCTTTAAGTTGATTCTAAAGCATATGTTAATTCATAATTCTCTATTTATGAATTATTGGAAGTCGATTCAACTAATCCTTAGTTGATGAACGTGAATTCTAAATTACCCTTGTAAGCTTATCCAAACCAAACTTTCTTTGGTGCGGACTTGAATTCAAATTACTGAGTTGAACAACCCTATTTACTTGGGGAGGTTACTACGCATAGCGTTAAGATGTTTGTGCACAATACATGGTACGAATGACTGATCCCCCTAAGTACGAGTTAAGGTCCATAGTCTTATTGACTGTTAAAGGTTTAAATAGAAATATTTATAACCTAGGATAAGAGTTCAAAGGTCTTATGATCCTTAGATAAATTCTATATTCGAATTTTAATGTTGATAGAGAATTATTATTCAATTCTTTATTATTGAAGCAAGCTAAGTTGTTCAGATTCTTTTAAATATATCCTTTTATGTCTATGTTATTGTTAAACTCCAGTGAGCTGTGGTTTGCTCACTCTTGCATTAAATAACAATTTCAGTTAAGGTTGATAACGCTGATGCTTCGTCTCCGAGTAAGGGCAAGGGAAAGCAAAGCAAGTGAAGACTTGTTTTTTTTTTATTATATTGAGAATGATTGTAATAAGATTTGAATGTTATGTTTTTGTTTCCGCACTTTATTATATTCATGTCAGGGTTAGAGTAAACCGGGATTATCTTGAAAAGGTTGTAACCCTTATTTTAAGGGAGATTTATCTATTCTAATTTAAGTTGTAGTTTATTTTACATTATTCATTGGGTAGATGTATGTTATATTAGAAAGTGAACACCAAATCATGTGGAAACGAAGTACCCGGATTTGGGGGTGTCACAGTTTCCCACATCTGTTGATACTCTTCACAAGGCATATTTTCCTTCCGGCTGATGTCGTTGCACATTTCTATGGGTTTCTCTGTTTGGGAATATCTCGGTCAACCAGTTACTTTAGTGGATGATTCCGATGCCTATCCTAGCGGTAATTTATACTGGTAGTTTGAAACAGGGGGTTTGAATCACCAATCCTTCTCGGCGCTCCTTTTGAGGATGTGTATAACAGATTCCATCATTTGTCCTATATGGGGATGGATTATTATATTATTTCTGTCACCAAACCGCAGACGTGGTGACAGTGATAAGAGCCAGACTTGTAGCAGCTCAAGATCGCCAGAAGAAATACACAGATTTGCATCGGCAAGACCGAGACTTCAAAGTCGGCAGTTTCGTATTCTTGAAGGTATCTCCATGGAAGGGAAAAATCCGTTTCGGCAAGAAAGGAAAATTGAGTCCAAGATTCATAGGACCGTTCGAGATACTGAAGCGATTGGGCGAAGTGGCATACAAAGTTGCGTTACCACCCGAGCTGGAACACATCCACAACGTGTTTCACATTTCCGTATTGCGACCGTACAAGGCCGACTACAAGCACGTGATTTCTTACGAGCCCATTCAAGTGGAGAAGAACTTGGCGTATGAAGAAATTCCTGTCCAGATATTAGATAGGAAAGAACAAACTTTGAGAAATAAAGTTATTTCATCTGTAAAAGTACTTTGGCGTAACCACGATGTCGAGGAGGCAACGTGGGAGTTAGAAGATAGGATGATGAGGGACTATCCCCATCTATTTGTGTAACCTTGTAGCAATTCCGGGACGGAATTTTTATAAGGGGGGGATGATGTAATACCCGAGAATTTCCATATATTATTAAATAATTATATTAATGGAAATGAGAATTTATTTGAATATAAATGATTTTGTGTTATGAGATGAATTAATTCAATTATATATAATTGAATAATTATAATAATTGAGAAATTGGTGGAGTTTGTGATAAACTCGTTGATTGCCTTGTGTGGCACAGTGACGTAATATAAGAATGATTATATTAATTTAAGCGAACAATTAATCTATATTAATTGTTAATTGAAGAATATTAATTAACTGTTATAAAATACTAATGAGGATTGATTAATAATATGTGATTATTATTATTGCAAGAAACATAATAATAATGAGCAACGTGTTTATAAATATAATAAGATTTATATCAAAGTGATAATTAATCATATAAGGGTTAATTAAATTGTGATGGAGGTTAACAATTATATTGATTGATGTAGGATATGTGTATATTATTAATTAATATTCAATTTATAAGATGAGAAATTATATGTGCCAGCATGCGAATTAAATGTGTAGCATATATTAGCTGACTATGTATTATGTGAAGTGTAATATGACACTATTATATGGTAAGGCTTATTAAACCATGTGAGCTACTTGATTAATAACTTGTGTGACAATAAATATGTGGGTATACATTGTATAATATATCATGAACATATTGTAAACAATTAGTTTTAATAAAGGAGACAGTGTAATGTGTTAACGTCTGATTAGATTATATCCGGTATTAACAAAATGTACATGGATTATACGTGTCAATTTACACTTACTACAGTATATGAATTATTGTGACATTTCAATTAAAGACCTAAGTGTCTAAATATGTGTGTGTATATAACCTAAGTATTAACACTAGTTTGTTTACAAATTGGAAATGCTGAGATTTTTATGCCTTGTACCCATATTAATAAGACACAAACCTTGTACACGTAAAACACTCATGAAGCTAGCCTACTCCTACCTTCTCAAACTCAGCATTCTAGCCATCATGATCATGAAGGGAGTGGGTGGAATAGTGGAGATCACCAACTAATTACCAACTCCCTCTTATCTAGCAAACATTCCTATAATCTGTTAGTTTGATTTTGGATGTAATTGCATTGCCTGGTTATGAAATTCTTCTATAAATATAACCCATCCTCTTCCTAATTCATTTGCTGAGAATTTTGGCTAAGTAAGTTAAGAGTTATATATATATTTATCAGTGTTCTTGAGTAGCAGCAAGTTCAGAATCTAACAGAAGGTATAATACAGTTTCCTTGTTATTCATTTTCGTTTTCTGTTTCCGAAGTTTCCTTCAAATTTTTGATTATGCCAAATTGGTTCATGATTGGTTTGTAGAACCCTTATATTGTTGTTATATGAACATACATACGTGATGGAACCACTTATATAGCTTTCTTGACTTTCATTTCCATTGTTGCTCTGTAATTTCTGTAAAGCATCGAATTCGTGAAATTAGTTGGGGTTCATCAAATTGGGAATCGTTTGGGCGATTGACTGTTATATAACAATATATATGTGTTAGTAAGGTAAAAAGGTTAGTCTAATAGCATATGGGTATGTCGAGATCGATAAAATGGGAGGTTTTGGGTCGGTTTCGCTGCAGTCTGAACTGCAGGAACTGTCCCCACGCCGCAGCGCCGCAGCCAGCGCCGTCGCTTCGCAGCGCCGAAGCCCGCGCCGCAGCCCCACCCACGCCGCAGCCCGCGCCGCAGCGCTAGAATAGGCTGCTGTTGCCGCGCCGCAGCGCCGGCCTCTGTGTGCAGTTTTCTGCATTCTACAACAAAACTGTTATGTACTAATTGGTTGATTTTTGTTTAAACAAGCATGGAAGCATGATTAATACATATATATAAACCTAATGAGGCAATGTAAGCATGTTTTAGTATATTAGCATGCATGGTTAACCAAACGACATATAGTTTGAAAACAAACTTAAAGTTTCATAAACGAACGTTAACATTATAAAGCATGTTTACATACTGACCTTGCAAGCACGTTAGTACCACCTAGAGACACATGAAGTGCATGTTAGCTTATCTATATTGGTTCCGTAATAAAATATGAGCATGTGAACCTAACTAGTGCTCATTCCTAACAAAAATATAAGTTTGAAGGTGGATATGATCATGTAAATGCTATATAGTCATTTTGATGTTATGAGCATGTTTAGATAACTTTGAAATATATGAATGAAGCCTTAACTTGTGTTTATATAGTTCGTAAGGAAGCATGAACATGTTAGGCTTTATTAGTAAGATTCACTAATAGAAATACAAGCCTTGCACATGAGCATTAACACGATACGTGGAGATTTAAATTCTGATATTTATGGACACATGTGATAGTACTCTTAGACTCATTCATGTGTCATGCATATAAATATACCATGATTGGTTGCCGTGATTAAAGTTTAGCATAAACAAAGCATGTTTTCAAGATAATAACAATGCTAGCTACATATATGTAATACGAGTACTCATGAGCATGACTAATACAAGTTATATGAATATCTTATGTGTTTAAAAACGACCATGTTAGACCATATGAGTTCGTGTCCTTGAATGGCTTTAAGTATTAACTTAAGAACCTATACCATGTACGATTGGATTTGGAAAAGTTATACAAGCATGTAAAGTATCCTTTAAATATGAATACATGCTACGTGATATTATATGATGTTACTTGAACCCGATTTTGACGGTTAACTTAAGGAGATGCCGTAACTTGCTAAAATGAAATATATTTAGTATTGATTGTGGTCTTATGTGATATTAATAATATGCAAGCATGTTTGCTAATTGTTTAGATCTTATATAATATGAGAATACGTTTAAACTCTAAAGAAGGAACGTTAAGGATAGAAATTATATTCTATATAACTGTGTAGCTAGGTAAAACTTACCTTATGTGTTGATCGTATATTCAAAGAGAAAATGTGAAGTTAAATTATATGACTAATGAATATCATATATATACGTAACTGTATTACGATAGGAATTCGAAAGTGTTAATTGCTTTTCGTGGATAAACTACGCTAAAGGCAAGTTCTCTTACTTACACTCTCTTAAAGTGCAAGTATCCTAACCGACGCATTTACTTTATGCAAGGAAAGCTATGATTGTGAAAGTTTCCTAACTTATACTCTTTTACTGTGCAAGTATCCTATCTTGTGTATTGCGAACTAGTTTCCTATTTAATCGGTTGAATTGAATTAGCATACTTGAACTCTTATTTCATTAAAGCTATTATTCATGTTGAACTTAGTATTGTTCTTGAATATTGTGAAAGTGTCTATGCCATTTGATTCGGCTAGACTTATATTATTGAAAAGCGACCCAAACTAATTGATTGGTGCGGGATCTTGTATTTGACTGAGAAGAACAACCTTCTTTGAAGGGAATATATAAATTGTCGGAGAACCGACGTGCACACTTGAGTATGATTGATTGTTATGCATAACGATGGTACTTTAGGCTGATCACCTGTTGTACCTGTTTTTGTTGGATTTTCAGTTTATTACTGTCAATTCTAGTAGAAGTTCATAGTCCTTAGTGATTGCTCAGCATTCAGTTATTTGAAATCTTGAATTGACTTATTATTGAATCATATCCTGTCCTTAGCGACTGTTATTGAGAACTGTTGATATTCTTGTTATTCTTAAGCTATCAAATCTTGCTATACCCTTTTGAGAATTGAGAATCTTATTATTCACCCTTATTGTATATTACTTGCTGGGCAATTTGTGCTCATTCTTGCTTTCCCTAAAACATTTCAGTTAAGGCAGAGCATGGCGAACCTTCGGGCATTGATAAGGGCAAGGGCAAGGCTACCAACTAGCTTATGTCTGTTATAATATATTAATATTGTGTGAAGATGATGTAGTAAGATTGGATTTGTTTATGTTTAAGCTTAAGTTAGATTATATAACAAGTCATTAATTGATATTGCTATGTAATCTATTAAGTATTGTAGGTTGCGAGACTTGGGGGAATAATTATAATAAATCATTGTAAATTATTCTAGAATAGATTTTCCGCTGTGGTTGTGTGATATTTAGTTATCATTATTGCGATGTATTACCATGAGCACGTGATGAACCAAATTCGAGAGACCAAGTGGCGGTCCTGGAATTTGGGGGCGTCACAGGTTGGTATCAGAGCTGTAGTTATAAACCTTAGGAACGAGTGTCCTTGGACTATAGCTTAGGTGAACTTAGAAGTTAGGAAGGAGATAAAACTCATGTAGAATTTTCCTTGAGAGACTTAGTCTGTTATGAAATGTAACTTCATTCTATACAATGAACTTATGTTTTATTTAACATTCTAATGGAGTTGCTGTTTGTTTGCCTTGTGTTCGTGATTGTAGGATGACAGACACAGGTGTAACTAGTAGAGTAGCAGAGGAGGAGCCCAGAGATATACATGTAGTATACGAGGCACCTCTAGAGGCTGTGCCAGTGCAGGCAGTTGCACCATCCGAGTTTGATGACGAGGATGAGATCGAGATTGAGATAGAGACTGATCTAGAGGAGGAGCCGATGGAGGATGAGCCAGTAGAGGACTCTGATGAGGCTACTATAGAGGAGCAGATGTTAGGAGAATACGAGGAGCGGATCCTAGAGTTAGACTGCAGGGTCCAAGAGCTGGAGGCAGGGGCCCAAGAGAGAGAGTCCGAGTTCCAGAAGCTGAGGGACGAGGACCACCAGAGGAAGCTGACTATGCAAGAGTTAGAGGTGGAGATTGCCTACCGTAGGGAGGCAGGGATCCAGATGGGGACTCTATTTCACAGGTCAGTGGCTAGGAATGTAGATTTGGCAGAGAAGCTAGAAGAGGTTGAGCAGAGGGAGCTGAGTGAGAAGACTGAGAAAGACGCACTCCGTACTCAGCTAGAGTTGGAGGTGATGGATAGGTTACACTTCGAGGAGAAGTGGGAAGCGTCCAATGTAAGAGCTGACGACCTTGAGGACGAGGTCAGGTGCAAGAAGAGAAAGATGAACAAGATGGGGTATGTGTTCCGTTCAGCTTTTGAAAGGGTGATTGATGGTGTGTACCACTACCCGGCAGAACAGGGACAGACTCTACATACCTTGAGCCGAGAGCTGGTTGCGTATATAGCACAGTTGGAGTACAAGAGCGCAGTGGAGCGCGGGATGATGGGATGAGATTTCCTTAGTCAGTCTAGTGGTAGTACTAGTTGTGTCTTTACGTATTGTATATACTATGTTGTAATCCCGATCTTTTGTGTAAGATGTGGGATGATGATGTAAACCCCGAGTTAGCTTTTGTTAGAAGGGTAGTATGGTAGTAGGTTGGTATATTCCCCGTCTTTTGTGATATTAGGGGATATATGTGATAACATTTATAGCAGTATGCTAGGAAAATCATGTAATGAAATGAAATGGCATATGAATATAAATGGAGTTGATTTTAGAAACGTGTTATAATTTATTCTTTTAGTATTAAAAGAAATACTTAAGTGATATACTTGAATAATAATAAAATGAAAAATTGTGATGCAGATAATGCCGCCCAGACGTAGATTGACTGCACCCGAAGAATCCGTTAACAATGAGAGAGAACAAGTAGACCCGATCCAGAAACTGGTAGACTTGTTAGGAGAAGCCTTAAGGGGAAGGAACAATGAACCCGTTTGCCCGAACCCTCAAATTGTGCCAGTAACAACCTTTAAAGACTTTAAGAGTGTAGGACCCCCGGAGTTCTAGGGAACTACCGACCCAATCGTCGCACAAACGTGGATCAAAGAGATCGAAAAAGCTTTCACTATAGCTAGCGTAGGCGAAGATCAGAAGACGGTGTTTGCCACGTACATGATGAGGGGAGAAGCGAACTACTGGTGGGAGGCTAATCAACAAAGAGCTGGAGAAGGGATAATAGCTTGGGATAAGTTTAAGACACTGTTCTTCGAGAATTACTTTCCGAAGAGTATGAAGAATAGGATGGAGGTGAAATTCCTAGAGTTAAAACAAGGTGAGATGACGGTGGCGCAATACGCGGCTAGGTTTAACGAACTAGCGCGATTTGCGGAGCACCAAGTTGGTGATGAAGAGAGGAAGGCTAGACGCTTTGAACAAGGATTGAAGCCATGGCTGTTCAATAAGGTATCAGTTCTTCAAATTGATTCCTTTGCAACATTACTGGAGAAGGCAATCATTGCGGAAGGCGGCAGTGAGGCCTTAAGTCTATATAACAAAGAGAAGAAAGGAAAGAATACTGGAGGAGAGAATCGTACGGGAGGAAGCAGTAGCGGAGGAAGCAACTTGGGAAAGAGAAAGTGGGAGAACAACAACAAAAACAACAAAAACAACAATAATAATCAATCAGGGAATTTTCGTGGAGGTTTCAAGAAGAGGGCTGAAGGATGCCCGAAGTGTGGGAAGAATCACCAGGGCGAGTGCTGGAAGGGACGTGGCACTTGCTACAACTGCGGACAGGAAGGGCACATCTCGCCCAACTGTTTGAAACCGAAAAAGATACAAGGATGCTTTGCGTGTGGCTCGACGGAGCACCGAATTAAGGACTGCCCAAAGAAGGGAAGTGGCGGGGGTAGTAATCAGCAAGGAGGCAACAAGCTGATGATCGGTGGACCGGCACAATCCAACCGCCCAACCGCCAGAACCTTTAACATGACCGTCCAAGACGCAGTGGCTGCGAAGGATGTGGTGTCAGGTATAATCCCAATCAATGATATAAATGCTTATGTATTATTTGATTCGGGTGCCACCTGTTCTTTTGTATCTGAAGAATTTGCTAGTAGACTTAGTACACCCCGAGAACTTTTAGAAAATTCTTTGATCATAGAAGTTGCTAATAAGGAAGTGATCCCTGTAGAATACGTTTATCAAAATTGTCGCGCAAGTATTAGTAAACATGAACTGAGCGTAGACTTGATTCCTATTAGACTGGGAGAATTTGACGTAATACTGGGAATGGATTGGTTGTATAACCATGCTGCGATAATTGACTGTCAGAACAAATGTGTGAACCTTCAGACTCCGAGTAAGTCTAAGGTAGTGTTTTATGGTAGCTCATCGCTTAAGCAATCGTGTTGCGTTACGATGATGCAGGCCAAGAAATTGTTAAGGAAAGGATGTGTAGGATATTTAGCTTACATCGTTGATACTCGGAAAAAGGGAGTAGAAATTAAGGATATATACGTAGTTAATAAATTCCAAGATGTGTTTCCGGACGATCTGCCTGGTCTTCCGCCAGACAGAGAAATCGAATTCGTAATAGACTTAGCACCGGGAACGGCACCGATTTCGAAAGCTCCACATCGTATGGCGCCAGTAGAAATGAAGGAATTGATGATACAATTACAAGAATTGTTGGATAAGGGTTACATTCGATCGAGTGTTTCTCCTTGGGGAGCACCAGTACTATTCGTTAAGAAGAAGGAAGGATCGATGAGGCTCTATATCGATTATCGAGAATTGAACAGAGTAACGATCAAGAACCGGTATCCGCTACAGAGGATAGACGACTTATTTGATCAACTGAAGGGAGCAAAGTGTTTCTCAAAGATCGACCTACGAACAGGATATCATCAACTGAAAGTGAGGGATGAGGACATACCAAAGACTGCGTTTCGAACCCGTTATGGACACTACGAGTTTTTGGTAATGTCATTCGGATTGACTAATGCTCCGGCAGCATTTATGGACTTGATGAACCGAGTTTTCAAGCCATACTTGGATAAATTTGTAGTGGTTTTTATCGACGACATTTTGATTTACTCAAAGACAGAGGAAGAACACGCCGAACATCTGAAGATTGTTTTGGAGGCACTAAGGAAGGAGAAGATGTATGCAAAATTTTCTAAGTGCGAATTTTGGATAGAGAAGGTTCAATTCTTAGGCCACATGGTGGATAAGAATGGAATCTCAGTAGACCCTACAAAGGTCGAAGCAGTAAGTAATTGGGAACAACCGAGAACACCGACGGAGGTGAGAAGCTTTCTAGGGTTAGCTGGGTACTATCGAAGATTCATCCAAGATTTTTCTAAGATAGCAACCCCGTTGACCAATTTGACTAGAAAGACGGTGAAATTTGTATGGACCGACAAATGCGAAGAAAGTTTTCAAGAACTGAAAAGGAGATTGAGCGAAGCACCTGTGTTATCATTACCAGATGATGCGGGAGATTTTGTGGTGTATAGTGATGCATCGCACAAGGGGCTTGGCTGTGTGCTTATGCAACATGGCAAGGTTATTGCATATGCGTCACGACAATTGAAGGATTACGAAAAACGATACCCTACTCACGACTTAGAGTTAGCGGCAGTAGTTTTTGCGTTAAAGATATGGAGACATTATCTATACGGAGAAAAATGTGAGATATACACGGACCACAAAAGTCTGAAATATATCTTCACACAGAAGGAGTTAAACATGCGGTAGAGAAGGTGGTTAGAATTAATCAAAGACTATGACTGCGATATTCTTTATCACCCGGGAAAGGCAAATGTGGTTGCCGACGCTCTGAGCAGGAAAGGAAGGGAGAAGTTGTTTAATTTGACGACTCAGGAAGAGTTGATAAGAGAGATGGAGAAATTAGAGATAGAAGTGAAAGGACCAGAAAAGTCTGGTGAGAAGTTAATTGTAATGGAAGCTTGTCCGACGTTGTTGGATAGGGTAAAGGAAGCTCAGGAAAAGGATGAAGAGTGTGAGAAAATCCGAAAGAGGATCACAGAAAATGAGGAAGAAAAATTTCGAATGGATAAAGACGGTATTTTGAGATTTAAAGGGAGAGTGTGGGTACCAGCGGTAACCGAGTTGAGGGAAGAGATTTTGCACGAGGCACACAATACGACATATTCCGTTCATCCGGGAGGCACAAAGATGTACCAAGATCTAAGGCAACATTTTTGGTGGCCCAATTTGAAACGGGAAGTCGCGGAGTGCGTCAGTAGATGCTTGACTTGCCAACGCGTTAAAGCAGAGCATCAGCGGCCGAGTGGTTTACTACAACCGTTAGAAATACCAGAGTGGAAATGGGAGCATATTACCATGGACTTCGTGGTAGGACTTCCAGTTACACAGAAAGGTTATGATGCTATTTGGGTTATCGTGGATCGACTAACGAAGACCGCACACTTTCTACCAATCAAGATCCGCTACAGTTTGAACCAATTAGCAAGCCTATATGTAAAAGAAATTGTTTCACGACATGGAGTGCCGGTGTCAATTGTCTCTGATCGAGATCCGCGCTTCACGTCCAATTTTTGGAAGAGTTTGCAAGAAAGAATGGGAACGCAGTTGAGGTTGAGTACAGCTTACCATCCTCAGACAGACGGACAGAGTGAGCGAACAATACAAACGCTAGAAGACATGCTTAGGACTTGCGTGATGGATTTTAAGGGAAATTGGGACGACCACCTACCCTTAGTAGAATTCGCATATAATAATAGCTACCATGCAAGTATCAGCATGCCACCGTACGAAGCTCTTTACGGGAGAAAGTGCAGAACGCCGTTATGTTGGGACGAAGTCGGAGAACGACGAATACTCGGACCAGAGTTAGTTCAACAAACCGCAGACGTGGTGACAGTGATAAGAGCCAGACTTGTAGCAGCTCAAGATCGCCAGAAGAAATACACAGATTTGCATCGGCAAGACCGAGACTTCAAAGTCGGCAGTTTCGTATTCTTGAAGGTATCTCCATGGAAGGGAAAAATTCGTTTCGGCAAGAAAGGAAAATTGAGTCCAAGATTCATAGGACCGTTCGAGATACTGAAGCGATTGGGCGAAGTGGCATACAAAGTTGCGTTACCACCCGAGCTGGAACACATCCACAACGTGTTTCACATTTCCGTATTGCGACGGTACAAGGCCGACTACAAGCACGTGATTTCTTACGAGCCCATTCAAGTGGAGAAGAACTTGGCGTATGAAGAAATTCCTGTCCAGATATTAGATAGGAAAGAACAAACTTTGAGAAATAAAGTTATTTCATCTGTAAAAGTACTTTGGCGTAACCACGATGTCGAGGAGGCAACGTGGGAGTTAGAAGATAGGATGATGAGGGACTATCCCCATCTATTTGTGTAACCTTGTAGCAATTCCGGGACGGAATTTTTATAAGGGGGGGATGATGTAATACCCGAGAATTTCCATATATTATTAAATAATTATATTAATGGAAATGAGAATTTATTTGAATATAAATGATTTTGTGTTATGAGATGAATTAATTCAATTATATATAATTGAATAATTATAATAATTGAGAAATTGGTGGAGTTTGTGATAAACTCGTTGATTGCCTTGTGTGGCACAGTGACGTAATATAAGAATGATTATATTAATTTAAGCGAACAATTAATCTATATTAATTGTTAATCGAAGAATATTAATTAACTGTTATAAAATACTAATGAGGATTGATTAATAATATGTGATTATTATTATTGCAAGAAACATAATAATAATGAGCAACGTGTTTATAAATATAATAAGATTTATATCAAAGTGATAATTAATCATATAAGGTTAATTAAATTGTTATGGAGGTTAACAATTATATTGATTGATGTAGGATATGTGTATATTATTAATTAATATTCAATTTATAAGATGAGAAATTATATGTGCCAGCATGCGAATTAAATGTGTAGCATATATTAGCTGACTATGTATTATGTGAAGTGTAATATGACACTATTATATGGTAAGGCTTATTAAACCATGTGAGCTACTTGATTAATAACTTGTGTGACAATAAATATGTGGGTATACATTGTATAATATATCATGAACATATTGTAAACAATTAGTTTTAATAAAGGAGACAGTGTAATGTGTTAACGTCTGATTAGATTATATCCGGTATTAAGAAAATGTACATGGATTATACGTGTCAATTTACACTTACTACAGTATATGAATTATTGTGACATTTCAATTAAAGACCTAAGTGTCTAAATATGTGTGTGTATATAACCTAAGTATTAACACTAGTTTGTTTACAAATTGGAAATGCTGAGATTTTTATGCCTTGACCCATATTAATAAGACACAAACCTTGTACACGTAAAACACTCATGAAGCTAGCCTACTCCTACCTTCTCAAACTCAGCATTCTAGCCATCATGATCATGAAGGGAGTGGGTGGAATAGTGGAGATCACCAACTAATTACCAACTCCCTCTTATCTAGCAAACATTCCTATAATCTTTTAGTTTGATTTTGGATGTAATTGCATTGCCTGGTTATGAAATTCTTCTATAAATATAACCCATCCTCTTCCTAATTCATTTGCTGAGAATTTTGGCTAAGTAAGTTAAGAGTTATATATATATTTATCAGTGTTCTTGAGTAGCAGCAAGTTCAGAATCTAACAAAAGGTATAATACAGTTTCCTTGTTATTCATTTTCGTTTTCTGTTTTCGAAGTTTCCTTCAAATTTTTGATTATGCCAAATTGGTTCATGATTGGTTTGTAGAACCCTTATATTGTTGTTATATGAACATACATACATGATGGAACCACTATATAGCTTTCTTGACTTTCATTTCCATTGTTGCTCTTTAATTTCTGTAAAGCATCGAATTCGTGAAATTAGTTGGGGTTCATCAAATTGGGAATCGTTTGGGCGATTGACTGTTATATAACAATATATATGTGTTAGTAAGGTAAAAAGGTTAGTCTAATAGCATATGGGTATGTCGAGATCGATAAAATGGGAGGTTTTGGGTCGGTTTCGCTGCAGTCTGAACTGCAGGAACTGTCCCCACGCCGCAGCGCCGCAGCCAGCGCCGCAGCGCCACCCACGCCGCAGCGCTAGAATAGGCTGCTGTTGCCGCGCCGCAGCGCCGGCCTCTGTGTGCAGTTTTCTGCATTCTACAACAAAACTGTTATGTACTAATTGGTTGATTTTTGTTTAAACAAGCATGGAAGCATGATTAATACATATATATAAACCTAATGAGGCAATGTAAGCATGTTTTAGTATATTAGCATGCATGGTTAACCAAACGACATATAGTTTGCAAACAAACTTAAAGTTTCATAAACGAACGTTAACATTATAAAGCATGTTTACATACTGACCTTGCAAGCACGTTAGTACCACCTAGAGACACATGAAGTGCATGTTAGCTTATCTATATTGGTTCCGTAATAAAATATGAGCATGTGAACCTAACTAGTGCTCATTCCTAACAAAAATATAAGTTTGAAGGTGGATATGATCATGTAAATGCTATATAGTCATTTTGATGTTATGAGCATGTTTAGATAACTTTGAAATATATGAATGAAGCCTTAACTTGTGTTTATATAGTTCGTAAGGAAGCATGAACATGTTAGGCTCTATTAGTAAGATTCACTAATAGAAATACAAGCCTTGCACATGAGCATTAACACGATACGTGGAGATTTAAATTCTGATATTTATGGACACATGTGATAGTACTCTTAGACTCATTCATGTGTCATGCATATATATATACCATGATTGGTTGCCGTGATTAAAGTTTAGCATAAACAAAGCATGTTTTCAAGATAATAACAATGCTAGCTACATATATGCAATACGAGTACTCATGAGCATGACTAATACAAGTTATATGAATATCTTATGTGTTTAAAAACGACCATGTTAGACCATATGAGTTCGTGTCCTTGAATGGCTTTCAGTATTAACTTAAGAACCTATACCATGTACGATTGGATTTGGAAAAGTTATACAAGCATGTAAAGTATCCTTTAAATATGAATACATGCTACGTGATATTATATGATGTTACTTGAACCCGATTTTGACGGTTAACTTAAGGAGATGCCGTAACTTGCTAAAATAAATATATTTAGTATTGATTGTGGTCTTATGTGATATTAATAATATGCAAGCATGTTTGCTAATTGTTGAGATCTTATATAATATGAGAATGCGTTTAAACTCTAAAGACGGAACGTTAAGGATAGAAATTATATTCTATATAACTGTGTAGCTAGGTAAAACTTACCTTATGTGTTGATCGTATATTCAAAGAGAAAATGTGAAGTTAAATTATATGACTAATGAATATCATATATATACGTAACTGTATTACGATAGGAATTCGAAAGTGTTGATTGCTTTTTGTGGATAAACTACGCTAAAGGCAAGTTCTCTTACTTACACTCTCTTAAAGTGCAAGTATCCTAACCGACGCATTTACTTTATGCAAGGAAAGCTATGATTGTGAAAGTTTCCTAACTTATACTCTTTTACTATGCAAGTATCCTATCTTGTGTATTGCGAACTAGTTTCCTATTTAATCGGTTGAATTGAATTAGCATACTTGAACTCTTATTTCATTAAAGCTATTATTCATGTTGAACTTAGTATTGTTCTTGAATATTGTGAAAGTGTCTATGCCATTTGATTCGTCTAGACTTATATTATTGAAAAGCGACCCAAACTAATTGATTGGTGCGGGATCTTGTATTTGACTGAGAAGAACAACCTTCTTTGAAGGGAATATATAAATTGTCGGAGAACCGACGTGCACACTTGAGTATGATTGATTGTTATGCATAACGATGGTACTTTAGGCTGATCACCTGATGTACCTGTTTTTGTTGGATTTTTAGTTTATTACTGTCAATTCTAGTAGAAGTTCATAGTCCTTAGTGACTGCTCAGCATTCAGTTATTTGAAATCTTGAATTGACTTATTATTGAATCATATCCTGTCCTTAGCGACTGTTATTGAGAACTGTTGATATTCTTGTTATTCTTGAGCTATCAAATCTTGCTATACCCTTTCGAGAATTGAGAATCTTATTATTCACCCTTATTGTATATTACTTGCTGGGCAATTTGTGCTCATTCTTGCTTTCCCTAAAACATTTCAGTTAAGGCAGAGCATGGCGAACCTTCGGGCATTGATAAGGGCAAGGGCAAGGCTACCAACTAGCTTATGTCTGTTATAATATATTAATATTGTGTGAAGATGATGTAGTAAGACTGGATTTGTTTATGTTTAAGCTTAAGTTAGATTATATAACAAGTCGTTAATTGATATTGCTATGTAATCTATTAAGTACTGTAGGTTGCGAGACTTGGGGGAATAATTATAATAAATCATTGTAAATTATTCTAGAATAGATTTTCCGCTGTGGTTGTGTGATATTTAGTTATCATTATTGCGATGTATTACCATGAGCACGTGATGAACCGAATTCGAGAGACCAAGTGGCGGTCCTGGAATTTGGGGGCGTCACAGGGTAGCCTTAGTAGAGGTACGCATTGACGTCCTGTATGCTAACAGGGTTAGAGGCAGCATATCAGGCCATTCTTTGTAATTGGCGGACATTTTTTGCATGATGTTTTTGATGTTTTTGTTGGGCGCTTCGACAGCACCATTCATCTTGGGCCGATAGATGATGGAATTGAGATGCTTAATGTGGAACTTGCTACATAGCTCTTTCACCATTTGATTGTTTAGGTTCTTGGCGTTGTTTGATATGATCACCTCCGGTTGTCCATATCAACAAATGACATTATTTCTAATGAAACCAATGATGACCTCTTTGGTGACTTTAGGATAGGAGGTAGCTTAAACCCATTTGGTGAAGTAATTGATCATAGTGAAGATGAATCGATGACCATTGCTGGCTTTTGGTTCTACTGGACCGATCACATCCATTCCCCACATATAGAAAGGCCATGGTGAACTCAAGTTGTGTAGCTCATTTGGAGGAGCATGTATGGCATTTCCATATACTTGGTACTGAAAGCATCTCCTGACATGATCATCACAATCAACTCTGAGAGAGATCAAATAATGTCATGTTCTTAATATCTTCTTGGCCATCAAATGACCGCTCATGTGTGGACCACAGACTCCACCGTGGACTTCATCCATCAATCTTTGGGGTTGCTCTTTATCAAGGCATCTTAACAAGCCTATTCCATTATCCCTGTTGTATAGTGCATCTCTACTCAGATAGAACTTCATAGCCATTTTGTGAATCCGCTTTTGTTAGGATGGGCTTGCCCCGACGGGTGTAGATCCATCTCGAAGATATTCCTTGATGTCTTGATACCAAGGTTATTTGATAGAAGGTATTTCTTCTGATATGTCTCCAATGTAATTCCCGTATGTCAGGGACTTTTGAATTGTGAATTTGATGCAGGGAATCCCACTCCTATCGGATATGTGTATTAAGGAAGCTATCGTCGCCATTGCATCAGCGAAGTCATTCCACTACTAGAAAAAAGTAAATAGACAACGTTTAAAAAGCGTGGTAATAGGTCCCTCAAAAGGCCGTGGTTAGCAGTGTCGTGGTTAGCAGTATCTTCTATTAGACACAAGTAGACAACGTTTAAAAAACGTCGTCTTTTGACACATTAGACAACGTTTTTTCAAAAAAGCGTTGTCTATTTGTCAAATAGACAACGTTTTTTAGACACAAATAGACAACGTTTAAAAAACGTTATCTTTTGACACATTAGACAACATTTTTTCAAACAAGCGTTGTCTATTTGTTAAATAGACAACGTTTTTAGACACAAATAGACAACGTTTAAAAAACATTGTCTATGACACATTAGACAACGCTTTTTCAAACAAGTGTTGTCTATTTGTCAAATAGACAACGCTTTTAGACGCAAATAGATAACGACTAAAACGCGTTGTCTTTTGACACATTGACAACGCTTTTTCAAAAAAGTGTTGTCTATTTGTCAAATAGACAACGTTTTTAGACACAAATAGGCAACGGCTAAAACACGTTGTCTTTTGACATATTAGACAACGCTTTTTCAAAAACGTGTTGTCTATTGTACACATTAGATAACACTTTTTCAAAAAAGTGTTGTCTATTTGTCAAATAGACAATATTTTTAGAGACAAATAGAAGACGTTTTTTTCTATTTGAAAAACACAATCCACAACATTTAAAGCCAAAATATAAGCATTCTATGTTTCAAAAGACTATACATCCCAATAATATCATACGTTTATAGTTTTAAATTCACTTTTCAATATAATTACTAGTACGTACATTGAATTACGAATTTGACTACATCCATAAAATATACCAAACTATCCATAAAATTAAGTTGTGGTGCACTACCTAATCATGTGCAAAACAACCTTCTCCCAAAGTACAACTGTAACGTCCCTGTACATCTACCGTTAACTCGAGGCTCTACATGTACCTGCTCACAAAAGTTGCCCACTCACCACGTACTTCGTCAATTTGTTCTTGTGTGTACGTTAATTCATTTTCCTTATCCCACTGAAATAAAATAACAAAAAGTTTAGTCTCCCACTATAGACTAATTAGTCAAGTCTATTATTTCTATACAGACTGTAGATGATGATCGGTTGCAGAAATATGCCGTAAAAACTGTTGCAGAAACCATGGCAAAATTCAATACGTTTAATGTTACAATAAGTACTTAAACCTGTATTAAAAATGAATTGGAATCATATACATTTATTTGCAATGAATTTTTTGATCTTCACATTTTTCTTTCAAGTGAATTCTTTTTTTCTTTCTTAAAACAGTTGTTCCTGGGTTTACTGTACCAAATCAGCCCTTTTGAATTCATTCCAATAGGTACTTCTCTTTGACCAGAATACACTATTATCTTCATACTATACTATGCAATTATGTGTACATGTAAAGTGCGAATAATATATTAGGTTTTGAAACTGAAAGTAAAATCACACAATCCCACCAGAAAATAAAAACAAAAAATAAATTCCTGGATACATAATTATTTTTTAAAGATTTTCAACTCAAGTCCACAAACATCATTTTAACTAATAATTGGAATTGGCTAGAGCAATAGGAAACCAAACTGAAATAGGAAAAATAAAGAAGAGCATAATAATTTGTTACTTACGCCATTGAACCATAAGTTTAGAAAACTATCTGTGAGATAACTAAAAATGCTACCCAATATATATTTTTACTCCCAAGAATTAAAATTGGCAGACATGAAATAACAACATATAATGAAAAGGAGACACAAGATCAAGTAAAATATCCAAAAATTCATACCTTTTAAGCATTCCAGCTTTGGCTGCCTTTGAAGGCTTGAAAGTGTAGCTTTGAAGTTCTCATGAGACATGAAACCTGATTTCATATCCATATGACAAACAGCAACAAACCTGGTGTCAAGGATAAACAAAACTAAGTTTAGCACAAGATAGCAGCACTGTATATTCAGCACAGAATTAGATCTTGCACATACAGAAAGACAAACTTACAGAAACCTCAACAAATGGTTGAAGGTGGAATCTGAATTCGATAATGTATCAATAATACCTTTGCATCTTTCATCTTCTACTATTTTCTGTAGTATGTCAAGGACTTCCTTATCACGTGTAAGACTGAGAATAGGTCGGTGGCAATAAATGTAGATCTGGTAGGGTAGCTGGAAGAAGTAGAATAGAGAGAATTGAGTGAGAAGACTGAGAAAGAGGCACTCCGTACTCAGCTAGAGTTGGAGGTGATGGATAGGTTACACTTCGAGGAGAAGTGGGAAGCGTCCCATGAGAGAGCTGATGACCTAGGGGACGAGGTCAAGTGTAAGAAGAGGAAGATGAACAAGATGGGGTACGTGTTTCGTTCGGCATTTGAGAGGGTGATTGATGGTGTGTACCACTACCCAGCGGAGCAGGGATAGACTATACATACTTTGAGTCGAGAGCTAGTTGCGTATATAGTTTAGTTAGAGTACAAGAGCGCACTAGAGCGCGGGATTATGTGATGAGATTCCCTTAGATAGTCTAGTGGTATTCTCTTTATGTATTGTATATACTATGTTGTAATCCCAATCTTTTGTGTAAGATGTGGGATAGTGATGTGAACCCCGAGTTAGCTTTTGTTAGAGCGGTAGTTTGGTAGTAGGTTGGTATATTCCCCATCTTTTGTTATATTAGGGGATATATGTGATAACATTTATAGCAGTATGCTAGGGAAATCATGTAATGAAACGATTTGGCATATGAATATAAATGAAGTTTATTTCAGAAATGAGTTACAATTTTTTTTTAAAAGAAATACTTAAGTAATATACTTGAATAATAATGAAAATGAAAATTTGTGATGCAGATAATGTCGCCCAGACGTAGATTGATTGCACCCGAAGAATCTGTTAACAATGAGAGGGAACAAGTAGATCCCATTCAGAAGTTGGTAGACTTGTTAGGAGAAGCTTTAAGGGGAAGGAACAATGAACCCGTTCGCCCAAACCCTCAGACTGTGCCAGTAACAACCTTTAAAGACTTTAAGAGTGTAGGTCGAGGGAACTATCGACCCAACCGTCGCACATACCTGTATCAAAGAGAACAAAAAAGCTTTCACTATAGCTAGCGTAGGCGAAGATCAGAAGACGGTGTTTGCCACGTACATGATGAGGGAAGAAGCGAACTACTGGTGGGAGGCTAATCAACAAAGAGCTGGAGAAGGGATAATAGCTTGGGATAAGTTTAAGATGTTGTTCTTCGAGAATTACTTCCCGAAGAGTATGAAGAGTCGGATGGAGGTGAAGTTCATAGAACTAAAACAAGGTGAGATGACGGTGGCGCAGTACGCAGCTAAGTTTAATGAACTAGCGCGATTTGCGGAACACCAAGTTGGAGATGAAGAGAGGAAGGCTAGACGCTTCGAACAAGGGCTGAAGCCGTGGTTGTTAAATAAGGTATCATTTCTTCAAATTGATTCCATTGCAACATTACTGGAGAAGGCAATCATTGCGGAAGGTGGCAGTGAGGCCTTAAGTCTGTATAACAAGGAAAAGAAAGGAAAGAATACTGGAGGAGAGAATCGTATCAGAGGAAGCAGCAGTGGAGGAAGTAACTTGGGAAAGAGAAATTGGGAAAACAACAACAACAACAAGAACAACAATAATCAATCAGGGAATTTTCGTGGAGGTTTCAAGAAGAGGGCTGAAGGATGCCCAAAGTGTGGGAAGAATCACCAGGGCGAGTGCTGGAAGGGACGTGGCACTTGCTACAACTGCAGACAAGAAGGGCACATCTCGCCCAACTGTCCGAAACCAAAGAAGATCCAAGGGTGTTTTGCTTGCGGCTCAAATGAGCACCGTATTAAGGATTGCCCGAAGAAGGGAAGTGGCGGAAGTGGTAGCCAACAAGGAGGAGGAAACAAACTGATGATCGGTGGACCGGAACAATCCAACCGCCCAACTGCCAGAACCTTTAACATGACCGTCCAAGACGTTGTGGCTGTGTAGGACGTGGTTTCAGGTATAATCCCAATCAATGATATAAATGCTTATGTATTATTTAATTCGGGTGCCACCTGTTTTTTATATCTGAAGAATTTGCTAGTAAACTTAGTACACCCCGAGAGCGATTAGAAAATCCTTTGATCATAGAAGTTGCTAATAATGAAGTGATCCCTGTAGAATACGTATATCGAGATTATCGCACAAACATTAGAGAACATGAACTGAGCGTAGACTTGATTCCTATTAGACTAGGAGAATTTGATGTGATAATGGGAATGGATTGGTTGTATAACCATGCTGCGATAATTGACTACCAAAACAAATGTGTGAACCTTCAGACTCCGAGTAAGTCGAAGGTAGTGTTTTATAGTAGCTCATCGCTTAAGCAATCGTGTTGTGTTACGATGATGCAGGCCAAGAGATTATTAAGGAAAGGATGTGTAGGTTATTTAGCTTACAACGTTGATACTCGAAAAAAGGGAGTAGAAATTAAGGATATATCCGTAGTTAATGAATTTCAAGATGTGTTTCCGGACGATCTGCCTGGTCTTCCGCCAAACAGAGAAATCGAATTCGTAATAGACTTAGCACTGGGAACGGCACCGATTTCGAAAGCTCCATATCATATGGAGCCAGTAGAAATGAAGGAATTGATGATACAATTGCAAGAATTGTTGGATAAGGGTTACATTCGATCGAGTGTTTCTCCTTAGGGAGCACCAGTACTATTCGTTAAGAAGAAGGACGGATCGATGAGGCTCTATATCGATTATCGAGAATTGAACAGAGTAACGATCAAGAATCGATATCCGCTACCAAGGATAGACGACTTGTTTGATCAACTGAAGGGAGCAAAGTGTTTCTCGAAAATTGACCTACGAACAGGATATCATCAACTGAAAGTGAGGGATGAGGACATACCAAAGACTGCATTTCGAACCCGTTATAGACACTACGAGTTTTTGGTAATGTTATTTGGATTGACTAATGCTCCGGCAGCATTTATGGATTTGATGAACCGAGTTTTCAAGCCATACTTGGATAAATTTTTAGTGGTTTTTATCGACAACATTTTGATCTACTCGAAGATAGAGGAAGAACACGCCGAACATCTGAAGATTGTTTTGGAGGCACTAAGGAAGGAGAAGATGTATGGGAAATTTTCTAAGTGCGAATTTCGGATGGAGAAGGTTCAATTCTTAGGCCACGTGGTGGATAAGAATGGAATCACTGTAGATCCTGCAAAGGTTGAAGCAGTAAGTAATTGGGAACAACCGAGAACACCGACGGAGGTGAGAAGCTTTTTAGGATTAGCTAGGTACTATCGAAGATTCATCCAAGATTTTTCCAAGATAGCAACCCCGTTAACCAATTTGACTAGAAAGACGGTGAAATTTGTATGGACCGACAAATGTGAGGAGAGTTTTCAGGAGTTGAAGAAGAGATTGAGCAAAGCACCTGCATTATCATTACTAGATGATGCGGGAAATTTTGTGGTGTATAGTGATGCACCGCACAAGGGACTTGGCTGTGTGCTTATGCAGCACGGCAAGGTCATTGCGTATGCATCACGATAATTGAAGGATTACGAAAAACGATACCCTACTCAATACTTAGAGTTAGTGGAAGTAGTTTTTGCGTTAAAGATATGTTGGCATTATTTGTACGGAGAGAAATGTGAGATATACACGGACCACAAGAGTCTGAAATATATATTCACACAAAAGGAGTTGAATATGAGGCAGAGGAGGGGGTTAGAATTGATCAAAGACTATGATTGCGATATTCTTTATCACCCGGGGAAGGCAAATGTGGTTGCCGACGTTCTGAGCAGGAAAGGAAGGGAGAAGTTGTTTAATTTGATGACTCAGGAAGAGTTGATAAGAGAGATGGAAAAATTGGAGATAGAAGTGAAAGGACCAGAAAAGTCTGGTGAGAAGTTAATTGTAATGGAAGCTTGTCCGACGTTGTTGGATAGAGTGAAGGAAGCCCAGGAAAAGGATGAAGAGTGTGAGAAAATCCGAAATAGGATCACAGAAAATGAGGAAGAGAAATTTCGAATGGATAAAGACGATATTTTGAGATTTGAAGGAAAAGTGTGCGTACCAGCGGTAACCGAGTTGAGGGAAGAGATTTTGCACGAGGCACACAATACAATATATTTCGTTCATCCGGGAGGCACAAAGATGTACCGAGATCTAAGGAAATAATTTTGGTGGCCCAATTTGAAACGGGAAGTTGCAGAGTGCGTCAGTAGATGTTTGACTTGCCAACGCGTTAAAGTAGAGCATCAACGGCCAAGTGGCTTACTACAACCGTTAGAAATACGAGAGTGGAAATGGGAGCATATTACCATGGACTTCGTGGTAGGACTTCCAGTTACACAGAAAGGTTATGATGCCATTTGGGTTATCGTGGATCGACTAACCAAAACCGCACATTTTCTACCAATCAAGATTTGCTACAGTTTGAATCAGTTAGCGAGTCTATACATAAAAGAGATTATCTCACGACATGGAGTGCCGGTATATATTGTCTCTGATCGAGATCCGCGCTTCACGTCCAATTTTTGGAAGAGTTTGCAAGAAAGAATGGGAACGCAGTTGAGGTTGAGTACAGCTTATCATCCTCAGACAGACGGACAAAGTGAGCGAATAATACAAATGCTGGAGGACATGCTTAGAACTTGCGTGATGGATTTTAAGGGAAATTGGGACGACCACCTACCCTTAGTCGAATTTGCGTATAATAATAGTTACCATGCGAGTATCGGCATGCCACCGTAGGAAGCTCTTTACGGAAGAAAGTGAAGAACGCCATTATGTTCGGACGAAGTCGGAGAGCGACGAATACTCGGACCAGAGCTAGTACAACAAACCGCAGACGTGTTGATAGTGATAAGAGCCAGACTTGTAGCAGCTTAAGATCGCCAGAAGAAATACGCAGATTTGCATCGACAGGACCGAGACTATAAAGTCGGCAGTTTTGTTTTCTTGAAGGTATCTCCATGGAAGGGAAAAATCCGTTTCACCAAGAAAGAAAAATTGAGTCCAAGATTCATAGGACCGTTCGAGATACTGAAGCAAGTGGGCGAAGTGGCATACAAAGTTGCGTTACCACCCGAGTTGGAGCACATCCACAACGTGTTCCACATTTCCATGTTGCGACCGTACAAGGCCGACTACAAGCACGTGATTTCTTACGAACCCATTCAAGTGGAGAAGAACTTGGCGTATAAAGAAATTCCTGTCTAGATATTAGAGAGGAAAGAACAAACTTTGAGAAATAAAGTTATTTCATCTGTAAAAGTACTTTCGCGTAACCACGATGTCGAGGAGGCAACGTGGGAGTTAGAAGATAGGATGATGAGGGACTATCCCCATTTATTTGTGTAACCTTGTAGCAATTCTGGGACGGAATTTTTATAAGGGGGGAAGGATGTAATACCCGAGAATTTCCTAATATTATTAAATGAATATATTAATAGAAATGAGAATTTATTAGAATATAAATGATTTTGTGTTATGAGAATGATTAATTCAATTATATTAAATTGAATAATTATAATAATTGAGAAATTGATGGAGTTTGCGATAAACTCGTTGATAGCCTTGTGTGGCACAGTGACGTAATATAAGGATGATTATATTAATTTAAGTGAACAATTAATCTATATTAATTGTTATCGTAGAATATTAATTAATTGTTGTGGAATATTAATGGTGATTAATTTAATAATATGTGATTATTATTATTGCAAGAAATATAATAATAATAAGCAATGTATGATATTTAATCATATAAATTAATAATCAATGAGGAATGGATTAATTAATATTATTATTATTAATTAATCAATGAAATGAATAATTTTTTTATTTGACATTATGAATAATAAAATAAATAAGTAAGTTATTAATATAATAAGATTATATTGAATGTTATGTGCAAATGTGCAAGAATTAAATATAAAGTATATGGAATACGACTATATTATATAGTGTAAAAAAACACTTAGGTGTGACCATGCAAGTATACATAAACTATGTTATATAGTGCAATGTGAATAATTTACACATAGAGACCATGTATTAAGATTGATTGAAATATATAAGCTACATGTTTATGCTTGTGTGACAATAAATATGTGGGTATACATTGTATAAAATATCATAAACATATTGTAAACTATTAGTTTTAATAAATAAGACAGTGTAATGTGATAACATCCGATTAAATTATATCCGGTATTAATAAATGTACATGGATGATATGTATGTCACATTGCCATATCACATCTACTACCTTGAAATATTAAGCATGTGACTTACATTATAATGTTAATTATAACCTAAATATATAGTATGAATATATATGTAATAACCTAAGTGTATGATATATGCATATTGCTAGAAGGCTGAGCTTTTAATTGGCTTGTCCCATATAATTAGTCACAAACCTTGTACACGTGAAATGCATCATGAAGCTAGCCTACTCTCTTCTCTCAAACTCAGCATTCTAGCCATCATGAAGGGAGTGGGCAGAATAGTGGAGATCACCAACTAATTACCAACTCCCTCTTATCTAGCATGCAATCCTTCAATCCGTTGTTTGGATTTGGAAGGAAAAGGCTTTGCCTGGATACTAGTTTTGCTATATATTTATGGCCCTTCTCTTCAGATTGTTCATTGCTGAGATTTTGCTTGAGTATTGAATTGAGAGTAATACATATATTAGTATAGTAGCATTGTGAGTGGAAAGTAGCAGCAAGCTCAGATTGTTTGCAAAGGTATAATCCCTTTTCCTTTGTTCTTCATTTTCGTTTTCTGTTTCTGAAGTTTCCTTCAAATTCTTGATTATGCCAAATTGGTTCATGATTGGTTTGTAGAACCCTTATATTGTTGTTATATGAACATACATACATGATGAAACCACTATATAGCTTTCTTGACATTCATTTCCATTTTTGCTCTACAATTTCTGTAAAACATCAAATTTGTGAATTTGGTTGGAGTTCATGAAATTAGGAATTGATAAATGGCGATTGATTATTATATAAGCATATATATATATATATGTGTTAGTAGGTTAAAAAAGTTAGTCTAATAGCATCTGGGTATATTGAAATCGATGAAATGGGAGGTTTTGGGTCGATTTCGGCTGCAGTCTGAACTACAGAAACTGTTCCAACGCCGCAACGCCATTATGCGCACAGCAACTCGACCAGCGTCGCAGCGTCAGCTTGATGCTGTTGTTGCCATGCCGCAATGCCAGATTGTGGCTGTTGTTGCCTCGCCGCAGCGCCGGCACCCTACTGCAATTTTTTTTTTCACCCTGCAACAAAACTGTTATGTACTAATTATTTGATTTTGTTTAAACAAGTATGGAAGCATGATTAATACATATATATAAACCTAATGAGGCAATGTAAGCATGTTTTAGTATATTAGCATGCATGGTTAACAAAACGACATGAAGTTTGGAAACGAACTTAAAGTTTCATAAACAATCATTAACATTATAAAGCATGAGTATATTATGATTTTTGATACGTGGTAGAGCGTCTTAGAAATGCATGAAATGAATGATGACTTGTGTATACATGTTTCATAGTATAACGTGAGCATGCTAAACCTCGATTAGTAAATATTTCGAATGAAAATGGAAGCTTTATGAAACAAACTTTGACATATGTGTGACACATTGAGGTACTGCTTTTGTAAACATGTTTGCATGACCTAGAATCACATGTAATACATGTTAACTTGCATATATAGATTTTATAAGGTAACGTGAGCACGTGGATCTCGTTAAATGAACTTTACTAGTGAAAGTATAAGTTTTAAACGTAAATCTTAACATGTTATTGTAAGTTTCATATTCTGATATTTATGGACACATGTGATAGTACTCTTAGACTCATTCATGTGTCATGCATGTATATATACCATGATTAGTTTCCATGATTCAAGTTTAGTGTAAACGAAGCATGTTTTCAAGATAATAACAATGCTATCTACATATATGCTATACGAGAACTCATGAGCATGCCTAATACAAGTTAATATAAATACCTTAAGTGTTTTGAAAGCAAGCATGATAGGCTTTGTAAATTTCATGACCTTGAATGACCGCAAGTGTCGACCTAGAACCTATATCACATATGTTTGGAACAAAGGAAGGTTATACGAATATAAAAAGACTCTTTAACATGTATATATACTATGTGATATATGTGAATCCGATTTTGATGGTTAACTTAGGGGAATGCCATAACTTGCTAAAATAAAATATATTTAGTATTTATTGTAGTCTTATGTGGTATTAATAATATGAGGGCATGTTTGCTAATTATTGCGATCTTATATGATATGGGAATGTGTTCAAACTCAAAAGAAGGAACGTTAAGGATAGAAATTATATTCTATATAACTGTGTAGCTAGGTTAAAACTTAGCTTATGTGTTGATCGTATATTCGAAGATAAAATGTGAAGTTAAATTATATGACTAATGGATATCATATATATATATATATATATACGTAACTATGTTACGATAGGAATTCGAAAAGTGTTGGCTAACTTTACGTGGATAGACTACGCTTAAGGCAAGTATCCTAAACCCTTGCATTACTTTATTCAACGGATATCGTAAGCGAGTATCTAAACCTTATCTCTTTAGATACAAGTATTCTATCTTTGTATATTGCGAACTAGTTTCCTACTTAATCGTTTGAATTGAATTAGCATACTTATTTCATTAAAGCTATTATTCATGTTGAACTTAGTATTGTTCTTAAATATTATGAAAGTGTCTATGCCATTTGATTCGGCTAGACTTATGTTATTGAAAAGTGACCCAAAACCAATTGATTGGTGCGGGATCTTATATTTGACTGAGAAGAACAACCTTCTTTGAAGGGAATATATAATTGTCGGAGAACCGACGTGCACACTTGAGTATGATTGATTGTTATACATAACGATGGTGCTTTAGGCTGATCACCCGTTGTACCTGTTATTGTTGGATTTTCAGTTTATTACTGTTAATTTTAGTAGAAGTTCATAGTCCTTAGTGACTGCTCAGTATTCAGTTATCTTAAAATCTTGAATTGATTTATTTTATTCTGTCCTTAGCGACTGTTATTGAGAACTGTTGATATTCTTGTTATCCTTGAACTATCAAACCTTGTTAATTATACCCTTTTGAGAATTGAGAATCTTATTACTAACCCTTATTGTATATTACTTGCTGGGCAATTTGTGCTCATTCTTGCTTTCCCTAAAACATTTCAGTTAAGGCAGAGCATGGTGAACCTTCGAGCGTTGATAAGGGCAAGGGCAAGGCTTCCAACTAGCTTGTCTCTTTTATATTTTTAAATATTTTAATGTTGTATTTAGATGATGTAGTAAGACTGGATTTGATTATGTTTAAGCTTAAGTTAGATTATGTAATAAGTCGTTAATTGATATTATTATGTAATCTATTAAGTACTGTAGGTTGCGAAACTTGGGGGAATAATTATAATAAATCATTGTAAATTATTCTAGAATAGATTTTCCGCTGTGATTGTGTGATATTTAGTTATTATTGTTGTGATGTATAACCATGAGCACGTGATGAACCGAATTCTAGAGACCCCGTGACGGTCTTGGAATTTGGGGGCGTCACAGGTTACACCTTGGAAATGTAATGAATTTACATCTTTTCTATGAAGCTCATCAATTAATATCTCTACACTAAACTTAAGTTGTTTCTCTGAGTTAAAGTTGTCCATGCTACAGAGAATAATAAATTCCAGGAAAGGATACTAAAAGCCTTGAATTGAACTCAACTGTGTAATCATGAGGAAGACTTTCTGTTAGCAATAACAACATGTGCTTCAGCAGTCTGCATAACCACCACAGAAGAAGATAAGAAAAGTTGTTAGAAATCATACATGTTCAATCCAGAAATATAGAGGCTTTACTTGGTCGATAAATAGGAAAATTACCCTTGCAAGTCTTCTTTTGAGGGTGGAAGAAACAGCAATTTCCCATGTGAGAATCGAGATCTTACTTTTTTTTTCTAGGAGCTGATCAGCGTCCTGTAAGATACATAGCATGTATGTCAGGATTCTAGAGAAATTGCATTCTAAACTTATATGTATGCATATAAAGCGCACACATTATCAACGAAGTATCCAAATCAAACGAATGGATGGAGCACGAAAACTAAAAAATTTAACTCTATTCATTATAGTGCAAAGTTCAATCTTGACTAATCAAACATGTGCTTCAGTTTACCGAGATAATGGTAGATATGAATCATAGATACCAGAATATCAAAATAACAACATATATTTGACTACAGAAACATTAGTCTAAACAAGAACATCAGGGACATAAAAGTTGAAGCAACATACCAAATGACAACTAACACCTACGACAACAGCTTGTGATGATACAGATTGCATTGCATCTAGCAAACTATAGAGTAAGCGTTGTTTACCCTGAAAAGTTTAATGTCAAGAAAGAAGAAAACTTAATATCACCAACAGAATTTAATACCTCAAAAAACTAATACTCTAAATAACCTATTGTTCTCCCAAGAAAATGTTATTGACATACGCCATGGTCCATATAAGTTGAAGAAAATAAGCATGTGCATACAAAAAGTGGGGTGGAAAAGAGAATAAGAAATGGTTAGACACCATCTTACCTGAGCAAAGAGGTCAAACTCATCCAACACAAAAATAACTGTTTTATGTGCTAATCCACACTCCCTGGGGACAAGACAACACAAAAGAACACCAACAAGAAAAATAAATTGCAATTTCTTGAAATTGACAACACTCTAAATTAAAACACCACACTTGTGAAAACCAAAAAAGTATTTTACCAAACATTATACTCACCGCAATATGTCTACCATGAACTGAGTATTATCATTAAATGATGCATGCAAAAGTATTCTCAATTCATGAATCCTGTATCATCTCGGTTCAAAATGCATCATATATAGCAGTTTCATACATGACTAATTTGAAATAGAGTAGGCTTGTTACCATTTTTGAGTACAATAATTGGTGCTCCATACATAATTGTCTAGCAATTTCTTGCATAATCAATAGTAAGTTAAATAAAAAGCATTGTTCCATTCCTTTACTCAAAATTTAGTATAATAGATAAAAAAATTTGTAAAATGCTATAACAAGTCCCCATATAAAACTTGGGTTCTCATATTGTAAACAACCACCACATAATTCTGATATCATCACTAAACAGAAAAAATACATGTTATACATGCATATAGGAATAATGTCCCACTTATATACGTTAATACTAGACATACAATCCACTCCACCTCTAGCCGTCTAAATCTTCAAGGAATTTCTCCAACACAAATGTCATCAGGAACCATGTATACTTTAGAAGCACATTCTTCCCAATTTTGGCACCAAGTAATAGCTGATAAAACTTCTTAAGATGGTTTGTCACCTTAATAGATAAATGCCTAACCATGATGCAAGAAATATGCATATAAATGAGAGTATGAGACCCATAAAACTCGATTAGCAAATAAGAAGACGAGGATAAAAATAACAACCAATTGGAAATCAACATATCTCCTAAATAAGAGTCACATATAGGCTCAAAAGCCTCAATGGTCAAATCCCTGTAATGAAAGCATAAAATTATTGCAACAAGTAATTGAGGATATTAAGATTTAAAGAAAGGAACTAGGAAGTCCAACCTTAAGTGCGCAGTTATCATCGCTATGCAAAAGCCCGTTCAATTTTATTTGGAAAAAAATAAATCTTGTTACAAAAACAACACATTAGATAGTTGTAAAACTGTCAAAACTTCAAATAATTATCCTTAAAGTTATACATCCAATTGCAAAATGCGAGTCCAAGGTTACTTTTTAAATCATGTTTGGTTTGCCAATGGCACTCGGACATAAATCAGAATAAAAATCATACATACCACTGTGATCATATCAGGATACTCTTTCATTCATAACTAGATAAGTCAGAATGAGGCTTGTGAGCACGTTTGTTTGATCACAAAATCAGTACTTCAGTTCATTCATAGCTAGATAAAATTATTAAGTCTAAACATCTCATCATTTTATTAAGTCTAAACATCTCATCATTTTAATAAGCCAAGTCCATTTCAACAATAAAGGGAATGGGAGAACCCTAGAAAATTCCAACATAAAACACTACATCTAATTATTCAAGTGTAAATTTCTACCATGGAATGCTGAATATGTTTCATCCTTCAAACATTTTTCAAATATAAAATTGAAAAGAGGATAAATTTTAAGATTGAAATCACAACTTGGAAGTAAAAATTAACATACCCAACTTAGAACTTACCTTTGAGGAAACAAATCAGAGAACTAAAGCTACACAAATCGACTAATAAACCACTGACCACCGACTGACCGACCGTGAAACCACCGATTGAGAAACTAGAGCTACTCAGATCGACCGCGAACCCACCGATCGAGAAACCTCGGACTGACCGATAACCAGCCACCGAGAAACCACCGACCGATAAACCAAATAGAGGGCGACTGAAGAAACCAGAGAGCGAGATCGATAGACTGAGAAACCAGAGAAACTAGAGAGCGAGATCGATAAACTGGAGACCACCGACCGAGAAAATTGAGAGTGAGATCGATAGAGTGAGAAATTTATACGCTATTGAAGAAGCCTGAGAAACTATAGGTTACTGAAATCCCCTCTATGTTTTTTTAATACACAACGGTTTTTAAAGCAAACGTTATAATTTTAAAACAAAAAATTGGCCCTTTTAAATAGACAACACTTTTTTATATCAAACCACAACATTTTTTAAAAAAATGTTATGGAAAAGTAAACCATAACATTTTTTTATAAAAACGTTGTCTATTAAGTGTCATCTATTTACTGTTTTGTAGTAGTGTTCCTACCCCGAGGTATATGGATGAAGGTTATGTCTTGAAAATCCAGAGCTATGCTAACGACCTGTCGATGATAAAGCAGCAAATGCAATTCTTTGGTGTGATATGCCCCAATAGTTTGTTTGATAACTAATTTAGAGTCTCCGAAGACTAGTAAATGTTTGATACCCATGGATTGGGCTAACTTCAACCCCATTATGCAGCATTTATACTCGGCTATGTTGTTGGTGTTGCTATATTATAGTTTGGTAGCCACAGGATATTGTTCTCCTGTACCAGAGATAAGGACTGCCCCAGCTCCGACACCCTCCATGTTTACCGCTCCATCGAAATATATTTTCTATGGTGGGACTGTATTCTCTTGTTGGAGTTGTTGAATTATCATGATCCCATCATCCGGGAAATAAGTCTCCAGGGGCTCGAACTTTGCTGATGGTGCTTCGGCTAGTTGATCTGCAATGCCTTGATCTTTTATGAACTTCTGAGTTATATAGACAATGTCGAATTGTTGTAGGATCAACTTCCATTTTGACAGTAGACAATTCAATATTGGCTTGTTGAATACGTACTTCAGTGGATGCATATGGGATATGAGGTAGGTCGTGTGCCCATAGAGGTAATGTTGTAACCTCATTGCGGACCATGCTAACGCCTAACACGTCTTTTAAATCAGGGTGTACTTCTATTCACCATTGTTGAATCTTTTGCTGATGTAGTAGATGGCTCTCTTCTTGCTACTATCATCTTTCTGTCCCAGCATATAACCCATTGCATTGGTATTGAGGAACTAATTAGCTGCTTCTTGATAGCAAGGAAGGCTTTTTGACAATCCTCATTCCATTTGGTGGAGGAATTCATCCTTCGTAACTTGAAGATGGGTTCACAGGTTGCTGTGAGCTGGGAAATGAATCGGCATATGATATTGATCTTTCCAAGGAACCCGCGTATCTCTTTCTCTGTTTGAGGTACTGGCATCTCAGTGATGGCTTTGATCTTGGCAGGGTCTAGCTCGATGTCTCGATTACTCACCAGGAATCCTAACAACTTGCCTGATTTGATGCCAAAAGTACATTTGACAGGATTTAGCTTGAGGTTGTACTTACGCAACTTGTTGAACAGCTTCCTGAGATGGTCAAGGTGATCATCCTCCCTTTGGGATTTGATGATGATTTCATCCACATAGACCTCTATCTCATTATGCATCATGTCATGAAATAGGGCCATCATGGCTCGCTGATATGTGGCTTCGGCATTGATGAGGCCGAAGGATAGTCGTCTATAGAATAAGGTTCCCCAAGGAGTGATGAAAGCGGTTTTCTCCCTGTCCTCTTCAACAACCAGGATCTGGTGGTAATCAGCAAAGCAATCCACAAAAGAATATATGTCGTACTACGCCGTGTTGTTTATCAGGATGTGGATAAAAGGTACTCGAAATGTTTCCTAGAGGTAGGCTTTGTTCAAATCCCGGTAATCCAAGCATACTCGTACCTTCCCTCTAGGTTTGGGTACTGGAACTATGTTTGACATCCACTCTGGGTATGTTGATACCTTGATGATGCCGGCTTTGAATTATTTAACAACCTCTTCTTTGACTTTCAGACTCCATTCAGTTTTTAATTGCCTGAGCTTTTGCTTGATTAGCTCGAATCCATCTTCGATAGGCATTCTAAGGATGACAATATCAGTAGATAGGCCAATCATGTCTTCATGTGACCATTCAAACACATCCTGGAACTGTATTAATAGTTCGATTAGGTCGATTTTTTGATCATGTGTAAGGTCTAAGCTTATCTGGATTTCTTTGATATTTTCGAAGGTTCCTATATTGATAGTGGTGGTTTGGTCGAGGTTTGGTTTGGGTTTATCCTCGACCCATTCTTTGATCTCCTCGGGCACCTCATAGTTATCTTCCTCCTCTTGATCAATATCCATCAAGTAGAAGTTCAGTTCTACATCAAAGTTTTAGTCACTGTGACAGGTTGGAATCTCATCAGTAATGACAAACAAATCCAATTCTGGAGTCCTGAAAATAAAATGCTTTCACTTTAATATATGCAACTGCTTAAATATACAAAGCATTTGGCAAAGTATGACAGAAGTTATTGCTATAGCTGTCCAATCAAAAGTAAGTAGTAAATGAAAGCATATTACAGGGCAGATGGACTCTCTGCCCCTTTACCCTTTTTGATTGAGGCAAGGTACGCTGCTCCTGTTATCCAGGGTTAAATCCTCATGAACAGGGAGGATCAAGGAGCTGTGCTCATCTGCCTCGTCTCGGATAATGACTGAGACATCCTTTATAATAGGGTCGAGGTTTTTCTTTGAACTGCCCCTTTTTCTCTTCTTGATGCTAGGAATTTGAATCTGATCCTCATCATCACTATCTGGGATCTCATCATTCATACCCTCGTAGTTTATGATAACCCGTATGTTAGCAAATGGGTCTCGTCCTTCGTACAAGATCTTTTCTTTTCCCTTTCTGTTATCACCCTCAGGCTTTGGGGATTTCCTTTCACAGACCTGTATAACTGGAGGAAATAACATGGCTGATACAACAACAGGGATCTTCCTCATTAGCTTTATGAAACCAGCATCAATGAGATTTGGCAGCAGTATGGTGGAAGCACGAGCCTTAGGGTGCTTATGTGGATTCTGGTGGCTTGACCCAGATGAATAACCTAATCCGGCTCTTCCTGACTGGCTCAGGATTTGGACTGGATTTGTAATACCATGTTGGTTCTTTCCTAAACCTTCTCCAGGATGGAAACCCAAAGATACCATCTCCTGGACCACTGTCATCACTTCAGGGGAGACTTTAAGCTTCAAGACTGGTGCCCCAACTTGTAGATATTGAGTATCGCTTACCTCTAAGGCTTGAAAACTAGCAGATTCACTCCCTGCATCCAGGCTGATCACTGGCATATCTCCTTATATGAAGACAGTGTATTTTAGTTCAACATTCATTGTGATTAGGTTGCCGTTGATAATGTATTTGAGTTGTTGATGGAGGGTGGATGGAACTGCCATTGCCATGTGGATCCATGGCCTGCCCAGCAACAAGTTATATCCAGTGGCGATGTTGAGCACCTGAAAGGACACATAGAAAGTATGCGGACCATTCTCCAGAGGAAGCTCTATTTCCCCCATAGCTTGTCGGCGAGATCCGTTGAAAGTTTGGATGACTACATTACTGGTTTTAATCTGGTTCGGGTTAATCTTCATTCTCTCCAAGGTATCGTAAGGACAGATGTTGAGGGATGATCCTCCATCTATGAGCACACCTCCGATCACATAACTGGAAGACATCACTGCTATGTGTAATGACCTGCGATGACCCATCCCCTCTGCAGGTATATCATCATCAGTGAAAGATATCACATTGTTATTGAAAATGTGTTCTACCACGTTACAGAAATTCTTGGCATCCACTATCTTTGGTAGATGGGCTTCTTCCAATACTTTCACTAGAATGTCACGATGCTCCACCAATGATAGGATCAGATATAGGATGGATATTTGTTTAGGTGCGTCTTTCAAACGAGTCCCATTTTACTGAAGACTGATTTGATCACTCGCTGAGGCAGGTATAATGGATTATCCTTTAGTACAATGGTAATGTTGTTTGAGGTGAAACCTTATTCATTCTCGTAGTTCCATGGGACCCTCTTCAGACTGATAATTGGATACTGAGGTCTGAAGGGCAAGATTAAAGGCTCAGGTGCATCCACCTTCACCAGATTTTATGTTTCTTGGACCCCTATCCCTAGAAGTACTAAGGGTGTGAGAGATGGCTCCTTAACACAGGAAATAACAGCCACGGTAAATGATTCCACGCAGTGGGAATAAAGAGAGTTTCTTCATCTGGGAGGCCATAATCCCAATTCCTTTTTATTAGTTCACCGCTTTCACTCATATTTTGAATCAGGTTACGAAGTGTCCAGCAATCCTCTGTATCATGGCCAGGTGCATTAGAGTGGTTCTGATAGATTTGGTCAGGCTTAAATTTCTTGGATCGAGGGTTCAATGCAGGTAATAAATCTGCAACCATTCCTTCGTTGATTAACATCTGGAAGATTTCCTTCATCGCTGGTTCAGGTTTGTGAAATTAATTTGAAAGGCGAATTTCCTACCAACTTGGAAATTCTCCTTTTTAGCCATCTTATTGGCCCATGATTCATGCTCATGAGACCGGTAGTGATCCCTCATGGGGATGGGACTGATCTCTGGTATGGGAGGATTTGTATCTGACTGGTTGGTTTGGTTCGTCATCTGCCTGGTGATCTGATGTTGGTATACAACCAGCTCTGCTAACTGTTCGATCTGCTCCTTGATCGACTTAATCTCCTGCTTGATCAGGAATCTCCTTTTCGAGACTTCCCAACTATCTAGGCTGTTATTACTGGATGCAGTTGATTCTCCTATGTATCAGAGGTACTTGGATCCTTCTCCATTTCCTGTACTGATCATGCTGACATTCTCCTCTTTGTGCTAAGGGATGGGGTTATCTTGCACGTACGGTTGCTCGGGCTTTGTTACCAAAATCTCTTCATTGTCAATCAAGTCTTGAATTTTGTTCTTGAGAGACCAACAGTCTTATTTGTCATGGCCCAGAGATCTAGAATGGTAGGCACACTTTTTGCTTGGGTCGAAATTCCGTCCACCAGTATTGGTCGGTGGAAGGAGTTGCACAATCTTTTTTTTTTGCAGTTAAAAATTTCAACACATTTTCGAGTGAATCCCCTAATGGGGTGAATGTTATTCGATGTTTGGCCTCCATAGTCCTCTGAAATGGAAGGTTTGAAGGCTGTGCTGGAACTTGAAAAGGGGTATAATTCCTCCTTTTAATGGGCATATTGTTTGAATCAGCCCTTTGATTCTGTCCTTACAACACTAAGGACACTTCTTCATCTTTCTTCCTATGTATCCTTCAGGGGTTACTCCCATAATTTCCAGACTGAATATGCTCAGCAACAGCTTCTAAGGCAGCCAGGTCCTTTATCTTCCCAGACTTCAACCCCATTTCGGCCATTTCCCCGTACTTGATCATCTCAGAGAATGGTTTTCCTATGCCTGCTAGGACCCTCTCGTAATATGGAGCGTCTTGAATATCGATGAAGGTCATGACTATCTCGGACTCATTCATAGGTGGAGTGACTTGTGCGGCCATTCATCTCCAGCGTTGAGCATATTCTCCGAATGACTCTGAACTTTTTTTCTTGATTTTGGTTATCTGGTATCTGTCTAGAGCCAGCTGAGACTGAAAACTGTATTAACTGAGGAATGCATGTGCCAACTCTACCCAACTGTGAATTTTGGAGTTGTTTAGACGGGCATACCAAGTTCTAGCCTTTTCGGTCAGACTCTTCTGAAATAATTGCATTCAAAGTTTCTCGTCCTCTGCATAGGATCCTAGCTCTCCAATAAATACTTTCAAATGAGTGTAAGGGTCTCCCAATCCATTGTATTTCTCAAAATTAGAAGTTCTAAATTTTTCGGGATAATGAGCCCTAGGGAATATACAGAGGTCTGAATAATTAACACTGCCAAATTCCCCAGTCCCTTTGATAGACCGGATGGTTTCTTCAATCTGATGTACTTTCTTCAAAATGCCACCAGTTTTCTGTTCTTTGTTAAGGACGTAGATTTTAGGGGTTTTGTTGGTTGTGTCTTGGTTATGTGGTCCAGGAATATGAGTATCTGCCTTTTCGGTCTCTTGACTGCCACCACTACCACCAGGTATTCCTAGTTCCGTGTGAGCTTGGGCTTTCTTTACTTTAAGAGCCTTAATTTGTTCTCTCAGGAAACTGGCCAATTCAGCTATCTAATTCTTCAGTCCTTCAAACTCTTCCCTAGAGACAGGGGTGGATTCTGGCTGAGCACTAGAAGTCATGTCCGTGGGTGGACTTAGTGCTTTTTTAGAATTAGATCTAGTAACAGGACCAATTTTTTCACCTACAACAAAACGTAAGCGTGTCAATTTCCTGAGGTAGGTATGGATAGGATGCATGCCATGATGTGTTTTTGTGGTTTTTTAATCTTATCCTGCAAAACGGAGGTCAGTCGTTTTGATGACAAGATGACAAGATGTATATAACAAGGAATGTAAAATTTTTATTATGATATTTACATTGTGCTCCTTTACATTGGAATGGAAAACTTGACATTAAATTGAAAGAGGAAGGCATGAAGAAGCTTTCCATCGGATTTGGATAATCAGAGGCTGACCTATCTTAGGTTACTTTCGCGGCTTTTTTGGCATAAAGGTCCCCAGATCATCGCAATCTACTAGAGGGGAAATTAATCCGATCTTTCAATTGGAACGAACCTGGGTGGTGCATTTTCATGAGCGCCGAAGACTTATTCGCCCTAGAAGACATTACTTATCACCGACTGGTTTGCCTCCTGGTGGAGGAATCACAACAAACATTCACATACATCACGCCTCACTGTTATGCATATGATGACATTGGTGCAAAGCACTAATATGGGTGCGAAGCACTGAAAAGTAGGAAAGCATTCATTCACATTCATTTAATGTAAAGAAGTAGCATTCACATATTTAATGTAAAGATGCAGCATTCACACATACGCAGATATGAAAGGGAAATTTCTGAAAAGATTTGAATGCGGCCTAAGCCCTCTACTGTCCCCAGCAGAGTCGCCACCTATCGACATCGGGAAAAAATTCACAGGTCGGGTCACAACCCAGATCTTTCTCTCTTTCTAAGTTATGTCTACCCTTACTCTTTTTATTTGTGAAAAAGGTTTTGAAGGATTTTTTAGGAAAAGGCCAACATGTATCATATCGACGATTGAATGTTTTACAGAGTCGCCAGTTGGTAGATTTGAAATGGTTGTACCAAATCAACCGAATTTTTGTTTGAAAAGAGGCCCAATTGCTGGACAATGTTAAAACTTGATCTTTGAAACCGAAGTTTTGAGTTCGGGGGCTTGATTAAGTGTGTGGAAGGTGTTAGGCACCCCACAACTCCCGTGTAACACGGTACCGCATCTTTTCAATATTTCCCTTTTAAATCTGCAATGTGTGTGTGTGAATGCTGGAAGAAAATTAGGCCTATGCTTGATTAAATGTATGTTTATACATCGTTGAACCTATATATGAAGGGTTTGATTTTATTTGCAAAAAGTCTTTGATTTGATTTACAAAAGTGTTTGATTTGATTTGTAAAAGCTTCTTTTTTCGATAAGATTATTGAAATGATATTTTGAAAGAAGGTTTTCAAACCCTTACTCTAATATAGGAATTAAAACATATCGATACTTCCCGGGTTGAGACCAGATTGAGACCAGGGTTGACCTGTACTTCTCGGGTTGAGACCGGGGCTGACCTGTACTTCCTGGGTTTAGACTGGGGCTGACCTGTACCTCCCGGGTTAAGACCGGGGCTGACCTATACTTCCCGGGTTGAGACCGGGGCTGACATGTACGTCCCAGCTTGAGACTGGGGCTGACCTATACTTCTCGGGTCGAGATCGGGCTGAGTTGATGGCCTGGTATTAAGACCGAGGTTGATTTGATGGTCCGATATTGAGATCGGGGTTAAGTTGATTACCCGGTATTGAGATCGGGGTTGAGTTGATGGCCCTGGTATTGAGACTGGGGTTTATTTGAGGACCCAGTATTGAGACCGGGGTTGAGTTGATTGCCCGGTATTAGAACCGGGGTTGATTTGAAAAGATTATTTTGCCCTCCTACAGTGTTAGTAACAGGGAAACAAAGATTCGAGTGTCTACAACTACTGAATGGGTTGCCTCCCATAACGCGCTTGATTTAGAGTCATTCAGCCTGACTTTTCTTTGATTCGTTATTTAGGCACCGCTGGGAAATTATGGAAGCACTTAGTCTCCATTGCACATGCCCAACACCTGTACCTCTCAGGTTGAGACCGGGGCTAACCTATACCTCTCGGGTTGAGACCGGGGCTGACCTGTACTTCCCGGGTTGAGGCCGGGGCTGACCTGTACCTCCCGGGTTGAGACTAGGGCTGACCTGTACCTCCCGGGTTGAGACCAGGGCTGACCTGTACCTCCTGGGTTAAGATCGGGGCTGACCTATACCTCTTGGGTTGAGACCGGGGCTGACCTGTACCTCCCAAGTTGAGATCGGGGCTGACCTATACCTCCCAGGTTGAGACCGGGGCTGACCTGTACATCCCGAGTTGAGACCGGGACTGATTTGTACATCCTGGTATTGAGACCGGGGTTAAATATGAAGGCTTGTGTGAGGTCTACGCATCGTTTTGGATGTGATAGTGATGGGATTCCTCCTTTTGATGCTAATTTTAACTAGAACGAAGTAATAGGACTCATAATAACCTATATTTTGACAATTTGAGAGAACTAATGAAACAATAAGAAGGTCTCCCTAAATGAAGACCTGTGTGAGATGTACGTATCGTTTTGAAGATACTAGTGATAGGATTGCTCCTTTAATGCTAATCAAACTATAACGAAGTCATAGGACTCTTAATCACATCTTTCTTTGACAATTTGAGATGACCAATAAAACAATAAGAAGGTCTCCCTAAATCAAGACTTGTATGAGATGTACGCATCATTTTTAATGCGATGGTCATGGGATTGCTCCTTTTGATACTAATCAAACTAGAACGAAGTTATAGGACTCATAATCACCTCTTTCTTTGACAATTTTAGAGAATCAATAAAACAATAAGAAGGTATCCCTAAATGAAGACTTGTGTGAGATGTACGTATGGTTTTGAATGCGATAGTCATGAGTTTCTCTTTTTGACTCTAATCAAACTAGAACGAAATAATACAACTCTTAATCACTTCTTTCTTTGTAAATTTGAAACAACCAATGTAATAATATGAAGGTCTCCCTAAATAAAGACCTGTGTGAGGTTTATGCGTCGTTTTGGACACGATACTGATGGGATTGCTCCTTTTGATTCTAATTTCAACTAGCACGAAGTAATAGGTCTCATAATCATCTATATTTTGACAATTTGAGAGAACTAATAAAAACAAATAATAAGGCGTCCCTAAATGAAGACTTGTATGAGATGTACGGATCGTTTTGAAGGCACTAGTGATAGAATTGCTCCTTTTGATGCTAATCAAACTAGAACGAAGAGATAGGACTCATAATCACATCTTTCTTTGACAATTTGAGAGAACTAATGAAACAATACGAAGGTCTCCCTAAATCAAGACTTAGGTGAGTTGTACGCATCGTTTTTAACGCAATAGTCATGGGATTGCTCCTTTTAATGCTAATAAAATTAGAACAAAGTAAAAGGACTCCTAATCACCTACTCTGACAATTCCAGAGAACCAATGAAATAATACGAAGCCTCCTTAAATGAAGACTTGTGTGAGATGTACGCATCATTTTGAACGCGATAGTCATGGGATTGTTCTTTTTGATGTTAATCAAACTAGAACGAAGTTATAGGACTCCTAATCACCTCCTTCTTTGACAATTTTAGGGAACCAAATGAAATAATAAGAAGGTCTCCCTAAATGAAGACTTGTGTGATGTCTACGCATCGTTTTGGATGCAATAGTGATGGGATTCCTCCTTTTGATGCTAATTATAACTAGGACGAAGTAATAGGACTCATAATCACCTATATTTTGACAATTTGAGAGAAATAATGAAACAATAAGAAGGTCTCCCTAAATGAAGACATGTGTGAGATGTACGGATCATTTTGAATATACTAGTGATAGGATTGCTCCTTTGATGCTAATCAAACTATAACGAAGTCATAGGACTCATAATCACATCTTTCTTTGACAATTTGAGAGAACCAATAAAACAATAAGAAGGTCTCCCTAAATCAAGACTTGTCTGAGATGTAGCATCATTTTTAACGCGATAGTCATGAGATTGCTCATTTTGATGCTAATCAAATTAGAACGAAGTAATAGGAGTATTAATCACCTCTTTCTTTGACAATTTTAGAGAACCAATATAACAATAATGATGTATCCTTAAATGAAGACTTGTGTAAGATGTACACATTATTTTTAACGCGATCGTCATGGGATTGCTACTTTTGATGCTAATCAAACTAGAACGAAGTTATAGCATTCCTAATCACCTCTTTCCTTAACTATTATAGAGAACCAATGAAATAATAAGGTCTCTTTAAATGAAGACTTATGTCAGATGTACGCATCGTTTTGAATGCAATAGTCAAGGAATTGCTCCTTTTGATACTAGTCAAACTAGAACAAAGTTATAGGACTCCTAATCACCTTTTTCTTTGACAATTTTAGAGAATCAATAGAACAATAAGAATGTCTCCCTAAAAGAAGACTTGTGTGAGATGTACATGCGTTTTGAACGCGATAGTCATGGGTTTCTCTTTTTGACGCTAATAAAACTATAACGAAATAATACAACTCTTAATCACCTATTTCGTTGTAAATTTGAAACAACCAATGAAACAATATTAAGGTCTCCCTAAATAAAAACTTCAGTGAGATCTACGAATCGTTTTGGACACGATAGTGATGGGATTACTCCTTTTGATGATAATTTCAAGTAGAACGAAGTAATAGGACTCATAATCATCTATATTTTGACAATTTGAGAGAACTAATTAAAAAAAATAAGAAGGTGTCCCTAAATGAAGACTTGTGTGAGATGTACGAATAGTTTTGAAGGCACTAGTAATAGGATTGCTTCTTTTGATGCTAATCAAACTAGAACAATGTCATAGGACTCGTAATCACATCTTTCGTTGACAATTTAAGAGAACCAATGAAATAATTAGAAAGTCTCCCTAAATCAAGACTTGTATGAGATGTACGCATCGTTTTTAACGGAATAGTCGTGGGATTGCTCCTCCTGATGCTAATCAAATTAGAACGAAGTAATAGGACACCTAATCACCTCTTTCTTTGACAATTCTAGTGAACCAATGAAATAATAAGAAGGCCTCCTTAAATGAAGACTTGTGTGAGGTGTACGCATCGTTTTGAACGCGATAGTTATGGGATTGTTCCTTCTGATGCTAATCAAACTAGAACGAAGTTATAGGACTCCTAATCACCTCCTTGTTTGACAATTTGAGGGAACCAATGAAACAATAAGGAGGTCTCCCAAAATGAAGACTTGTGTGAGGTCTACGCATCGTTTTGGACGCGATAGTGATGGGATTGCTCTTTTTGATGCTAATTTTAAATAGAACGAAGTAATAGGACTCATAATCACCTATATTTTGACAATTTGAGAGAACTAATGAAAATAATAAGAAGGTCTCCCTAAATGAATACTTGTGTGAGATGTACAGATCGTTTTGAAGATACTAGTGATAAGATTGCTGTTTTGATGCTAATCAAACTATAACGAAGTCATAGGACTCACAATCGCAGCTTTCTTTGACAATTTGAGAGAACCAATGAAACAATAAGAGGGTCTCCCTAAATCAAGACTTGTGTGGGATGTACGCATCGTTTTTAATGCGATAGTCATGGGATTGCTGCTAATCAAATTAGAACGAAGTAATAGGACTCCTAATCTCCTTTTTCTTTGAGAATTTTAGAGAACCAATGAAACAATAAGAATAACTCTTTAAATGAAGACTTGTGTGAGATGTACGCATCATTTTTAATGTGATAGTCATGGAATTGCTACTTTTGATGCTAATCAAAGTAGAACGAAGTTATAGGACTCCTAATCACCTCTTTTTTTGACTATTTTAGAGAACCAATGAAACAAAAAGGTCTCCTTAAATGAAGACTTGTGTATGTACGCATCGTTTTGAAAGCGTTAGTCATGGGATAGCTTCTTTTGTCACTAACCAAACTAGAACGAAGTTATAGGACTCGTAATCACCTCTTTCATTGACAATTTTAGAGAATCAATGAAACAACAAGAAGATCTTTATAAATGAAGACTTATGTGAGATGTACGCATGGTTTTGAACGTGATAGTCATGGGTTTCTCTTTTAGATGCTAATCAAACTAGAACGAAATAATACAACTCTTAATCACTTCTTTCTTTGTAAAGATGAAACAACCAAGGATACAATCTGAAGGTCTCCCAAAAGAAAAACTTGTGTGAGATCTACGCAACGTTTTGGACACGATAGTGATGGGATTGCTCATTTTTACGCTAATTTCAACTAGAACGAAGTAATAGGACTCATAATAAACTATATTTTGACAATTTGAGAGAAGTAATGAAAAAATAAGAAAGTGTCCCTAAATGAAGACTTGTGTGAGATGTATGGATCGTTTTGAAAGCACTACTGGATTGCTCCTTTTAATGCTAATCAAACTAGAACGGAAGTCATAGGACTCATAATCACCTCTTTCTTTGACAATTTGAGAGAGCCAATGAAATAATAAGAAGGTCTCCCTAAATCAAGACTTGTGTGAGATGTGCGCATCGTTTTTAACGCGATTGTTATGGGATTGCACCTTTTGGTGCTAATCAAATTAGAACGAAGTAAAAGGACCCCTAATCACCTCTTTATTTGACAATTCTACAGAACCAATTAAATTATAAGAAGGCCTCCTTAAATGAATACTTGTGTGAGTTGTACGCATCGTTTTGAACGCGATAGTCATGGGATTGTTCCTTTTGATGCTAATCAAACTAGAACGAAGTTATAGGACTCCTAATCACCTCTTTCTTTGACTATTTTAGAGAACCAATGAAGCAATAAGATCTTCTTAAATGAAGATTTATGTGAGATGTACGCATCGTTTTGAACGTGATAGTCATGGGATTGCTCCTTTTGATACTAATCAAACAAGAACGAAGTTATAGGACTCATAATCACCTCTTTCTTTGGCAATTTTAGAGAATCAATGAAACAATAAGAAGGTATCCCTAAATGAAGACTTGTATGAGATGTACGCATGGTTTTGAACGCGATAGTCATGGGTTTCTCTTTTTGACGCTAATAAAACTAGAACGAAATAATACAACTCTTAATCACCTCTTTCTTTGTAAATTTGAAACAACCAATGAAACAATATGAAGGTCTCCGAAAATAAAGACTTGTGTGAGATCTACGCATCGTTCTGGATACAATAGTGATGAGATTGCTCCTTTTGATGCTAATTTTACTTAGAACGAAGTAATAGAACTCATAATCATCTATATTTTGACAATTTTAGAGAACTAATGAAAAAAATAATAAGGTGTCCCTAAATGACGACTTGTGTGAGATGTATGGATTGTTTTTAAGGCACTAGTGATAGAATTGCTCCTTTTGATGCTAATCAAACTACAACGAAGTGATAGGACTCATAATCACATCTTTCTTTGATAATTTGAGAGAACCAATGAAATAATACGAAGGTCTCCCTAAATCAAGACTTGGGTGAGTTGTACGCATCGTTTTTAACGCGATAGTCATGGGATTGCTCCTTTTAATGCTAATAAAATTAGAACAAAGTAAAAGGACTCCTAATCACCTATTTCTCTTACAATTTTAAAGAACCCATGAAATAATTATAAGCCTCCTTAAATGAAGACTTGTGTGAGATGTACACCATTTTGAACGCTATAGTCATAAGATTGTCCTTTTTGATGCTAATCGAACTAGAACGAAGTTATAGGACTCCTAGTCACCTCCTTCTTTGACAATTTTAGGGAACCAAATGAAACAATAAGAAGGTCTCCCTAAATGAAGACTTGTGTGAGGTCTACGCATCGTTTTGGATGCGATAGTGATGGGATTCCTCCTTTTGATGCAAATTTTAACTAGAACGAAGTAATAGGACTCATAATCACCTATATTTTAACAATTTGAGAGAACAAATGAAACAATAAGAAGGTCTCCCTAAATTAAGACTTGTGTGAGATGTACGGATCATTTTGAAGATACTTGTGATAGGATTGCTCCTTTGATGCTAATCAAACTATAACAAAGTTATAGGACTCATAATCACATCTTTCTTTGACAATTTGAGAGAACCAATAAAACAATAAGAAGGTCTCCCTAAATCAAGACTTGTGTGAGATGTACGCATCGTTTTTAACTCGATAGTCATGAGATTGCTCATTTTGATGCTAATCAAATTAGAACGAAGTAATAGGACTCTTAATCAAACTCTTTCTTTGAACGCGATAGTCATGGGTTTTGAACGCGATAGTCATGGGTTTTTTTCTTTTTGATGCTAATCAAACTAGAACGAAGTTATCAGACTCCTAATCACCTCTTTCTTTGACTATTTTAGAGAACCAATGAAACAATAAGGTCTCCTTAAATGAAGACTTGTGTGAGATATACGCATCGTTTTGAACGCGATAGTTATGGGATTGCTCCTTTTGATACTAATCAAACTAGAACGAAGTTATTGGACTCATAATCACCTCTTTCTTTGTCAATTTTAAAGAATCAATAAAACAATAAGAAGGTATCCCTTAATGAAGACTTGTGGGAGATGTACTCATGGTTTTGAACCCGATAGTCAAAGGTTTCTTTTTTTGACTCTAATAAAACTAGAACGAAATAATACAACTCTTAATAACCTCTATCTTTGTATAGTTGAAACAACCAATGATCAAATATGAAGGTCTCCCAAAATAAAGACTTGTGTGAGATCTACGCATCGTTTTGGACACGATAGTGATGCGATTGCTCCTTTTGATGCTAATTTCAACTAGAACGAAGTAATAGGACTCATAATCACCTATATTTTGATAATTTGAGAGAAGTAATCAAAAATTAAGAAAGTGTCCCTAAATGAAGACTTGCGTGAGATGTACGGATCTTTTTGAAGGCACTAGTGGATTGCTCCGTTTGATGCTAGTCAAACTAGAACGAAGTCATAGGACTCATAATCAACTCTTTCTTTGACAATTTAAGAGAACCAATGAAATAATAAGAAGGTCTTCCTAAATCAAGACTTGTGTGAGATATACGCAACGTTTTTAACGCAATAGTCATGGGATTACTCCTTGTGATGCTAAGAGAATTAGAACGAAGAAAAAGGACCCCTAATCACCTCTTTCTTTGACAATTCCAGAGAACCAATGAAATTATAAGAAGGCCTCCTTAAATGAAGAATTGTGTGAGTTGTACTCATCGTTTTGAACGCGATAGTCATGGGATTGTTCCTTTTGGTGCTAATCAAACTAGAACGAAGTTATAGGACTCCTAATCAACTCTTTCTTTGACTATTTTAGAGAACCAATGAAACAATAAGGTCTCTTTAAATGAAGACTTGTGTGAAATATACGCATCGTTTTGAACGCGATAGTCATGGGATTGCTCCTTTTGATACTAATCAAACTAGAACGAAATTATAAGACTCATAATCACTCTTTCTTTGACAATTTTAGAGAATCAATAAAACTTTAAGAAGGTATCTCTTAATGAAGACTTGTGGGAGATGTACGCATGGTTTTGAACCAGATAGTCATGGGTTTCTCTTTTTGACGCTAATAAAACTACAACAAAATAATACAACTCTTAATCACCTCTTTCTTTGTAAATTTGAAACACCCAATCAAACAATATGAAGGTTTTCCTAAATAAAGACTTGTGTGAGATCTACGCTTCGTTTTGGACACAATAGTGATGGGATTGCTCCTTTTGATGCTAATTTCAACTAGAACGAAGTAATAGGACTCATAATCATTTATATTTTGACAATTCACTAATGAAAAAAGTAATAAGGTGTCCCTAAATGAAGACTTATGTGAGATGTACGGATCGTTTTGAAGGCACCAGTGATAGAATTGCTCCTTTTGATTCTAATCAAACTAGAACGAAGTGATAGGACTCATAATCACATCTTTCTTTGACAATTTGAGAGGACCAATGAAATAATACGAAGGTCTCCCTAAATCAAGACTTGGGTGAGTTGTACGCAACGTTTTTAACATGATAGTCATGGAATTGCTCCTTTTAATGCTAATGAAATTAGAACAAACTAAAAGGACTCCTAATCACCTATTTCTCTGACAATTCTAGAGAACCAAGGAAATAATAAGAAGCCTCCTTAAATAAAGTCTTGTGTGAGATGTACGCATCGTTTGGAACACGATAGTCATGGGATTGTTCTTTTTGATGCTAATCAAACTAGAACGAAGTTATAGGACTCCTAATCACCTCCTTCTTTGATAATTTTAGTGAACCAAATGAAACAATAAGATGGTCTCCCTAAATGAAGACTTGTGTGAGGTCTATGCATCATTTTGGATGCGATAGTGATGGGATTCCTCCTTTTGATGCTAATTTTAACTAGAACGAAGTAATAGGACTCATAATCACCTATATTTTGATAATTTGAGAGAACTAATGAAACAATAAGAAGGTCTCCCTAAATGAAGACTTGTGTGAGATGTATGGATCGTTTTGACAATACTAGTGCTAGGATTGTTCCTTTGATTCTAATCAAAGTATAACGAAGTCATAGGACTCATAATCACATCTTTCTTTGACAATTTGAGAGAACCAACAAAATAATAAGAAGGTCTTCCTAAATCAAGACTTGTGTGAGATGTGATGTACGCATCGTTTTTAATGCGATAGTCATGAGATTGCTCATTTTGATGCTAATCAAATTAGAACGAAATAATAGGACTCTTAATCACCTCTTTGTTTGACAATTTTAGAGAACCAATGAAACAATAATGATGTATCCTTAAATGAAGACTTGTGTGAGATGTACGCATTATTTTTAACACGATAGTCATGGGATTGCTACTTTTGATGCTAATCAAACTAGAACGAAGTTATAACACTCCTAATCACCTCTTTCTTTGACTATTTTAGAGAACCAATGAAATAATAAAGTTCCTTAAATGAAGACTTGTGTCAGATGTACGCATCATTTTGAATGCAATAGTCAGGGGATTGCTCCTTTTGATACTAATGAAACTTGAACAAAGTTATAGGACTCCTAATCACCTCTTTCTTTGACAATTTTAGAAAATCAATGGAACAATAAGAAGGTGTCCCTAAAAGATAACTTGTGTGAGATGTACGCATGGTTTTGAATGTGATAGTCATTGGTTTCTATTTTTGACGCTAATAAAACTAGAACAGAATAATATAACTCTTAATCACCTATTTCGTTGTAAATTTGAAACAACCAATGAAACAATATGAAGGTCTCCTTAAATAAAGACTTGTATGAAATCTACAAATCGTTTTGGACACGATAGTGATGGGATTACTCCTTTTGATGATAATTTCAACTAAAACGAAGTAATAGGACTCATAATCATCTATATTTTGACAATTTGAGAGAACTAATAAAAAAAATAAGAAGGTGTCCCTAAATGAAGACTTGTGTGAGATGTACGAATCGTTTTCAAGGCACTAGTGATAGGATTGCTCCTTTTAATGCTAATCAAACTAGAATGAAGTCATAGGACTCATAATCACATCTTTCTTTGACAATTTGAGAGAACCAATGAAATAAAAAAGAAAGTCTCCCTAAATCAAGACTTGTGTGAGATGTACACATCGTTTTTAACGGAATAGTCATGGGATTGCTCCATTTGATGCTAATCAAATTAGAACGAAGTAATAGGACTCCTAATCACCTCTTTCTTTGACAATTCTAGTGAACCAATGAAATAATAAGAAGGCCTCCTTAAATGAAGACTTGTGTGAGGTGTACGTATCGTTTTGAATGCGATAGTCATGGGATTGTTCCTTTTGATGCTAATCAAACTAGAACGAAGTTATAGGACTCCTAATCACCTCCTTCTTTGACAATTTTAGGGAACCAATGAAACAATAAGAAGGTCTCCCTAAATGAAGACTTGTGTGAGGTCTACGCATCGTTTTGGACGCGATAGTGATGGGATTGCTCCTTTTGATGCTACTCTTTCCCCATTCCACTGCCTTTTTGATTGATACATTCAGAGTCTTTCCGGCAAACTCCATATGTGTCTTAACCAGAAAACTAATTTTTCACCTATTTTGGCAAACTCCGATGGCTTGTAGGTTATGCTAAATTTCTTTATCTGTGAGTATGGGAGCATTCTTCTTGGTTGTGGGTGGATCTCTGTTGCTTGGATCTGTATTTGGAACTCTGGCTTGACATCCGGCCCACCTGTTTCATCACCCTCTCCTCCTTATGGCCCACCATATCTTCTTTGGGGAATGAAGTTATGATCTGTGAGGGGGATTTTTTGGGTTTGTGTTTCAGATCTTGTTGTCTACTGATGTTTGGGATTTTAGACTTTGGATCTTGTTCGGATGGCTGAATTCCTTTGTGTGCATCCTGATCTGTGATTCATATTTGCCAATTGTTTGTACAGATTGGGTTGGTTGTCTATTTTGTATCGATTGGGTTGTTTCAGCCTAATTTGGTAATATTTCTCAAATCTGACTATACGGCTTTACTAATTATTCTTTTTAAGGTTTAGATTTAGATCGTTTCCGATCTTTCTTTCCTATGTTCATCTCTGTTTGTTCATGGGTGGTCGAGCTTATGTCTTAACCCCACCTTTTAGATCTCTTTCTAACCACCACCCTCTGTTGCACTCATTTCTCCCCCTTCATCATGCAGCCCACCCTTTCTATCCCGTTTGAAGAGTTCGGATCTGATCTTGATGAAGCTTTGGGCTGGTTTGGGTTTCGTAGAGTCTCGATGGTCGGCTTGTTTGATTTCTGGTGGTGTTGTGCCGGTGTTTAGTTTGAAAATCATTTTCATTATTGTTGAGTTCCGATCTGGACTATTGATTATTGCTTTATCTTATCTTTTCAGATTTGGATGTCTTGGGATTTTGTCCTCCAGTCCATTTCATCTCGGTTGGGATTGTGTTCTTTGTTCCATCTCGAATGATTTGGCGTTTGGCCTGATGTAGTTTATTTTGATAACTGCTTTGGGTCCGTTTGATCTGGTTATGGGTTCTTCTTCCCGGAGTTGATGGTTGTTACCGGATTATGGGCTTGCCTCTTCGTTTCTGCTTGCTGGGTTTTGATCTCGTCGAATTCTGGTTTCTATTTGCTTATAATCTGTTTGTTACTTAATGTTACAACTGTAATAGATTGTGTTGCTGTTTTGGCCGGAAACTATGGAGTTTTCTGGCCGGTGATGGATTTCGGCCTGTGATCGTTGATGGTTGTTTGGCAGGTGATGGTTTCGATAGGTGATTGTTGGTTGACAGGCGGCTGATGCATGCACGATCTCCATGCTGGTCATGAATGTTGCTTTGGGACCCACATTGGTTTTTCAAAATTCAAACCTTATTGCTTTCGTGGGCTTGACTGTTGCCATATTTTGTGCTGACCTGTGTCAGCGGTTTCCCCATTTGGGTCGTCTAATCGCCCAATTGGGTTGCTTTCCAAAACCTTACCTCGGGTTGTGAGGTTAATTATATAGGGTTAGGTTTTTGGGTGTCCTAGTTTTAACTAGTGTTTTAGTCCCTACGGGAGATGGGACTATGTTCTTTAACTTCATTGTAATATCCTACTTTTTTGCAATTTAATATACAAACAAATTTAGCAAAAAACAAATAAAAAAAATAAGAAGGTATCCCTAAATGAAGACTTATGTGAGATGTACGGATCGTTTTGAAGACACTAGTGATAAGATTGCTCTTTTGATGCTAATCAAACTATAACAAAGTCATAGGACTCATAATCACATCTTTCTTTGACAATTTGAGAGAACCAATGAAACTATAAGAAGGTCTCCCTAAATCAAGACTTGTGTGATATATACACATCGTTTTTAACGTGATAGTCATGGGATTACTGCTAATCAAATTAGAACGAAGTAATAGGACTCCTAATCTCCTCTTTATTTGACAATTTTAAAGAACCCATGAAACAATAAGAATGTCTCTTTAAAAGATGACTTGTGTGAGATGTACGCATCATTTTTAACGTGATAGTCATGGAATTGCTACTTTTGATGCTAATCAAACTAGAACGAAATTATAGAACTCCTAATCACCTCTTTTTCGACAATTTTAGAGAACCAATGAAACAATAAGGTCTCCTTAAATGAAGACTTGTGTGAGATGTACGCATCATTTTGAATGCGATAGTCATGGGATTGCTTCTTTTGATACAAAGAAACTAGAACGAAGTTATAGGACTCCTAATCACCTCTTTCATTGACAATTTTAGAGAATCAATGAAACAATAAGAAGATCTTTATAAATGGAGACTTGTGTGAGATGTACGCGTGGTTTTGAACGTAATAGTCATGGGTTTCTCTTTTCGATGCTAATCAAAGTAGAACGAAATAATACAACTCTTAATCACCTCTTTCTTTGTAAAGTTGAAACAACCAATGATACAATATGACGGTCTCCCTAAATAAAGACTTGTGTGAGATCTACGCATCATTTTGGACACGATAGTGATGGGAATGCTCCTTTTGATGCTAATTTCAACTAGAACGAAGTAGCCGGACTTATAATCACCTATATTTTGACAATTTGAGAGAATGAAAAAATAAGAAAGTGTCCCTAAATGAAGACTTACGTGTGATGTACGGATCGTTTTGAAGGCTCTAGCGGATTGCTCGTTTTGATGCTAATCAAACTAGAACGAAGTCATAGGACTCATAATCCCCTCTTTCTTTGATAATTTGAGAGAACTGTTGGGTTTGTACATAACGCAATCATGCAATCAAATCACATAAATAGGGCGAAAGCGTAAAAAACTAGGTTTTCAAAAATTTATACAAACCCATTACCATGATCATTCTTATGCATCAATTATCAGTGAATGAAGAAGGAGAAAAACAGAATTATACCTTTGAAGATCCAAGCTTCCTCAGGTACAAGTTCTACTCCTTTGATTCCTTTGATTCCTCTGTAGCGGCTCCTTCCCTTGATCAATGTCAGCCACCCAAATGTTTGGCCTCTAACGGTGATCCACCAAGGAAGATGAAGAACTCAGTAAGATGGGTTATTGGCTTAACCCATGTTTCTATCTCTATAGAATATGTGTACTCTCAACTCTTGAAAAATTCACGTTCCTTATTTCTGATATAAGACTCTCTTATATAGATATTAGGTTAACCCTCCTAATCCAATTAGAATAGGGTTTTATTTAATTAATTAATTAAAAACTTTTAATTAATTTATATCCTAATCTTTATTAGGATTGAGAGAGAGTACTGATATTATATTAATTCCTAAACTCCTTTAGAATTAAAATAATAATGTTAATAAGACTCCTCTTATTAATTTATATTTAATATTTCTAAAATATTAAATAATAAACATTAAGCTATTTAATTTATTCTATCATCATAGAGTAAATTAATTATACTTAATGCATTATTACTATCATGCCATTTTCTTCTTAAATAATTCTTCTTCCTTTTATGGTGTGACCCTTTAGGTTCTCCATATTAAACTGGTTGTGAATAAATCAATTAGAACAATTCTAATCTTATTTAAATAAATAAATTAAACTAATAATCTATTTAAATAAATAACATTTATTCTACAATAGGGATAAGCCTCCCTAGCGATCAACGACTTTCCAGATAATATAAATTTCAACATTAATCATAAAAGAACCTGTGAGTTAATAGTTACCGTACAATTCAATCCTTCCACCATACAATGTCCCAAGTAAATATAAGACATGGATTTACTGTCAAGTCTTAATTTATTTAATCATATGTATTTCGATTAGAAAATGCACAACTCCAAATAATGCAAATTAGAAACCTCTTTCTAATTTCATTCTACCTTGGCCAAGGATTCCTGGGTTGTCATTTAACGAATCATATAGGACATATCTCCTCTTTTACTAGAGGTGGTAGATTCTTTATTGATCATTCATTATCTCCATATGTAACTCATTACACCCAAGCATACCCTATATATGCCTTAAAAGGCCTTAAGGAATTAGTCAAAGTATAATTTGTTACATAAAAGATACTATGATGATCTCAAGTCCAAGGATCACATGTACTACTATCACATTAGGAATTCCTATTGACAGGCGAGTAAAACTCCATTAGGTATTCCATAGCGAGTCACGTTCAGTGAACTTATTCTCCAATAAGCACCTACATACTTGCTTTAGTGTCTCCACACAAGTGACCATGAGATCAGTCATCCTCATCCAATGAGCAAGTAACATATGTACCAATCTATCCGGATTTACTAATTCCCATTTTAGTAATCCCACAATTGGGAACTATTTTAGTTTTTAAGCTTTCTAAGAATTTAGATCTCATTACCATGATCTCATCATGATTCTAAAAGCATTGCTTAAAACTATGGGTTATTTACATATTATAAAAAACAGCACCATGTAGATAATTATATGCCTTAAATGAATATTTTATTAATAAATAAATAAGATTGTTTACAAAGTATGTGCTTTGTCATCATACATGATTGGCTTGTATGCACACTACTATCAAGAACCAATAAAATAATAAGAAGGTCTCCCTAAATCAAGACTTGTGTGAGATGATTGGCTGTAATAGATTGTGTTGCTGTTTTTGCCGGAAACTATGGAGTTTTCTGGCCAGTGATGGATTTCGGCCTATGATCGTTGATGGTTGTTTGGCCGGTGATGGTTTCGGCCGGTGATTGTTGGTTGACCAGCGGCTGATGCATTCACGGTCTCCATGCTGGTCATGAATGTTGCTTTGGGACCCACGTTGGTTTTTCAAACTTCAAACCTTATTGCTTTCGTGGGCTTGACTGTTGCCATATTTTGTGCTGACCTGTGTCAGCGGTTTCCCCATTTGGGTCGTCTAATCGCCCAATTGGGTTGCTTTCCAAAACCTTACCTCGGGTTGTGAGGTTAATTATATAGGGTTAGGTTTTTGGGTGTCCTAGTTTTAACTAGTGATTTAGTCCCTACGGGAGATGGGACTATGTTCTTTAAATTCATTGTAATATCTTACTTTTTTGCAATTTAATATACAAACAAATTTAGCAAAAAACAAATAAAAAAAATAAGAAGGTATCCCTAAATAAAGACTTGTGTGAGATGTACGGATCGTTTTAAAGATACTAGTGATAAGATTGCTCTTTTGATGCTAATCAAACTATAACGAAGTCATAGGACTCATAATCACATCTTTCTTTTACAATTTGAGAGAACCAATGAAACAATAAGAAGGTCTCCCTAAATCAAGACTTGTGTGAGATGTACGCATCGTTTTTAACGTGATAGTCATGGGATTATTGCTAATCAAATTAGAACGAAGTAATAGGACTCCTAATCTCCTCTTTCTTTGATAATTTTAGAGAACCAATGAAATAATAAGAATGTCTCTTTAAAAGAAGACTTGTGTGAGATGTACACATCATTTTTAACGCGATAGCCATGGAATTGCTACTTTTGATGCTAATCAAACTAGAACAAAGTTATAGGACTCCTAATCACCTCTTTTTTTGACTATTTTAGAGAACCAATGAAACAATAAGGTCTCCTTAAATGAAGACTTGTGTGAGATGTACGCATCGTTTTGAATGCGATAGTCATGGGATTGCTTCTTTTGATACTAAGAAACTAGAACGAAGTTATAGGACTCCTAATCATCTCTTTCATTGACAATTTTAGAGAATCAATGAAACAATAAGAAGATCTTTATAAATGGAGACTTGTGTGAGATGTACGCATGGTTTTGAACGCAATAGTCATGGGTTTCTCTTTTTGATGCTAATCAAACTAGAACGAAAAAATACAACTCTTAATCACCTCTTTCTTTGTAAAGTTGAAACAACCAATGATACAATATGAAGGTCTCCCTAAATAAAGACTTGTGTGAGATCTACACATCGTTTTGGACACGATAGTGATGGGAATGCTCCTTTTGATGCTAATTTAAACTAGAACGAAGTAACCGGACTTATAATCACCTATATTTTGACAATTTGAGAGAATGAAAAAATAAAAAAGTGTCCCTAAATGAAGACTTACGTGAGACGTACGGATCGTTTTGAAGGCTCTAGCGGATTGCTCATTTTGATGCTAATCAAACTAGAACGAAGTCATAGGACTCATAATCACCTCTTTCTTTGACAATTTGAGAGAACCAATGAAATAATAAGAAGGTCTCCCTAAATCAAGACTTCTATGAGATGTACGTATATTTTTTAACGCGATAGTCATGAGATTGCTCCTTTTTATGCTAATCAAATTAGAACGAAGTAAAAGGACCCCTAATTACCTCTTTCTATGACAATTCAAGGGAACCAATGAAATTATAAGAAGGCTTCCATAAATGAAGACTTGTGTGAGTTGTACGCATTGTTTTGAACGCGATAGTCATGGGATTGTTCCTTTTGATGCTAATCAAACTATAACGAAGTTATAGGACTCCTAATCACCTCTTTCTTTGACTATTTTAGAGAACCAATGAAACAATAAGGTCTCCTTAAATGAAGACTTGTGTGGTATAAACGCATCGTTTTGAACGCAATAGCCATGGGATTTCTCATTTTGATACTAATCAAACTAGAAAGAAGTTCTAGGACTCATAATCACCTTTTTCTTTGACAATTTTAGAGAATCAATGAAACAATTATAAGGTATCCCTAAATGAAGACTTATGGGAGATGTACGCATGGTTTTGAACGCGATAGTCATGGGTTTATCTTTTTGACGCTAATAAAACTAGAACGAAATAATACAACTCTTAATCACCTCTATCTTTGTAAATTTAAAACAACCAATGAAACAATATGAAGGTCTCCCTAAATAAAGACTTGTGTGAGATCTACGCAACGTTTTGGACACGATAGTGATGGGATTGCTCCTTTTGATGCTCATTTTAACTAAAACGAAGTAATAGGACTCATAATCACCTATATTTGGACAATTTGAGAGAACTAATTAAACAATAAGAAGGACTCCCTAAATGAAGACTTGTGTGATATATACGGATCGTTTTGAAGATACTAGTGATAAAGATTGCTCTTTTGATGCTAATCAAACTATAACAAAGTCATAGGATTCATAATCACATCTTTCTTTGACAATTTGAGAAAACCAATGAAACAATAAGAAGGTCTCCCTAAATTAAGACTTGTGTGAGATGTACGCATCGTTTTTAACGCGATAGTCATGGAATTGCTGCTAATCAAATTAGAACAAAGTAATAGGACTCATACTCTCCTCTTTCTTTGATAATTTTAGAGAACCAATGAAACAATAAGAATGTCTCTTTAAATGATGACTTGTGTGAGATGTACGCATCATTTTTAAGGCGATAGTCATGGAATTGCTACTTTTGATGCTAATCAAACTATAACGAAGTTATAGGACTCTTAATCACCTCTTTTTTGACTATTTTAGAGAACCAATGAAACAATATGGTCTCCTTAAAAGAAGACTTGTGTGAGATGTATACACATCATTTTGAATGCGTTAGTCATGGGATTGCTTCTTTTGATACTAACCAAACTAGAACGAAGTTATAGGACTCCTAATCACCTCTTTCATTGACAATTTTAGAGAATAAATGATAATAAGAAGATCTTTTTAAATGGAGACTTGTGTGAGATGTATGTATGGTTTTGAACGCGATAGTCATGGGTTTCTCTTTTTGATGCTAATCAAACTTGAACGAAATAATACAACTCTTAATCACCTCTTTCTTTGTAAAGCTGAAACAACCAATGATACAATATGAAGGTCTCCCCAAATAAAGACTTGTGTGACATCTACGCATCGTTTTGAACACGATAGTGATGGGATTGTTCCTTTTGATGCTAATTTCAACTAGAACGAAATAATAGGAGTCATAATCACCTATATTTTGATAATTTGAGAGTAGTAATGAAAAAAATAAGTAAGTGTCCCTAAATGAAGACTTGTGTGAGATGTACGCATCGTTTTGAATGCAATAGTCATGGGATTGCTCATTTTGATACTAATCAAACTAGAACGAAGTTGTAGGACTCATAATTACCTCTTTCTTTGCCAATTTTAGAAAATCAAAGAAACAATAAGAAGGTATCCCTAAATGAAGACTTGTAAGAGATGTACGCATGGTTTTGAACGCGATAGTCATGGGTTTCTATTTTTGAGTAGAACAAAACTAGAACGAAATAATACAACTCTTAATCACCTCTTTCTTTGTAAATTTGAAACTACCAATAAAACAATATGAAGGTCTCCCTAAATAAAGACTTGTGTGAGATCTACGCATCGTTTTGGACACGATAGTGATGGGATTGCTCCTTTTGATGCTAATTTCAACTAGAACAAAGTAATAGGACTCATAATCATCTATATTTTGACAATTCACTAATGAAAAAAATAATAAGGTGTCCCTAAATGAAGATTTGTCTGAGATGTACGGATCGTTTTGAGGCACTAGTGATAGAATTGCTCCTTTTGATGCTATTCAAACTAGAACGAAGTGATAGGACTCATAATCACATCTTTCTTTGACAATTTGAGAGAACCAAAGAAATAATACGAAGGTCTCCCTAAATCAAGACTTGGGTGAGTTATACGCATCGTTTTTAACACGATATGCATGGGATTGCTCCTTTTAATGCTAATGAAATTAGAACAAAGTAAAAGGACTCCTAATCACCTATTTCTCTGACAATTCTAGAGAACAAATGAAATAATATGAAGCCTCCTTAAATGAAGACTTGTGTGAGATGTACGCATCGAGTTGAACGCGATAGTCATAGGATTGTTCTTTTTGATGCTAATCAAACTAGAACGAAGTTATAGGACTCCTAATCACCTCCTTCTTTGACAATTTTAGGGAACCAAATGAAACAATAAGAAGGTCTCCCTAAATAAAGACTTGTGTGAGGTCTACGCATCGTTTTGGATGCGATAGTGATGGGATTCCTCTTTTTGATGATAATTTTAACTAGAACTAAGTAATAGGACTCATAATCACCTATATTTTGACAATTTGAGAGAACTAATAAAACAATAACAAGGTCTCCCTAAATGAAGACTTGTGTGAGATGTACAGATCGTTTTGAAGATACTAGTGATAGGATTGCTCTTTTGATGCTAATCAAACTATAACGAAGTCATAGGACTCATAATCACATCTTTCTTTGACAATTTGAGAGAACCAATAAAACAATAAGAAGGTCTCCCTAAATGAAGACTTGTGTGAGATGTACGCATCGTTTTTAATGCGATAGTCATGAGATTGCTCATTTTGATGCTAATAATCACCTATATTTTGACAATTTGAGAGAAGTAATGAAAAAATAAGAAAGTGTCCCTAAATGAAGACTTACGTGAGATGTACGGATCGTCTTGAAGGCACTAGTGATAGGATTTCTCTTTTTGATGCAAATCAAACTAGAACGAAGTCATAGGACTCATAATCACATCTTTCTTTGACAATTTGAGAGAACCAAGGAAATAATATGAAAGTCTCCCTAAATCAAGACTTGTGTGAGATATACGCATCGTTTTTAACGGAATAGTCATGGAATTGCTTCTTTTGATGCTAATCAAATTAGAACAAAGTAATAGGACTCCTAATCACCTCTTTCGTTGACAATTCTAGTGAACCAATGAAATAATGAGAAGGTCTCCTTAAATGAAGACTTGTGTGAGGTGTACGCATTTTCTTGAATGCAATAGTCATGCGATTGTTCCTTCTGATGCTAATCAAACTAGAACGAAGTTATAGGACTCCTAATCACCTTCTTCTTTGACAATTTTAGGGAACCAACGAAACAATAAGAAAGTCTCCCTAAATTAAGACTTGTGTGAGGTATACGCATCGTTTTGGAAGCGATAGTGATGGGATTGCTCATTTTGATCCTAATTTTAACTAGAACGAAGTAATAGGACTCATAATCACCTATATTTTGACAAGTTGAGAGAACTAAGGAAACAATAAGAAGGTCTCCCTAAATGAAGACTTGTGTGAGATGTACGGATCGTTTTGAAGATACTAGTGATAGGATTGCTCCTTTGATGTTAATCAAACTATAACGAAGTCATAGGACTCATAATCACATCTTTCTTTGACAATTTGAGAGAACCAATAAAACAATAAGAATGTCTCCCTAAATGAAGACTTGTGTGTGATGTACGGATCGTTTTGAAGATACTAGTGATAAGATTGCTCTTTTGATGCTAATCAAACTATAACGAAGTCATATGACTCATAATCACATCTTTCTTTGATAATTTGAGAGAACCAATGAAATAATAAGAAGGTCTCCCTAAATCAAGACTTGTGTGAGATGTACGGATCGTTTTTTACGCGATAGTCATGGGATTGCTGCTAATCAAATTAGAACGAAGTAATAGGACTCCTAATCTCCTCTTTCTTTGATAATTTTAGAGAACCAATGAAATAATAAGAATGTCTCTTTATATGAAGACTTGTGTGAGATGTACGCATCATTTTTAACGCGATAGTCATGGAATTGCTACTTTTGATGCTAATCAAACTAGAACTGAAGTTATAAGACTCCTAATCACCTCTTTTTTTTTACTATTTTCGGGAACCAATGAAACAATAAGGTCTCCTTAAATGAAGACTTGTGTGAGATGTACGTATCGTTTTGAATGCGATTGTCATGGGATTGCTTCTTTTGATACTAACCAAACTAGAACTAAGTTATAGGACTCCTAATCACCTCTTTCATTGACAATTTTAGAGAATCAATGAAACAATAAGAAGATCTTTATGAATGAAGACTTGTGTGAGATGTACGCATGGTTTTGAACGCGATAGTCATGGGTTTTTCTCTTTTTGATGCTAATCAAACTAGAACGAAATAATACAACTCTTAATAACCTCTTCCTTTGTAAAGTTGAAACAACCAATGATACAATATGAAGGTCTCTCAAAATAAAGACTTGTGTGAGATCTACGCATCGTTTTGGACACAATAGTGACGGGATTGCTCCTTTTGATGCTAATTTCAATTAAAATGAAGTAATAGGACTCATAATCACCTATATTTTGACAATTTGAGAGAAGTATTGAAAAAAATAAGAAAGTGTCCCTAAATGAAGACTTGTATGAGATGTACGGATCGTTTTGAAGGCACTAGTGGATTGCTCCTTCCGATGCTAATCAAACTAGAACGAAGTCGTAGGACTCATAATCAAATCTTTTTTGACAATTTGAGAGAACCAATGAAATAATAAGAAGGTCTCCCTAAATCAAGACTTGTGAGAGATGTACGCATCGTTTTTAATGCGATAGTCATGGGATTACTCCTTTTGATGCTAATCAAATTAGAACGAAGTAAAAGGACCCCTAATCATGTTTTTCTTTGACAATTCCAGAGAACCAATGAAATTATAAGAAGGTCTCCTTAAATGAAGAATTGTGTGAGTTGTACGCATCGTTTTGAACGCGATAGTCATGGGATTGTTCCTTTTGATACTAATCAAACTAGAACGAAGTTATAGGACTCCTAATCACCTCTTTCTTTGACTATTTTAGAGAACCAATGAAACAATAAGGTCTCTTTAAATGAAGACTGGTGTGAGATATACGCATCGTTTTGAACACGGTAGTCATGGGATTGCTCCTTTTGATACAAATCAAACTAGAACGAAGTTATAGCACTCTTAATCACCTCTTTCTTTGTCAATTTTAGAGAATCAATGAAACAATAAGAAGGTATCCCTTAATGAAGATTTATGGGAGATGTACTCATGGTTTTGAACCCGATAGCCAAGGGTTTCTTTTTTTGACTCTAATAAAACTAGAACGAAATAATACAACTCTTAATCACCTCTTTCTTTGTAAATTTGAAACAACCAATAAAACAATATGAAGGTCTCCCTAAATAAAGACTTGTGTGAGATCTACGCATCGTTTTGGACACGATAGTAATGGGATTGCTCCTTCTGATGCTAATTTCAACTAGAACTGAAGTAATAGTACTCATAATCATCTATATTTTGACAATTCACTAATGAAAAAAATAATAAGGTGTCCCTAAATGAAGACTTGTGTGAGATGTACGGATCGTTTTGAAGGCACTAGTGATAGAATTGCTCCTTTTGATGCTAATCAAACTAGAACGAAGTGATATGACTCATAATCACATCTTTCTTTGACAATTTGAGAGAACCAATGAAATAATACGAAGGTCTCCCTAAATCAAGACTTGGGTGAGTTGTACGCATCGTTTTTAACGCGATAGTCATGGAATTGCTCCTTTTAATGCTAATGAAATTAGAACAAAGTAAAAGGACTCCTAATCACCTATTTCTCTGACAATTCTAGAGAACCAATGAAATAATAAGAAGCCTCCTTAAATGAAGACTTGTGTGAGATGTACGCATCATTTTGAAAATGATAGTCATGGGATTGTTCTTTTTGATGCTAATCAAACTAGAACGAAGTTATAGGACTCCTAATCACCTACTTCTTTGACAATTTTAGGGAACCAAATGAAACAATAAGAAGGTCTCCCCAAAAGAAGACTTGGATGAGGTCTATACATCATTTTGGATGCGATAGTGATGGTATTCGTCCTTTTGATGCTAATTTTAACTAGAACGAAGTAATATGACTCACAATCACCTATATTTTGACAATTTGATAGAACTAATGAAACAATAAGAAGGTCTCCCTAAATAAAGACTTGTGTGAGATGTATGGATCGTTTTGAAGATACTAATGATAGGATTGCTCCTTTGGTGCTAATCAAACTATAACGAAGTCATAGGACTCATAATCACATCTTTCTTTGATAATTTGAGAGAACCAATAAAACAATAAGAAGGTCTTCTTAAATCAAGACTTGTGTGAGATGTACGCATCGTTTTTAACGCGATAGTCATGAGATTGCTCATTTTAATGCTAATCAAATTAGAACAAAGTAATAGGACTCTTAATCACCTCTTTCTTTGATAATTTTAGAGAACCAATGAAATAATAATGATGTATCCTTAAATGAAGACTTGTGTGAGATGTACGCATTATTTTTAACGAGATAGTCATGGGATTGCTACTTTTGATGCTAATCAAACTAGAACGAAGTTATAACACTCCTAATCACCTCTTTCTTTGACTATTTTAGAGAACCAATGAAATAATAAGGTCTCCTTAAATGAAGACTTGTGTCAGATGTACGCATCGGTTTGAATGCGATAGTCATGGGATTGCTTCTTTTGATACTAATGAAACTAGAACAAAGTTATAGGACTCCAAATGACCTCTTTCTTTGATAATTTTATAGAATCAATGGAACAATAAGAAGGTGTCCCTAAAAGAAGACTTGTGTGAGATGTACGCGTGGTTTTGAACACGATAGTCATGGAATAATACAACTCTTAATCACCTATTTCGTTGTAAATTTGAAACAACCAATGAAACAAAATGAAGGTCTCCCTAAATAAAGACTTGTGTGAAATCTACGAATCGTTTTTGACACGATAGAGATGGGATTACTCCTTTTGATGATAATTTCAACTAAAACGAAGTAATAGGACTCATAATCATCTATATTTTGACAATTTGGGAGAACTAATGAAAAAAATAAGAAAGTGTCCCTGAATGAAGACTTGTGTGAGATGTACGAATCGTTTTGAAGGCACTAGTGATAGGATTGCTCCTTTTGATGCTAATCAAACTAGAACGAAGTCATAGGACTCATAATCACATCTTTATTTGACAATTTGAGAGAACCAATGAAATAATAAGAAAGTCTTCCTAAATCAAGATTTGTGTGAGATGTACGCATCGTTTTTAACGAAATAGTCATAGGATTGCTCCTTTTGATGCTAATCAAATTAGAACGAAGTAATAGGACTCCTAATCACCTCTTTTTTTGGCAATTCTAGTGAACCAATGAAATAATAAGGCCTCCTTAAATGAAGACTTGTGTGAGGTGTACGCATCGTTTTGAATGCGATAGTTATGGGATTGTTCCTTTTGATGCTAATCAAACTAGAATGAAGTCATAGGACTCATAATCACCTCTTTCTTTGACAATTTGAGAGAGCCAATGAAATAATAAGAAGGTCTCCCTAAATCAAGACTTGTGTGAGATGTGCGCATCGTTTTTAACGCGATTGTTATGGGATTGCACCTTTTGGTGCTAATCAAATTAGAACGAAGTAAAAGGACCCCTAATCACCTCTTTATTTGACAATTCTACAGAACCAATTAAATTATAAGAAGGCCTCCTTAAATGAAGACTTGTGTGAGTTGTACGCATCGTTTTGAACGCGATAGTCATGGGATTGTTCCTTTTGATGCTAATCAAACTAGAACGAAGTTATAGGACTCCTAATCACCTCTTTCTTTGACTATTTTAGAGAACCAATGAAGCAATAAGATCTTCTTAAATGAAGATTTATGTGAGATATACGCATCGTTTTGAACGCGATAGTCATGGGATTGCTCCTTTTGATACTAATCAAACAAGAACGAAGTTATAGGACTCATAATCACCTCTTTCTTTGGCAATTTTAGAGAATCAATGAAACAATAAGAAGGTATCCCTAAATGAAGACTTGTAATGAGATGTACGCATGGTTTTGAACGCGATAGTCATGGGTTTCTCTTTTTGACGCTAATAAAACTAGAATGAAATAATACAACTCTTAATCACCTCTTTCTTTGTAAATTTGAAACAACCAATGAAACAATATGAAGGTCTCCGAAAATAAAGACTTGTGTGAGATCTACGCATCGTTCTGGATACAATAGTGATGAGATTGCTCCTTTTGATGCTAATTTTACTTAGAACGAAGTAATAGAACTCATAATCATCTATATTTTGACAATTTTAGAGAACTAATGAAAAAAATAATAAGGTGTCCCTAAATGACGACTTGTGTGAGATGTATGGATTGTTTTTAAGGCACTAGTGATAGAATTGCTCCTTTTGATGCTAATCAAACTACAACGAAGTGATAGGACTCATAATCACATCTTTCTTTGATAATTTGAGAGAACCAATGAAATAATACGAAGGTCTCCCTAAATCAAGACTTGGGTGAGTTGTACGCATCGTTTTTAACGCGATAGTCATGGGATTGCTCCTTTTAATGCTAATAAAATTAGAACAAAGTAAAAGGACTCCTAATCACCTATTTCTCTTACAATTTTAAAGAACCCATGAAATAATTATAAGCCTCCTTAAATGAAGACTTGTGTGAGATGTACACCATTTTGAACGCTATAGTAATAAGATTGTCCTTTTTGATGCTAATCGAACTAGAACGAAGTTATAGGACTCCTAGTCACCTCCTTCTTTGACAATTTTAGGGAACCAGATGAAACAATAAGAAGGTCTCCCTAAATGAAGACTTGTGTGAGGTCTACGCATCGTTTTGGATGCGATAGTGATGGGATTCCTCCTTTTGATGCAAATTTTAACTAGAACGAAGTAATAGGACTCATAATCACCTATATTTTAACAATTTGAGAGAACAAATGAAACAATAAGAAGGTCTCCCTAAATTAAGACTTGTGTGAGATGTACGGATCATTTTGAAGATACTTGTGATAGGATTGCTCCTTTGATGCTAATCAAACTATAACAAAGTTATAGGACTCATAATCACATCTTTCTTTGACAATTTGAGAGAACCAATAAAACAATAAGAAGGTCTCCCTAAATCAAGACTTGTGTGAGATGTACGCATCGTTTTTAACTCGATAGTCATGAGATTGCTCATTTTGATGCTAATCAAATTAGAACGAAGTAATAGGACTCTTAATCAAACTCTTTCTTTGAACGCGATAGTCATGGGTTTTGAACGCGATAGTCATGGGTTTTTTTCTTTTTGATGCTAATCAAACTAGAACGAAGTTATCAGACTCCTAATCACCTCTTTCTTTGACTATTTTAGAGAACCAATGAAACAATAAGGTCTCCTTAAATGAAGACTTGTGTGAGATATACGCATCGTTTTGAACGCGATAGTTATGGGATTGCTCCTTTTGATACTAATCAAACTAGAACGAAGTTATTGGACTCATAATCACCTCTTTCTTTGTCAATTTTAAAGAATCAATAAAACAATAAGAAGGTATCCCTTAATGAAGACTTGTGGGAGATGTACTCATGGTTTTGAACCCGATAGTCAAAGGTTTCTTTTTTTGACTCTAATAAAACTAGAACGAAATAATACAACTCTTAATAACCTCTATCTTTGTATAGTTGAAACAACCAATGATCAAATATGAAGGTCTCCCAAAATAAAGACTTGTGTGAGATCTACGCATCGTTTTGGACACGATAGTGATGCGATTGCTCCTTTTGATGCTAATTTCAACTAGAACGAAGTAATAGGACTCATAATCACCTATATTTTGATAATTTGAGAGAAGTAATCAAAAATTAAGAAAGTGTCCCTAAATGAAGACTTGCGTGAGATGTACGGATCTTTTTGAAGGCACTAGTGGATTGCTCCGTTTGATGCTAGTCAAACTAGAACGAAGTCATAGGACTCATAATCAACTCTTTCTTTGACAATTTAAGAGAACCAATGAAATAATAAGAAGGTCTTCCTAAATCAAGACTTGTGTGAGATATACGCAACGTTTTTAACGCAATAGTCATGGGATTACTCCTTGTGATGCTAAGAGAATTAGAACGAAGAAAAAGGACCCCTAATCACCTCTTTCTTTGACAATTCCAGAGAACCAATGAAATTATAAGAAGGCCTCCTTAAATGAAGAATTGTGTGAGTTGTACTCATCGTTTTGAACGCGATAGTCATGGGATTGTTCCTTTTGGTGCTAATCAAACTAGAACGAAGTTATAGGACTCCTAATCAACTCTTTCTTTGACTATTTTAGAGAACCAATGAAACAATAAGGTCTCTTTAAATGAAGACTTGTGTGAAATATACGCATCGTTTTGAACGCGATAGTCATGGGATTGCTCCTTTTGATACTAATCAAACTAGAACGAAATTATAAGACTCATAATCACTCTTTCTTTGACAATTTTAGAGAATCAATAAAACTTTAAGAAGGTATCTCTTAATGAAGACTTGTGGGAGATGTACGCATGGTTTTGAACCAGATAGTCATGGGTTTCTCTTTTTGACGCTAATAAAACTACAACAAAATAATACAACTCTTAATCACCTCTTTCTTTGTAAATTTGAAACACCCAATCAAACAATATGAAGGTTTTCCTAAATAAAGACTTGTGTGAGATCTACGCTTCGTTTTGGACACAATAGTGATGGGATTGCTCCTTTTGATGCTAATTTCAACTAGAACGAAGTAATAGGACTCATAATCATTTATATTTTGACAATTCACTAATGAAAAAAGTAATAAGGTGTCCCTAAATGAAGACTTATGTGAGATGTACGGATCGTTTTGAAGGCACCAGTGATAGAATTGCTCCTTTTGATTCTAATCAAACTAGAACGAAGTGATAGGACTCATAATCACATCTTTCTTTGACAATTTGAGAGGACCAATGAAATAATACGAAGGTCTCCCTAAATCAAGACTTGGGTGAGTTGTACGCAACGTTTTTAACGTGATAGTCATGGAATTGCTCCTTTTAATGCTAATGAAATTAGAACAAACTAAAAGGACTCCTAATCACCTATTTCTCTGACAATTCTAGAGAACCAAGGAAATAATAAGAAGCCTCCTTAAATAAAGTCTTGTGTGAGATGTACGCATCGTTTGGAACACGATAGTCATGGGATTGTTCTTTTTGATGCTAATCAAACTAGAACGAAGTTATAGGACTCCTAATCACCTCCTTCTTTGATAATTTTAGTGAACCAAATGAAACAATAAGATGGTCTCCCTAAATGAAGACTTGTGTGAGGTCTATGCATCATTTTGGATGCGATAGTGATGGGATTCCTCCTTTTGATGCTAATTTTAACTAGAACGAAGTCATAGGACTCATAATCACCTATATTTTGATAATTTGAGAGAACTAATGAAACAATAAGAAGGTCTCCCTAAATGAAGACTTGTGTGAGATGTATGGATCGTTTTGACAATACTAGTGCTAGGATTGTTCCTTTGATTCTAATCAAAGTATAACGAAGTCATAGGACTCATAATCACATCTTTCTTTGACAATTTGAGAGAACCAACAAAATAATAAGAAGGTCTTCCTAAATCAAGACTTGTGTGAGATGTGATGTACGCATCGTTTTTAATGCGATAGTCATGAGATTGCTCATTTTGATGCTAATCAAATTAGAACGAAATAATAGGACTCTTAATCACCTCTTTGTTTGACAATTTTAGATGAACCAATGAAACAATAATGATGTATCCTTAAATGAAGACTTGTGTGAGATGTACGCATTATTTTTAACACGATAGTCATGGGATTGCTACTTTTGATGCTAATCAAACTAGAACGAAGTTATAACACTCCTAATCACCTCTTTCTTTGACTATTTTAGAGAACCAATGAAATAATAAAGTTCCTTAAATGAAGACTTGTGTCAGATGTACGCATCATTTTGAATGCAATAGTCAGGGGATTGCTCCTTTTGATACTAATGAAACTTGAACAAAGTTATAGGACTCCTAATCACCTCTTTCTTTGACAATTTTAGAAAATCAATGGAACAATAAGAAGGTGTCCCTAAAAGATAACTTGTGTGAGATGTACGCATGGTTTTGAATGTGATAGTCATTGGTTTCTATTTTTGACGCTAATAAAACTAGAACAGAATAATATAACTCTTAATCACCTATTTCGTTGTAAATTTGAAACAACCAATGAAACAATATGAAGGTCTCCTTAAATAAAGACTTGTATGAAATCTACAAATCGTTTTGGACACGATAGTGATGGGATTACTCCTTTTGATGATAATTTCAACTAAAACGAAGTAATAGGACTCATAATCATCTATATTTTGACAATTTGAGAGAACTAATAAAAAAAATAAGAAGGTGTCCCTAAATGAAGACTTGTGTGAGATGTACGAATCGTTTTCAAGGCACTAGTGATAGGATTGCTCCTTTTAATGCTAATCAAACTAGAATGAAGTCATAGGACTCATAATCACATCTTTCTTTGACAATTTGAGAGAACCAATGAAATAAAAAAGAAAGTCTCCCTAAATCAAGACTTGTGTGAGATGTACACATCGTTTTTAACGGAATAGTCATGGGATTGCTCCATTTGATGCTAATCAAATTAGAACGAAGTAATAGGACTCCTAATCACCTCTTTCTTTGACAATTCTAGTGAACCAATGAAATAATAAGAAGGCCTCCTTAAATGAAGACTTGTGTGAGGTGTACGTATCGTTTTGAATGCGATAGTCATGGGATTGTTCCTTTTGATGCTAATCAAACTAGAACGAAGTTATAGGACTCCTAATCACCTCCTTCTTTGACAATTTTAGGGAACCAATAAAACAATAAGAAGGTCTCCCTAAATGAAGACTTGTGTGAGGTCTACGCATCATTTTGGACGCGATAGTTATGGGATTGCTCCTTTTGATGCTACTCTTTCCCCATTCCACTGCCTTTTTGATTGATACATTTGGATTCTTTCCGGCAAACTCCATATGTGTCTTAACAAGAAAACTATTTTTTCACCTATTTTGGTAAAGTCCGATGGCTTGTAGGTTATGCTAAATTTCTTCATCTGTGAGTATGGGAGCATTTTTCTTGGCTGTGGGTGGATCTCTGTTGCTTGGATCTGGATTTGGAACTCTGGCTTGACATCCGGCCCACCTGTTTCATCACCCTCTCCTCCTTATGGCCCACCATATCTTCTTTGGGGAATGAAGTTATGATCTGTGAGGGGGATTTTTTAGGTTTGTGTTTCAGATCTTGTTGTCTACTGATGTTTGGGATTTTAGACTTTGGATCTTGTTCGGATGGCCGGATTCCTTTGTGTTTCCTGATCTGTGATTCATATTTGCCAATTGTTTGTACAGATTGGGTTGGTTGTCTATTTTGTATCGATTGGGTTGTTTCAGCCTAATTTGGTACTATTTCTCAAATCTGACTTTACGGCTTTACTGATTATTCTTTTTATGGTTCAGATTTGGATCGTTTTCGATCTTTCTGTCCTATGTTCATCTCTTTTTGTTCATGGGTGGTCGAGCTTATGTCTTAACCCCACCTTTTAGATCTCTTTCTGACCACCACCCTCTGTTGCACTCGTTTCTCCCCCTTCATCATGCAGCCCACCCTTTTTCTCCCGTTTGAAGAGTTCGGATCTGATCTTGATGAAGCTTTGGGCTGGTTTGGGTTTCGTAGAGTCTCGATGGTCGGCTTATTTGATTTCTGGTGGTGTTGTGCCGATGTTTAGTTTTGAAATCATTTTCATTATTGTTGAGTTCCGATCTGGAGTATTGATTATTGCTTTATCTTATCTTTTTAGATTTGGATGTCTTGGGATTTTGTCCTCCGGTCCATTTCATCTCGGTTGGGATTGTGTTCTTTATTCCATCTCGAATGATTTGGTGTTTGGCCTGATGTAGTTTGTTTTGATAACTGCTTTGGGTCCGTTTGATCTAGTTATGGGTTCTTATTCCCGGAGTTGATGGTTGTTACCGGATTATGGGCTTGCCTCTTCGTTGCTGCTGGCTGGGTTTGGATCTCGCCGGATTCTGGTTTCTATTTGCTCATAATCTGTTTGTTACTTAATGTTACATCTGTAATAGATTGTGCTGCTGTTTTGGCCGGAAACTATGGAGTTTTCTGACCGGTGATGGATTTTGGCCTGTGATCGTTGATGGTTGTTTGGCCGATGATGGTTTCGATCGATGATTGTTGGTTGACCGGCGGCTGATGCATGCACGGTCTCCATGCTGGTCATGATTGTTACTTTAGGACCCACGTTGGTTTTTTAAAATTCAAACCTTATTGCTTTCGTGGGCTTGACTGTTGCCATATTTTGTGGTGACCTGTGTCAGCGGTTTCCCCATTTGGGTCGTCTAATCGCCCAATTGGGTTGCTTTCCAAAACCTTACCTCGGGTTGTGAGGTTAATTATATAGGGTTAGGTTTTTGGGTGTCCTAGTTTTAAGTAGTGTTTTAGTCCCTACGGGATATGGGACTATGTTCTTTAACTTCATTGTAATATCCTACTTTTTTGCAATTTAATATACAAACAAATTTAGCAAAAAAAATAAAAAAAATAGGAAGGTATCCCTAAATGAAGACTTGTGTGAGATGTACAGATCGTTTTGAAGATACTAGTGATAAGATTGCTCTTTTGATGCTAATCAAAATATAACGAAGTCATAGGACTCATAATCACATCTTTTTTTGACAATTTGAGAGAACCAATGAAACAATAAGAAGGTCTCCCTAAATCAAGACTTGTGTGAGATGTACGCATCGTTTTTAACGCGATAGTCATGGGATTACTACTAATCAAATTAGAACGAAGTAATAGGACTCCTAATCTCCTCTTTCTTTGATAATTTTAGAGAACCAATGAAACAATAAGAATGTCTCTTTAAAAGAAGACTTGTGTGAGATGTACGCATCATTTTTAAAGCGATAGTCATGGAATTGCTACGTTTGATGCTAATCAAACTAGAATGAAGTTATAAGACTCCTAATCACCTTTTTTTTTGACTATTTTAGAGAACCAATGAAACAATAAGGTCTCCTTAAATAAAGACTTGTGTGAGATGTACGCATCAGTTTTGAATGCGATAGTCATGGGATTGCTTCTTTTGATACTAAGAAATAAGAACGAAGTTATACGACTCCTAATCACCTCTTTCATTGACAATTTTAGAGAATCAATGAAACAATAAGAAGGTCTTTATAAATGGAGACTTGTGTGAGATGTACGCATGGTTTTGAACGCAATAGTCATGGGTTTCTCTTTTTGATGCTAATCAAACTAGAACGAATTAATACAACTCTTAATCACCTCTTTCTTTGTAAAGTTGAAACAACCAATGATACAATATGAAGGTCTCCCTAAATAAAGACTTATGTGACATATACGCATCGTTTTGGACACGATAATGATGGGATTGCTTCTTTTGATGCTAATTTTAACTAGAACGATGTAATAGGACTTATAATCACCTATATTTTGACAATTTGAGAGAAGTGATGAAAAAATAAGAAAGTGTCCCTAAATGAAGACTTGCATGAGATGTAAGGATCATTTTGAAGGCTCTAGTGGATTACTCGTTTTGATGCTAACCAAACTAGAACGAAGTCATAGGACTCATAATCACCTCTTTCTTTGACAATTTGAGAGAACCAATGAAATAATAAGAAGGACTTCTTAAATCAAGACTTGTGTGAGATGTACGCATCTTTTTTAACGCGATAGTCATGTGATTGCCCCTTTTGATGCTAATCAAATTAGAATGAAGTAAAAGGACCCCCAATTACCTCTTTCTATGACAATTCTAGATAACCAATGAAATTATAAGAAGGCCACCATAAATGAAGACTTGTGTGAGTTGTACGCATCATTTTGAACGCAATAGTCATGGCATTGTTCCTTATGATGCTAATCAAACTAGAATGAAGTTATAGGACTCCTAATCACCTCTTTCTTTGACTATTTTAGAGAACCAGTGAAACAATAAGGTCTCCTTAAATGAAGACTTGTGTGAGATGTACGCATCGTTTTAAATGCGATAGTCATGGGATTGCTTCTTTTGATACTAAGAAACTAGAATGAAGTTATAGGACTCCTAATCACCCCTTTCATTGACAATTTTAGAGAATCAATGAAACAATAAGAAGATCTTTATAAATGGAGACTTGTGTGAGATGTACGCATGGTTTTGAATGCGATAGTCATGGGTTTCTCTTTTTGATGCTAATCAAACTAGAACGAAATAATACAACTTTTAATCAACCCTTTCTTTGTAAACATGAAACAACCAATGATACAATATGAAAGTCTCCCAAAATAAAGGCATGTGTGAGATCTACGCATCGTTTTGGACACGATAGTGACAGGATTGCACCTTTTGATGCTAATTTCAACTAGAACGAAGTAATAGGAACTCATAATCACGTATATTTTGACAATTTGAGAGAAGTAATGAAAAAATAAGAAAGTGTCCCTGAATGAAGACTTGCATGAGATGTACGGATCGTTTTGAAGGCACTAGTGGATTGCTCCTTTTGATGCTAATCAAACTAGAACGAAATCGTAGGACTCATAATCACCTCTTTCATCGACAATTTGAGAGAACCAATGAAATAATAAGAAGGTCTCCCTAAATCATGACTTATGAGAGATGTACGCATCGTTTTTAACGCGACAATCATTGGATTGCTCCTTTTGATGCTAATCAAACTAGAACGAAGTAAAAAGACCCCTAATCACCTCTTTCTTTGACAATTCTAGAGAACCAATGAAATTATAAGAAGGCCGCAGTGCCGCTAGAATTGGCGCGGCAACAGCAGCCATATTCTAGCGCTGTGGCGCGGGTGGCGCTGCGACGCGGGCTGCGGCGCTGCGGCGCGGTTTGCGGCGCTGCGGCGTGGGGACAGTTCCTCAGTTCAGACTGCAGCGAAACCGACCCAAAACCTCCCATTTTATCGATTCGACATACCCATATGCTATTAGACTGACCTTTTTAACTTACTAACACATATATATGCTTATATAACAGTCAATCGCCCAAACGATTCCCAATTTCATGAACTCCAACTAATTTCACGAATTCGATGCTTTACAGAAATTACAGAGCAACAATGGAAATGAAAGTCAAGAAAGCTATATAGTGGTTCCATCACGTATGTATGTTCATATAACAACAATATAAGGGTTCTACAAACCAATCATGAACCAATTTGGCATAGTCAAAAATTTGAAGGAAACTTCGGAAATAGAAAACAAAAATGAAGAACAAAGGAAGAGGGATTATACCTCTGCTAGGATTCAAATATAGTTTGCTGCTAATCCAACTTCTCCTACTGATATATGTATATTGTTTTCACTCACCACTTATGCAAACTTAAATTGAAAATGAAGAAACATGGCTGCTACTTATAGAAGAATCCTTACACAGACAATGCAATTGTCCATTAAATTGAACCACTAGATTGAAGCTTTGTATATCAGCTAAGGAAGAGTTGGTAGAGTGGTTGAAGAACACTGTTGTGCCCACTCCCCGTATCATGATTTGCTAGAATGCTGAGTTTGAGAAGGTAGGAGTAGGCTAGCTTCATGAGTGTTTTACGTGTACAAGGTTTGTGTCTTATTAATATGGGACAAGGCATAAAAATCTCAGCATTTCCAATTTGTAAACAAACTAGTGTTAATACTTAGGTTATATACACACACATATTTAGACACTTAGGTCTTTAATTGAAATGTCACAATAATTCATATACTGTAGTAAGTGTAAATTGACACGTATAATCCATGTACATTTTGTTAATACCGGATATAATCTAATCAGATGTTAACACATTACACTGTCTCCTTTATTAAAACTAATTGTTTACAATATGTTCATGATATATTATACAATGTATACCCACATATTTATTGTCACACAAGTTATTAATCAAGTAGCTCACATGGTTTAATAAGCCTTACCATATAATAGTGTCATATTACACTTCACATAATACATAGTCAGCTAATATATGCTACACATTTAATTCGCATGCTTGCACATATAATTTCTCATCTTATAAATTGAATATTAATTAATAATATACACATATCCTACATCAATCAATATAATTGTTAACCTCCATAACAATTTAATTAACCCTTATATGATTAATCATCACTTTGATATAAATCTTATTATATTTATAAACACGTTGCTCATTATTATTATGTTTCTTGCAATAATAATAATCACATATTATTAATCAATCCTCATTAGTATTTTATAACAGTTAATTAATATTCTTCGATTAACAATTAATATAGATTAATTGTTCGCTTAAATTAATATAATCATTCTTATATTACGTCACTGTGCCACACAAGGCAATCAACGAGTTTATCACAAACTCCACCAATTTCTCAATTATTATAATTATTCAATTATATATAATTGAATTAATTCATCTCATAACACAAAATCATTTATATTCAAATAAATTCTCATTTCCATTAATATATTTATTTAATAATATATGGAAATTCTCGGGTATTACATCCTCCCCCCCTTATAAAAATTCCGTCCCGAAATTGCTACAAGGTTACACAAATAGATGGGGATAGTCCCTCATCAACCTATCTTCTAACTCCCACGTTGCCTCCTCGACATCGTGGTTACGCCAAAGTACTTTTACAGATGAAATAACTTTATTTCTCAAAGTTTGTTCTTTCCTATCTAATATATGGACAGGAATTTCTCCATACGCCAAGTTCTTCTCCACTTGAATGGGCTCGTAAGAAATCACGTGCTTGTAGTCGGCCTTGTACGGTCGCAATACGAAAATGTGAAACACGTTGTGGATGTGCTCCAGTTCGGGTAGCAATGCAACTTTGCATGCCACTTCGCCCAGTCGCTTCAGTATCTCGAACGGTCCTATGAATCTTGGACTCAATTTTCCTTTCTTGCCGAAACAGATTTTTCCCTTCCATGGAGATACCTTCAAGAATACGAAACTGCAGATTTTGAAGTCTCGGTCCTGCCGATGCAAATCTGCGTATTTCTTCTGGCGATCTTGAGCTGCTACAAGTCTGGCTCTTATCACTAGTCACCACGTCTGCGGTTTGTTGAACTAACTCTGGTCCGAGTATTCGTCGTTCTCCGACTTCGTCCCAACATAACGGCGTTCTGCACTTTCTCCCGTAAAGAGCTTCGTACGGTGGCATGCCGATACTCGCATGGTAGCTATTATTATATGCAAATTCTACTAAGGGTAGGTGGTCGTCTCAATTTCCCTTAAAATCCATCACGTAAGTCCTAAGCATGTCTTCTAGCGTTTGTATTGTTCGCTCACTTTGTCCGTCTGTTTGAGGATGATAAGCTGTACTCAACCTCAATTGCGTTCCCATTCTTTTTTGCAAACTCTTCCAAAAATTGGACGTGAAGCGCGGATCTCGATCAGAGACAATTGACACCGGCACTCCATGTCGTGAAACAATTTCTTTTACATATAGGCTTGCTAATTGGTTCAAACTGTAGCGGATCTTGATTGGTAGAAAGTGTTCGGTCTTCGTTAGTTGATCCACGATAACCCAAATAGCATCATAACCTTTCTGTGTAACTGGAAGTCCTACCACGAAGTCCATGGTAATATGCTCCCATTTCCACTCTGGTATTTCTAACGGTTGTAGTAAACCACTCGGCCGCTGATGCTCTGCTTTAACGCGTTGGCAAGTCAAGCATCTGCTGACGCACTCCGCGACTTCCCGTTTCAAATTGGGCCACCAAAAATGTTGCCTTAGATCTTGGTACATCTTTGTGCCTCCCGGATGAACGGAATATGTCGTATTGTGTGCCTCGTTCAAAACTCTTCCCTCAACTCGGTTACCGCTGGTACCCACACTCTCCCTTCAAATCTCAAAATACCGTCTTTATCCATTCGAATTTTTTCTTCCTCATTTTCTGTGATCCTCTTTCGGATTTTCTCACACTCTTCATCCTTTTCCTGAGCTTCCTTTACTCTATCCAACAACGTCGGACAAGCTTCCATTACAATTAACTTCTCACCAGACTTTTCTGGTCCTTTCACTTCTATCTCCAATTTCTCCATCTCTCTTATCAACTCTTCCTGAGTCGTCAAATTAAACAACTTCTCCCTTCCTTTCCTGCTCAGAGCGTCGGCAACCACATTTGTCTTTCCCGGGTGATAAAGAATATCGCAGTCATAGTCTTTGATTAATTCTAACCACCTTCTCTGCCGCATGTTTAACTCCTTCTGTGTGAAGATATATTTCAGACTTTTGTGGTCCGTGTATATCTCACATTTTTCTCCGTATAGATAATGTCTCCATATCTTTAACGCAAAAACTACTGCCGCTAACTCTAAGTCGTGAGTGGGGTATCGTTTTTCGTAATCCTTCAATTGTCGTGACGCATATGCAATAACCTTGCCATGTTGCATGAGCACATAGCCAAGCCCCTTGTGCGATGCATCACTATACACCACAAAATTTCCCGCATCATCTGGTAATGATAACACAGGTGCTTCGCTCAATCTCCTTTTCAGTTCTTGAAAACTTTCTTCGCATTTGTCGGTCCATACAAGTTTCACCGTCTTTCTAGTCAAATTGGTCAACGGGGTTGCTATCTTAGAAAAATCTTGGATGAATCTTCGATAGTACCCAGCTAACCCTAGAAAGCTTCTCACCTCCGTCGGTGTTCTCGGTTGTTCCCAATTACTTACTGCTTCGACCTTTGCAGGGTCTACTGAGATTCCATTCTTATCCACCACGTGGCCTAAGAATTGAACCTTCTCTATCCAAAATTCGCACTTAGAAAATTTTGCATACATCTTCTCCTTGCTTAGTGCCTCCAAAACAATCTTCAGATGTTCGGCGTGTTCTTCCTCTGTCTTTGAGTAGATCAAAATGTCGTCGATAAAAACCACTACAAATTTATCCAAGTATGGCTTGAAAACTCGGTTCATCAAGTCCATAAATGCTGCCGGAGCATTAGTCATTCCGAATGACATTACCAAAAACTCGTAGTGTCTATAACGGGTTCGAAACGCAGTCTTTGGTATGTCCTCATCCCTCACTTTCAGTTGATGATATCCTGTTCGTAGGTCGATCTTTGAGAAACACTTTGCTCCCTTCAGTTGATCAAATAAGTCGTCTATCCTCGATAGCGGATACCAGTTCTTGATCGTTACTCTGTTTAATTCTCGATAATCGATACAGAGCCTCATCGATCCGTCCTTCTTCTTAACGAATAGTACTGGTGCTCCCCAAGGAGAAACACTCGGTCGAATGTAACCCTTATCCAACAATTCTTGTAATTGTATCATCAATTCCTTCATTTCTACTGGCGCCATACGATATGGAGCTTTTGAAATCGGTGCCGTTCCCGGTGCTAAGTCTATTACGAATTCGATTTCTCTGTCTGGCGGAAGACCAGGCAGATCGTCCGGAAACACATCTTGGAATTCATTAACTACGTATATATCCTTAATTTCTACTCCCTTTTTCCGAGTATCAACGATGTAAGCTAAATATCCTACACATCCTTTCCTTAACAATTTTTTGGCCTGCATCATCGTAACGCAACACGATTGCTTAAGCGATGAGCTACCATAAAACACTACCTTAGACTTACTCGGAGTCTGAAGGTTCACACATTTGTTCTGACAGTCAATTATCGCAGCATGGTTATACAACCAATCCATTCCCAGTATTACGTCAAATTCTCCCAGTCTAATAGGAATCAAGTCTATGCTCAGTTCATGTTTACTAATACTTGCGCGACAATTTTGATAAACGTATTCTACAGGGATCACTTCCTTATTAGCAACTTCTATGATCAAAGGATTTTCTAAAAGTTCTCGGGGTGTACTAAGTCTACTAGCAAATTCTTCAGATACAAAAGAACAGGTGGCACCCGAATCAAATAATACATAAGCATTTATATCATTGATTGGGATTATACCTGACACCACATCCTTCGCAGCCACTGCGTCTTGGACGGTCATGTTAAAGGTTCTGGCGGTTGGGCGGTTGGATTCTGCCGGTCCACCGATCATCAGCTTGTTGCCTCCTTGCTGATTACTACCCCCGCCACTTCCCTTCTTTGGGCAGTCCTTAATTCGGTGCTCCGTTGAGCCACACGCAAAGCATCCTTGTATCTTTTTCGGTTTCAAACAGTTGGGCGAGATGTGCCTTTCCTGTCCGCAGTTGTAGCAAGTGCCACGTCCCTTCCAGCACTCGCCCTGGTGATTCTTCCCACACTTCGGGCATCCTTCAGCCCTCTTCTTGAAACCTCCACGAAAATTCCCTGATTGATTATTATTGTTGTTTTTGTTGTTGTTGTTGTTCTCCCACTTTCTCTTTCCCAAGTTGCTTCCTCCGCTACTGCTTCCTCCCGTACGATTCTCTCCTCCAGTATTCTTTCCTTTCTTTTCTTTGTTATACAGACTTAAGGCCTCACTGCCGCTTTCTGCAATGATTGCCTTCTCCAGTAATGTTGCAAAGGAATCAATTTAAAGAACTGATACCTTATTGAACAGCCATGGCTTCAACCCTTGTTCAAAGCGTCTAGCCTTCCTCTCTTCATTACCAACTTGGTGCTCCGCAAATCGCGCTAGTTCGTTAAACCTAGCCATGTATTGCGCCACCGTCATCTCACCTTGTTTTAACTCTAGGAATTTCACCTCCATCCTATTCTTCATACTCTTCGGAAAGTAATTCTCGAAGAACAGTGTCTTAAACTTATCCCAAGCTATTATCCCTTCTCCAGCTCTTTGTTGATTAGCCTCCCACCAGTAGTTCGCTTCTCCCCTCATCATGTACGTGGCAAACACCGTCTTCTGATCTTCGCCTACGCTAGCTATAGTGAAAGCTTTTTCGATCTCTTTGATCCACGTTTGTGCGACGATTGGGTCGGTAGTTCCCTCGAACTCCGGGGGTCCTACACTCTTAAAGTCTTTAAAGGTTGTTACTGGCACAGTTTGAGGGTTCGGGCGAACGGGTTCATTGTTCCTTCCCCTTAAGGCTTCTCCTAACAAGTCTACCAGTTTCTGGATCGGGTCTACTTGTTCTCTCTCATTGTTAACGGATTCTTCGGGTGCAGTCAATCTACGTCTGGGCGGCATTATCTGCATCACAATTTTTCATTTTATTATTATTCAAGTATATCACTTAAGTATTTCTTTTAATACTAAAAGAATAAATTTATAACACGTTTCTAAAATCAACTCCATTTATATTCATATGCCATTTATTTTCATTACATGATTTTCCTAGCATACTGCTATAAATGTTATCACATATATCCCCTAATATCACAAAAGACGGGGAATATACCAACCTACTGCCATACTACCCCTCTAACAAAAGCTAACTCGGGGTTTACATCATCATCCCACATCTTACACAAAAGATCGGGATTACAACATAGTATACACAATACATAAAGACACAACTAGTACTACCACTAGACTGACTAAGGAAATCTCATCCCATCATCCCGCGCTCCACTGCGCTCTTGTACTCCAACTGTGCTATATACGCAACCAGCTCTCGGCTCAAGGTATGTAGAGTATGTCCCTGTTCTGCCGGGTAGTGGTACACACCATCAATCACCCTTTCAAAAGCTGAACGGAACACATACCCCATCTTGTTCATCTTTCTCTTCTTGCACCTGACCTCGTCCTCAAGGTCGTCAGCTCTCTCATTGGACGCTTCCCACTTCTCCTCGAAGTGTAACCTATCCATCACCTCCAACTCTAGCTGAGTACGGAGTGCCTCTTTATCAGTCTTCTCACTCAGCTCCCTCTGCTCAACCTCTTCTAGCTTCTCTGCCAAATCTACATTCCTAGCCACTGACCTGTGAAATAGAGTCCCCATCTGGATCCCTGCCTCCCTACGGTAGGCAATCTCCACCTTTAACTCTTGCATAGCCAGCTTCCTCTGGTGGTCCTCGTCCATCAGCTTCTGGAACTCAGACTCTCTCTCGTGGGCCTCTGCCTTCAGCTCCTGGACTCTGCAGTCTAACTCTAGAATACGCTCCTCGTACTCGCCTAACATCTGTTCCTCTATAGTAGCCTCATCAGAGTCCTCTACTGGCTCATCCTCCATCGGCTCCTCCTCTGGATCAGACTCTATCTCAATCTCGTCCTCGTCGTCGGACTCGAACGGTGCAACAGCCTGCACTGGTGTAGCCTCTAGAGGTGCCTCGTACACTACATGTATATCCCTGGGCTCCTCCTTGGCCACTCTACTAGGTACTCCTGTGTCTGTCATCCTACAATTACAAACACAAGACAAGAAATAGCATCTCCATTAGAATGTTAAACAATATATAAGTTCATTGTATAAAATAAAGTTACATTTCATAACAGACTAAGCCTCTCAAGGAAAACTCTACATGAGTTTTATCTCCTTCCTAACTTCTAAGTTCGCCTAAGTTATAGTCTAAGGACACTCGTTCCTAAGGTTTATAACTACGGCTCTGATACCAACCTGTGACGCCCCCAAATTCCAGGACCGCCACTTGGTCTCTCGAATTCGGTTCATCACGTGCTCATGGTAATACATCGCAATAATGATAACTAAATATCACACAACCACAGCGGAAAATCTATTCTAGAATAATTTACAATGATTTATTATAATTATTCCCCCAAGTCTCGCAACCTACAGTACTTAATAGATTACATAGCAATATCAATTAACGACTTGTTATATAATCTAACTTAAGCTTAAACATAAACAAATCCAGTCTTACTACATCATCTTCACACAATATTAATATATTTGAAACTGAACAGACATAAGCTAGTTGGTAGCCTTGCCCTTGCCCTTATCAATGCCCGAAGGTTCGCCATGCTCTGCCTTAACTGAAATGTTTTAGGGAAAGCAAGAATGAGCATAAATTGCCCAGCAAGTAATATACAATAAGGGTGAATAATAAGATTCTCAATTCTCGAAAGGGTATAGCAAGATTTGATAGTTCAAGAATATCAACAGTTCTCAATAACAGTCGCTAAGGACAGGATAATATCAATATGATTCAATAATAAGTCAATTCAAGATTTCAAATAATTGAATACTGAGTAGTCACTACGGACTATGAACTTCTACTAGAATTGACAGTAATAAACTGAAAATCCAACAAAAACAGGTACAACAGGTGATCAGCCTAAAGTACCCTTGTTATGCATAACAATCAATCATACTCAAGTGTGCACGTCGGTTCTCCGACAATTTATATATTCCCTTCAAAGAAGGTTGTTCTTCTCAGTCAAATACAAGATCCCGCACCAATTAATTAGTTTGGGTTGCTTTTCAATAACATAAGTCCCGCCGAATCAAATGGAATAGACACTTTCACAATATTCAAGAACAATACTAAGTTCAACATGAATAATAGCTTTAATGAAATAAGAGTTCAAGTATGCTAATTCAATTCAACCGATTAAATAGGAAACTAGTTCGCAATACACAAGATAGGATACTTGCATAGTAAAAGAGTATAAGTTAGGAAACTTTCACAATCATAGATTTCCTTGCATAAAGTAAATGCGTCGGTTAGGATACTTGCACTTTAAAAGAGTGTAAGTAAGAGAACTTGCCTTTAGCGTAGTTTATCCACGAAAAGCAATCAACACTTTCGAATTCCTATCGTAATACAGTTACGTATATATATGATATTCATTAGTCATATAATTTAACTTCACATTTTCTCTTTGAATATACGATCAACACATAAGGTAAGTTTTACCTAGCTACACAGTTATATAGAATATAATTTCTATCCTTAACGTTCCTTCTTTAGAGTTTAAACGCATTCTCATATTATATAAGATCTCAACAATTAGAAAACATGCTTGCATATTATTAATATCACATAAGACCACAATCAATACTAAATATATTTCATTTTAGCAAGTTACGGCATCTCCTTAAGTTAACCGTCAAAATCGGGTTCAAGTAACATCATATAATATCACGTAGCATGTATTCATATTTAAAGGATACTTTCATGCTTGTATAACTTTTCCAAATCCAATCGTACATGGTATAGGTTCTTAAGTTAATACTTAAAGCCATTCAAGGACACGAACTCATATGGTCTAACGTGGTCGCTTCTAAACACATAAGATATTCATATAACTTGTATTAGTCATGCTCATGAGTACTCGTATTGCATATATGTAGCTAGCATTGTTATTATCTTGAAAACATGCTTTGTTTATGCTAAACTTTAATCACGGCAACTAATCATGGTATATATACATGCATGACACATGAATGAGTCTAAGAGTACTATCACACGTGTCCATAAATGTCAGATTCTAATTCTCGTCATAACATACCAACGTTCACGTTCAAAGCTTATACTTTGTTAGTATAGTTCATTAATAAGGTCTATCATGTTCATGCTTCCTTATGAAACCCATATACACAAGTTAACATGCTTTTCATGCATTTCAAGGCCCTATAAACATGCTCGAAAAGTCAGAATGTATACATGGTCTTTACATGTCAATATCAGCCTTCAAAACTTGTATTTTTGTTAGATATGTTCAATAGTGAGGTCTAACAGGCTCTTGTCATACTATGAACCATATATACATAACTTAATATGTCTTTCATACATCTCTACCTCATACCGACATGCCTTGAAAAATCAGAATATTAACATGCTTTATATATGTTAACGTTCGTTTATGAAACTTTAAGTTTGTTTTCAAACTATATGTCGTTTGGTTAACCATGCATGCTAATATACTAAAACATGCTTACATTGCCTCATTAGGTTTATATATATGTATTAATCATGCTCCCATGCTTGTTTAAACAAAAATCAAACAATTGGTATATAACAGTTTTGTTGCAGAATGCAGAAAACTGAACACAGAGGCCGGCGCTGCGGCGCGGCAACAGCAGCCACAATCTGGCGCTGCGGCTCGGGTGGAGCTGCGGCGCGGGCATAATGCCCTGGGATTGGCGCTGCGGCATGGGAGACGCTGGTACTGCCGCGTTCTGGCGCTGCAGCGCGCAGCTAACGCTGTGCATCGGCGCTGCGGCGCGGCATTGCAGACTCAGTTCGTTACAGCCAAAACCGTCCCCAAACTTCCCATTTCATTGATTTCAACATACCCAGATGCTATTAGACTAACCTTTTTAACTTACTAACACATATATATGCTTATATAACAGTCAATCGCCCAAACAATTCCCAATTTCATGAACTCCAACTAATTTCACGAATTCGATGCTTTACAGAAATTACAGAGCAACAATGGAAATGAAAGTCAAGAAAGCTATATAATGGTTCCATCACATATGTATGTTCATATAACAATAATATAAGGGTTCTACAAACCAATCATGAACCAATTTGGCATAATCAAAAATTTGAAGGAAACTTCGGAAACAAAAAACGAAAATGAAGAACAAAGGAAGAGGGATTATACCTCTGCTAGGATTCAAATATAGTTTGCTGCTAATCCAACTTCTCCTACTGATATATGTATATTGCTTTCACTCACCACTTATGCAAACTCTCAGCAAATTGAAAACGAAGAAACATGGCTGCTATTTATAGAAGAATCCTTACACAGACAATGCAATTGTCCATTAAATTGAACCACTAGATTGAAGCTTTGTATATCAGCTAAGGAAGAGTTGGTAGAGTGGTTGAAGAACACTGTTGTGCCCACTCCCCGTATCATGATTTGCTAGAATGCTGAGTTTGAGAAGGTAGGAGTAGGCTAGCTTCATGAGTGTTTTACGTGTACAAGGTTTGTGTCTTATTAATATGGGACAAGGCATAAAAATCTCAGCATTTCCAATTTGTAAACAAACTAGTGCTAATACTTAGGTTATATACACACACATATTTAGACACTTAGGTCTTTAATTGAAATGTCACAATAATTCATATACTGTAGTAAGTGTAAATTGACACGTATAATCCATGTACATTTTGTTAATACCGGATATAATCTAATCAGATGTTAACACATTACATTGTCTCCTTTATTAAAACTAATTGTTTACAATATGTTCATGATATATTATACAATGTATACCCACATATTTATTGTCACACAAGTTATTAATCAAGTAGCTCACATGGTTTAATAAGCCTTACCATATAATAGTGTCATATTACACTTCACATAATACATAGTCAGCTAATATATGCTACACATTTAATTCGCAGGCTTGCACATATAATTTCTCATCTTATAAATTGAATATTAATTAATAATATACACATATCCTACATCAATCAATATAATTGTTAACCTCCATAACAATTTAATTAACCCTTATATGATTAATCATCACTTTGATATAAATCTTATGATATTTATAAACACGCTGCTCATTATTATTATGTTTCTTGCAATAATAATAATCACATATTATTAATCAATCCTCATTAGTATTTTATAACAGTTAATTAATATTCTTCGATTAACAATTAATATAGATTAATTATTCGCTTAAATTAATATAATCATTCTTATATTACGTCACTGTGCCACACAAGACAATCAACGAGTTTATCACAAACTCCACCAATTTCTCAATTATTATAATTATTCAATTATATATAATTGAATTAATTCATCTCATAACATAAAATCATTTATATTCAAATCAATTCTCATTTTCATTAATATATTTATTTAATAATATATGGAAATTCTTGGGTATTACACTTAATCAGCTCTTTTTTTGACTATTTTAGAGAACCAATGAAACAATAAGGTCTCCTTAAATGAAGACTTGTGTGAGATGTGTACAAATCATTTTGAATGCGATTGTCATGGGATTACTTCTTTTGATACTAACCAAACTAGAACGAAGTTATAGGACTCCTAATCACCTCTTTCATTGACAATTTTAGAGAGCCAATGATAATAAGAAGATCTTTTATTCATGGGTTTCTCTTTTTGATGCTAATCAAACTAGAACTAAATAATACAACTCTTAATCACCTCTTTCTTTGTAAAGTTGAAACAACCAAGGATACAATATGAAGGTCTTCCTAAATAAAGACTTGTGTGACATCTACGCATCGTTTTGGACACGATAGTGATGGGATTGCTCCTTTTGATGCTAATTTCAACTAGAACGAAGTAATAGGACTCATAATCACCTATATTTTGACAATTTGAGAGAAGTAATGAAACAAATAAATAAGTGTCCCTAAATGAAGACTTGCGTGAGATGTACGGATCGTTTTAAAGGCACTAGTGGATTGCTCCTTTTGATGCAAATCAAACTAAAACGAAGTCATAGAACTCATAATCACCTCTTTCTTTGACAATTTGAGAGAACCAATGAAATAATAAGAAGGTCTCCCAAAATCAAGACTTGTGTGAGATGTACGCATCGTTTTTAACGCGATAGTCATGTTTTTGCTTCTAATCAAATTAAAATGAATTAATAGGACTCCTAATCTCCTCTTTCTTTGAAAATTTTAGAGAACTAATGAAATAATAAGAATGTCTCTTTAAATGAAGACTTGTGTGAGATGTACGCATCATTTTTAACGCGATAGACATGGAATTGCTACTTTTGATGCTAATCAAACTAGAACGAAGTTATAGGACTCCTAATCACCTCTTTTTTGACTTTTTTAGATAACCAATGAAACAATAAGGTCTCCTTAAATTAAGACTTGTGTGAGATGTACGCATCGTTTTGAATGCGATAGTCATGGGATTGCTTCTTTTGATACTAACCAAACTCTAACCAAGTTATAGGACTCCTAATCACCTCTTTCATTGACAATTTTAGAGAATCAATGAAACAATAAGAAGATCTTTATAAATGGAGACTTGTGTTAGATGTACGCATGGTTTTGAACGCGATAGTCATGGGTTTCTCTTTTTGATGCTAATCAAACTAGAACAAAATAATACAAATCTTAATCACCTCTTTCTTTGTAAAGTTGAAAGAACCAATGATACAATATGAAGGTCTCCCTAAAGAAAGACTTGTGTGAGATCTACGCATCATTTTGGACACGATAGTGATTGGATTGCTCCTTTTGATGCTAATTTCAACTAGAACGAAGTAATAGGACTCATAATCACCTATATTTTGACAATTTGAGAAAAGTAATGAAAAAATAAGAAAGTGTCCCTAAATGAAGACTTGTGTGAAATGTACGGATCGTTTTGAAGGCACTAGTGGATTGCTCCTTTTGATGCTAATCAAACTAGAACGAAGTCATAGGACTTATAATCAACTCATTCTTTGACAATTTGAGAGAACCAATGAAATAATAAGACGGTCTTCCTAAATCAAGACTTGTTTGAGATGTATGCATCGTTTTTAACGCGATAGTCATGGGATTGCTTCTTTTGATGCTAATCAAACTAAAATGAAGTAAAAGGACCCCTAATCTCCTCTTTCTTTGACAATTCTAGAGAACCAATGAAATTATAAGAAGGCCACCTTAAATGAAGACTTGTGTGAGTTGTACTCATCGTTTTGAACGCGATAGTCATGGGATTGTTCCTTTTAATGCTAATCAAACTAGAACGAAGTTATAGGACTCCTAATAACCTCTTTCTTTGACTATTTTAAAGAACCAATTAAACAACAAGGTCTCCTTAAATGAAGACTTGTGTGATATGTACGCATCGTTTTGAACGCGATAGTTACGGGATTGCTCCTTTTGATACTAATCAAACTAGAACGAAGTTATAGGACTCATAATCACCTCTTTCTTTGCCAATTTTAGAAAATCAAAGAAACAATAAGAATGTATCCATAAATGAAGACTTGTGGGAGATGTACGCATGGTTTTGAACGCGATAGTCATGGGTTTCTATTTTTGACTCTAACAAAACTAGAACGAAATAATACAACTCTTAATCTCCTCTTTCTTTGTAAATTTGAAACTACCAATAAAACAATATGAAGGTCTCCCTAAATAAAGACTTGTGTGAGATCTACGCATCGTTTTGGACACGATAGTGATGGGATTGCTCCTTTTGATGCTAATTTCAACTAGAACGAAGTAATAGGACTCATAATCATCTATATTTTGACAATTCACTAATGAAAAAAATAATAAGGTGTCCCTAAATGAAGACTTGTGTGAGATGTACGGATCGTTTTGAAGGCATTAGTGATAGAATTGCTCCTTTTGATGCTAATCAAACTAGAACGATGTGATAGGACTCATAATCATATCTTTCTTTGACAATTTGAAAGAACCAATGAAATAATACGAAGGTCTCCTTAAATCAAGAGTTGGGTGAGTTGTACGCATCGTTTTTAACACGATAGTCATGGGATTGCTCCTTTTAATGCGAATGAAATTAGAACAAAGTAAAAGGACTCCTAATCACCTATTTCTCTGACAATTCTAGACAACCAATGAAATAATAAGAAGCCTCCTTAAATGAAGACTTGTGTGAGATGTACGCATCGAGTTGAACGCGATAGTCATGGGATTGTTCTTTTTGATGCTAATCAAACTAGAACGAAGTTATAGGACTCCTAATCACCTCCTTCTTTGACAATTTTAGGGAACCAAATGAAACAATAAGAAGGTCTCCGTATATGAAGACTTGTGTGAGGTCTACCCATCGTTTTGGATGTGATAGTGATGGGATTCCTCCTTTTGATGATAATTTTAACTAGAACGAAGTAATAGGACTCATAATCACCTATATTTTGACAATTTGAGAGAACTAATGAAACAATAAGAAGGTCACCCTAAATGAAGACTTGTGTGAGATGTACGGATCGTTTTGAAGATACTAGTGATAGGATTGCTCCTTTGATGCTAATCAAACTATTACGAAATCATAGGACTCATAATCACATCTTTCTTTGACAATTTGAGAGAACCAATAAAACAATAAGAAGGTCTCCCTAAATGAAGACTTGTGTGAGATGTACGGATCGTTTTGAAGATACTAGTGATAAGATTGCTCTTTTGATGCTAATCAAACTATAACGAAGTCATATGACTCATAATCACATCTTTCTTTGATAATTTGAGAGAATCAATGAAACAATAAGAAGGTCTCCCTAAATCAAGACTTGTGTGAGATGTACGGATCATTTTTAACGTGATAGTCATGGGATTGCTGCTAATCAAATTAGAACGAAGTAATAGGACTCCTAATCTCCTCTTTCTTTGACAATTTTAGAGAACCAATGAAACAATAAGAATGTCTCTTATATGAAGACTTGTGTGAGATGTACGCATCATTTTTAACTGCGATAGTCATGGAATTGCTACTTTTGATGCTGATCAACCAAGAATGAAGTTATAAGATTCCTAATCACCTCTTTTTTTACTATTTTAGGGAACCAATGAAACAATAAGGTCTCCTTAAATAAAGACTTGTGTGAGATGTACGTATCGTTTTGAATGTGATAGTCATGGGATTGCTTCTTTTGATACTAACCAAACTATAACTAAGTTATAGGACTCCTAATCACCTCTTTCGTTGACAATTTTAGAGAATCAATGAAACAATAAGAAGATCTTTATAAATGAAGACTTGTGTGAGACGTACGCATGGTTTTGAACGCGATAGTCATGGGTTTTTCTCTTTTTGATGCTAATCAAACTAGAACAAAATAATACAACTCTTAATAACCTCTTTCTTTGTAAAGTTGAAACAACCAATGATACAATATGAAGGTCTCCCAAAATAAAGACTTGTGTGAGATCTACGCATCGTTTTGGACACGATAGTGATGGGATTGCTCCTTTTGATGCTAATTTCAACTAGAACGAAGTAATAGGACTCATAATTACCTATATTTTGACAATTTGAGAGAAGTAATGAAAAAATAAGAAAGTGTCCATAAAGGAAGACTTGCGTGAAATGTACGGATCGTTTTGAAGGCACTAGTGATAGGATTTCTCCTTTTGATGCTAATCAAACTAGAACGAAGTCATAGGACTCATAATCACATCTTTCTTTGACAATTTGAGAGAACCAATGAAATAATAAGAAAGTCTCCTTAAATCAAGATTTGTGTGAAATGTACGCATCGTTTTTAACGGAATAGTCATGGGATTGCTCCTTTTGATGCTAATCAAATTAGAATAATGTAATAGGACTCGTAATCACCTCTTTCTTTGACAATTCTAGTGAACCAATGAAATAATGAGAAGGCCTCCTTAAATGAAGACTTATGTGAGGTGTACGCATCGTCTTGAATGCAATAGTAATGCGATTGTTCCTTTTGATGCTAATCAAACTAGAACGAAGTTATAGGACTCCTAATCACCTCCTTCTTTGACAATTTTAGGGAACCAATGAAACAATAAGAAGGTCTCCCTAAATTAAGACTTGTGTGAGGTCTACACATCGTTTTGGACGCGATAGTGATGGGATTGCTCATTTTGATGCTAATTTTAACTAGAACGAAGTAAAAGGACCCCTAATCACCTATTTCTTTGACAATTCCAGAGAACCAATGAAATTATAAGAAGGCCTCCTTAAATGAAGAATTGTGTGAGTTGTACGTATCGTTTTGAACGCGATAGTCATGGGATTGTTCCTTTTGATGCTAATCAAACTAGAACGAAGTTATCAGACTCTTAATCACCTCTTTCTTTGACTATTTTAGAGAACCAATGAAACAATAAGGTCTCCTTAAATGAAGACTTGTGTGAGATATACGCATCGTTTTGAACTGCGATAGTTATGGGATTGCTCCTTTTGATACTAATCAAACTAGAACGAAGTTATTGGACTCATAATCACCTCTTTCTTTGTCAATTTTAAAGAATCAATAAAACAATAAGAAGGTATCCCTTAATGAAGACTTGTGGGAGATGTACTCATGGTTTTGAACCCGATAGTCAAAGGTTTCTTTTTTTGACTCTAATAAAACTAGAACGAAATACTACAACTCTTAATCACCTCTTTCTTTGTAAATTTGAAACAACCAATGAAACAATATGAAGGTCTCCCTAAATAAAGACTTGTGTGAGATCTACGCATCGTTTTGGACACGATAGTGATGGGATTGCTCCTTTTGATGCTAATTTCAACTAGAACGAAGTAATAGGACTCATAATCATCTATATTTTAACAATTCACTAATGAAAAAAATAATAAGGTGTCCCTAAATGAAGACTTGTGTGAGATGTACGGATCGTTTTGAAGGCACTAGTGATAGAATTGCTCCTTTTGATGCTAATCAAACTAGAACGAAGTGATAGAACTTATATTCACATCTTTTTGTTACAATTTGAGAGAACCAATGAAATAATACGATGGTCTCCCTAAATCAAGACTTGGGTGAGTTGTACGCATCATTTTTAACGCGATAGTCATGGAATTGCTCCTTTTAATGCTAATGAAATTAGAACAAAGTAAAAGGACTCCTAATCACCTATTTCTCTGACAATTCTAGAGAACCAATGAAATAATAAGAAGCCTCCTTAAATGAAGACTTGTGTGAGATGTACGCAACGTTTTGAAAACGATAGTTATGGGATTGTTCTTTTTGATGCTAATCAAACTAGAACGAAGTTATAGGACTCCTAATCACCTACTTCTTTGACAATTTTAGGGAACCAAAAGAAACAATAAGAAGGTCTTCCTAAATGAAGACTTGGGTGAGGTCTATACATCATTTTGGATGCGATAGTGATGGGATTCGTCCTTTTGATGCTAATTTTAACTAGAACGAAGTAATAGGACTCATAATCACCTATATTTTGACAATTTGATAGAACTAATGAAACAATAAGAAGGTCTCCCTAAATGAAAACTTGCGTGAGATGTATGGATCGTTTTGAAGATACTAGTGATAGGATTGCTCCTTTGGTGCTAATCAAATTATAACGAAGTCATAGGACTCATAATCACATCTTTCTTTGACAATTTGAGAGAACCAATAAAACAATAAGAAGGTCTTCTTAAATCAAGACTTGTGTGAGATGTACGCATCGTTTTTAATGCGATAGTCATGAGATTGCTCATTTTGATGCTAATCAAATTAGAATGAAGTAATAGGACTCATAATCCCCTCTTTCTTTGATAATTTTAGAGAACCAATGAAACAATAATGATGTATCCTTAAATGAAGACTTGTGTGAGATGTACGCATTATTTTTAACGCGATAGTCATGGGATTGCTACTTTTGATGCTAATCAAACTAGAACGAAGTTATAACACCCCTAATCACCTCTTTCTTTGACTATTTTAGAAAACCAATAAAATAATAAGGACTCCTTAAATGAAGGCTTGTGTCAGATGTACGCATCGGTTTGAACGCGATAGTCATGGGATTGCTCCTTTGGATACTTATGAAACTAGAACAAAGTTATAGGACTCCTAATCACCTCTTTCTTTGGCAATTTTAGAGAATCAATGGAACAATAAGAAGGTGTCCCTAAAAGAAGACTTATGTGAGATGTACGCATGGTTTTGAACGCCATAGTCATGGGTTTCTCTTTTTGACGCTAATAAAACTAGAACGGAATAATACAACTCTTAATCACCTATTTCGTTGTAAATTTGAAACAACCAATGAAACAATATGAAAGTTTCCCTAAATAAAGACTTGTGTGAAATCTATGAATCGTTTTGGACATGATAGTGATGGGATTACTCCCGTTGATGATAATTTCAACAAAACGAAGTAATAGGACTCATAATCATCTATATTTTGATAATTTGAGAGAACTAATAAAAAAAATAAGATGGTGTCCCTAAATAAAGACTTGTGTGATATGTACGAATCGTTTTGAAGGCACTAGTGATAGAATTGCTCCTTTTGATGCTAATCAAACTAGAACGAAGTCATAGGACTCATAATCACATCTTTCTTTGACAATTTAAGAGAACCAATGAAATAATAAGAAAGTCTCCCTAAATCAAGACTTGTGTGAGATGTACGCATCGTTTCCGATCTTTCTTTCCTATGTTCATCTCTTTTTGTTCATGGGTGGTCGAGCTTATGTCTTAACCCTACCTTTTAGATCTCTTTCAGACCACCACCCTTTGTTGCACTCGTTTCTCCCACTTCATCATGCAGCCCACCCTTTCTCTCCCGTTTAAAGAGTTCGAATCTGATCTTGATGAAGCTTTGGGCTGGTTTGGGTTTCGTAGAGTCTCGATGGTCGGCTTGTTTGATTTCTGGTGGTGTTGTGCCGGTGTTTAGTTTGGAAATCATTTTCATTATTGTTGAGTTCCGATCTGGAGTATTGATTATTGCTTTATCTTATCTTTTCAGATTTGGATGTCTTGGGATTTTGTCCTCCGGTCCATTTAATCTCGGTTGGGATTGTGTTCTTTATACCATCTCGAATGATTTGGTGTTTGGCCTGATGTAGTTTGTTTTGGTAACTGCTTTGGGTCCGTTTGATCTGGTTATGGGTTCTTCTTCCCGGAGTTGATGGTTGTTACCGGAAACTATGGAATTTTCTGGCCGTTGATGGATTTCGGTCTGTGATCGTTGATGGTTGTTTGGCCGATGATGGTTTCGGCCGGTGATTGTTGGTTGACCGGCGGCTGATGCATGCACGGTTTCCATGCTGGTCATGATTGTTACTTTGGGACCCACGTTGGTTTTTCAAAATTCAAACCTTATTGCTTTCGTGGGCTTGACTGTTGCCATATTTTGTGCTGACCTGTGTCAGCGGTTTCCCATTTGGGTCGTCTAATCGCCCAATTGGGTTACTTTCCAAAACCTTACCTCGGGTTGTGAGGTTAATTATATAGGGTTAGGTTTTTGGGTGTCCTAGTTTTAACGAGTGTTTTAGTTCCTACGGGATATGGGACTACGTTCTTTAACTTCATTGTAATATCCTACTTTTTTGTAATTTAATATACAAACAAATTTAGCAAAAAAAATAAAAAAAATAGGAAGGTATCCCTAAATGAAGACTTGTGTGAGATGTACGGATCGTTTTGAAGATACTAGTGATAAGATTACTCTTTTGATGTTAATCAAACTATAACGAAGTCATAGGACTCATAATCATATCCTTCTTTGACAATTTGAGAGAACCAATGAAACAATAAGAATTTCTCCCTAAATCAAGACTTGTGTGAGATGTACGCATCGATTTTAACGCGATAGTCATGGGATTACTGCTAATCAAATTAGAACGAAGTAATAGGACTCATAATCTCCTCTTTCTTTAAAAATTTTAGAGAACCAATGAAACAATAAGAATGTCTCTTTAAAAGAAGACTTGTGTGAGATGTACGCATCATTTTTAAGGCGATAGTCATGGAATTGCTACTTTTGATGCTAATCAAACTAGAATGAAGTTATAGGACTCCTAATCACCACTTTTTTGACTATTTTAGAGAACCAATGAAACAATAAGGTCTCCTTAAATGAAGACTTGTGTGAGATGTATGCATCGTTTTGAATGCGATAGTCATGGGATTGCTTCTTTTGATACTAAGAAACTAGAACGAAGTTATAGGACTTCCTAATCACCTCTTTCATTGACAATTTTAGAGAATCAATGAAACAATAAGAAAATCTTTATAAATGGAGACTTGTGTGAGATGTACGCATGGTTTTGAACGCAATAGTCATGGGTTTCTCTCTTTGATGGTAATCAAACTAGAATGAATTAATACAACTCTTAATCACCTCTTTCTTTGTAAAGTTGAAACAACCAATGGTACAATATGAAGGTCTCCCTAAATAAAGACTTGTGTGAAATCTACGCATCGTTTTGGACACGATAGTGATGGGATTGCTCCTTTTGATACTAATTTCAACTAGAACGAAGTAATAGGGCTTATAATCACCTATATTTTGACAATTTGAGAGAAGTAATGAAAAAATAAGAAAGTGTCCCTAAATGAAGACTTGCGTGAGATGTAAGGATCGTTTTGAAGGCTCTAGTGGATTGCTCGTTTTGATGCTAATCAAACTAAAACGAAGTCATAGAACTCATAATCACCTCTTTCTTTCACAATTTGAGAGAACCAATAAAATAATAAGAAGGTCTTCCTAAATCAAGACTTGTGTGAGATGTACGCATCTTTTTTAACGCGATAGTCATGGGATTGCTCCTTTTGATGCTAATCAAATTTGAACGAAGTAAAAGGACCCCTAATTACCTCTTTCTATGAAAATTCTAGAGAACCAATGAAATTATAAAAAGGCCTCCATAAATGAAGACTTGTGTGAGTTGTACGCATCGTTTTGAATGCGATAGTCATGGCATTGTTCCTTTTGATGCTAATCAAACTAGAACGAAGTTATAGGACTCCTAATCACCTCTTTCTTTGACTATTTTAGAGAACCAATGAAACAATAAGGTCTCCTTAAATGAAGACTTATGTGATATGTACGCATCGTTTTGAATGCGATAGTCATGGGATTGCTTCTTTTGATACTAAGAAACTAGAACGAAGTTATAGGACTCCTAATCACCCCTTTCATTGACAATTTTAGAGAATCAATGAAACAATAAGAAGATCTTTATAAATGGAGACTTGTGTGAGATGTACGCATGGTTTTGAATGCGATAGTCATGGGTTTCTCTTTTTGATGCTAATCAAACTAGAACGAAATAATACAACTCTTAATCACCCTTTTCTTTGTAAAGTTGAAACAACCAAAGATACAATATGAAGGTCTCCCAAAATAAAGGCTTGTGTGAGATCTATGCATCGTTTTGGACACGATAGTGATGGGATTGCACCTTTTGATGCTAATTTTAACTAGAACGAAGTAATAGGACTCATAATCACCTATATTTTGACAATTTGAGAGAAGTAATGAAAAAATAAGAAAGTGTCCCTAAATGAAGACTTGCGTGAGATGTACAGATTGTTTTGAAGGCACTAGTGGATTGCTCCTTTTGATGCTAATCAAACTAGAACGAAGTCATAGGACTCATAATCACCTCTTTCATTGACAATTTGAGAGAACCAATGAAATAATAAGAAGGTCTCCCTAAATCAAGACTTGTGTGAGATGTACGCATTGTTTTTAACGCGACAGTCATAGGATTGCTCCTTTTGATGCTAATCAAACTAGAACGAAGTAAAAAGACCCCTAATCACCTCTTTCTTTGACAATTCTAGAGAACCAATGAAATTATAAGAAGGCCTTCTTAAATAAAGACTTGTGTGAGTTGTACGCATCGTTTTGAACGCGATAGTCATGGGATTATTCCTTTTGATGCTAATCAAACTAGAACGAAGTTATAGGACTCCTAATCACCCCTTTCTTTGACTTTTTAAGAGAACCAATGAAACAATAAAGCCTCCTTAAATGAAGACTTTTGTGAGATGTACGCATCGTTTTGAACGCGATAGTCATGGGATTGCTCCTTTTGATACTAATCAAACTAGAACGAAGTTATGGGACTCATAATCACCTCTTTCTGTGAAAATTTTAGAGAATCAATGAAACAATAAGAAGGTATCCCTAAATGAAGACTTGTGGGAGATGTACGCATGGTTTTGAACACGATAGTCAGTGGTTTCTCTTTTTGACGCTAATAAAACTAGAACAAAATAATACAACTCTTAATCACCTCTCTCTTTGTAAATTCGAAACAACTAATGAAACAATATGAAGGTCTCCCTAAATAAAGAGTTTTGTGAGATCTACACATCGTTTTGGACAAGATAGTGATGGGATTGCTCCTTTTGATGCTAATTTCAACTAGAACGAAGTAATAGGACTCATAATCATCTATATTTTGACAATTCACTAATGAAAAAAATAATAAGGTGTCCCTAAATGAAGACTTGTGCGAGATGTACTGATCGTTTTGAAGGCACTAGTTATAGAATTGCTCTTTTTGATGCTAATCAAACTAGAACGAAATGATAGGACTTATAATAACATCTTTCTTTGATAATTTTAGAGAACCAATGAAATAATACGAAGGTCTCCCTAAATCAAGACTTGGGTGAGTTGTACGCATCATTTTTAATGCGATAATCGTGGGATTGCTCCTTTTAATGCTAATAAAATTAGAACAAAGTAAAAGGACTCCTAATCACCTATTTCTCTGATAATTCTAGAGAACCAATGAAATAATAAGAATCCTCCTTAAATGAAGACTTGTGTGAGATGTACGCATCGTTTTGAATGCCATAGTCATGGGATTGTTCTTTTTGATGCTAATCAAACTAGAACGAAGTTATAGGACTCCTAATCACCTACTTCTTTGACAATTTTAGGGAACCAAATGAAACAATAAGAAGGTCTTACTAAATGAAGACTTGGGTGAGGTCTATACATCATTTTGGATGCGATAGTGATGGGATTCGTCCTTTTGATGCTAATTTTAACTAGAAAGAAGTAATAGGACTCATAACCACCTATATTTTCACAATTTGATAGAACTAATGAAACAATAAGAAGGTCTGTGACACCCCCAAATTTGGTATCTTAATTTTTACAGGATTTGGTGTTCACGGTTCCAATATCATACAACTATCTACCCATAAATAATGAAATTCATTTATTAGATAAATAAATCATCATCTTACATCATCTGAAATAAAAATACATCATAAATCCCAGGTTATACTTGACCTTAAATCTCTTTTGCGGAAATGTAAATAAATAAGTCTTAAATCATCACACATAAATCTTAAACTTTAACATTATTCATGACAACAAAAATCTTCATCACTTGTTAGCTTTTCCTTTGCCCTTGCTACTAGAAGGTACATCACTTCGTTCATTATTAGCTGCAATGTTATTATGCAAGAGTGAGCACGGATGCCCGCAAGTATAAAAATATGACAGAATAATAACATGCGAGTGAAAGAATTCTGAATAACAGAAAACTCAACATTTGAATCAAGAATATTAATCAAGAGTCAAACTACTTCTCAACTTTTGAATCAAGAATATTAATCAAGAGTCAAATTACTTCTGAGGGTCATTAAGACCTTGAACCGAGTCTTAGGTTGTCAAGTATATTAACCTTTCCAACCTTTAACAGTCATAAGACTATAGACTTTACTTCTCGTACTTAGGGAGATCAGCCCTTCGTACTGATACTGTGCACATTATATTAACGCTTAAAGCATCTTCATTAATCCCCTACATTAGGGTTGTTCATCTCAATTTGACATCAGAATTCGTACCAAATAAAGTTGGTTTGGATAATTCAATAAATGATATTCATATTGAATATTAACTTCTCAAGGTATACAATCGAATAAGTATTGTACACTTAAATGATACTTTTAAAAGAATCATGGCATCTCATGTGAAATTCTAAACTTGGATATTCAAGAGTAAGAATTTTCTCAACAATAGTAATTAAGCATAGCAATTGCTTAATTAAAAGAGTTTAGTTTAGGAAACTTGCCAAACAATAATAATAAGTTAGGGATAGAAAACTTGTCTCGTGCGCAAGCTACAGTTATTACTCACTTCTTTAATTACTCTTACCTATCACACATTTACAATATCAATTAATCACAGGTTCGATATGATTATTGATTTACAATAGTATTCTTCAAACTCATTATTAAGTTTTCAAATAATGGTTTACGTTGATTAATTAACTTGTTAATTAATCACGTAACTTAAGTTATTAACTTGTATTAATAACTCATTACATATATAACATGTCTACATGTTAATTAGATTTAAAATAATGTCTTAATGTTTATAACACATTATTTAACCTTTACAAATAATAGTTTAAGTCACGTAATTAATTTATTAATTAATTATATAACATAAATTATTAAACTCATATCAATATTTTATAATATTTATACAACATGTGTTCATGTTCATTAGACTCAAAACATATTTCAAAATTTTCCAACACTTAGCAATTTTTTTTTTCAAAATTTTCGGACAGGCGCGGCCGCGCGCCATTTTGCCTTGCAGCCGGCGCGGCCACGCGGCTGCGGAATTTCAGAATCTGAAGTTCGCGAACGAACACAGATTTTCTCCCATTTTCTCCCAATTCACATTATTACATTGATTTATAATGTTACCCATGAAGTATAAACTTCACAGGAACATTATATATCACTTATAACATGTTCTTAACATTCCAAGTTATGTAATTATACAAATCAAAATATTAATTTTCACTGTTCTTCAAAACTTTCAAGAGTTTAATGAAAAACATAAAAATCTCCTTACGGATTCGTTACTACGCCGAATCCATTCATTTCAATTCCATTTTCTTTGTTTTAACATATACAATCATATTTATGTATCAATTTAAATATAAACATATGATTCAATCATTAATTTAACCCATATGGGTTATTCACCCATATTCAATACTCTGTAATTTCATCAAACCCATTTATTAACAAAGTTATTTGGTGTGATCAGTGTAAATCATGGATACATGATCCAACACATAATACTAACATATACGGTCACATATATAATAACCTCACACTTTAATTTCCCAAAAATAAGTACTGACAGAGAAATTTTACAACATCGTAGAAAACTCTGTAACTTTTCGAAAAAACCAATTAAGGCCAAATTATATAAAATTGATTACTTTAAAACATGTATATACGTTAGTTAACATGTTATAATTACATACCCATATAGATAAAGCCATATCATAACCCAATTAGAAAACCCAATTTTTCACAGACTTTAGAATACGTATGTGAAAAACTTTAATTTTGAAAACATAAAGAAGAATTACCCTTTTGTTAGTATGAAGATAATCAATTGATAACAACACAATGATCTCTCAAGTCTTCTTTTCTCAATTTCTCTCAATGCCTTCTTCTTTTCTCTCTGATTTCTCTCTCAAGTTTCTCTAACTTTTCTCTGATAATGACTTAGAATAATGACTTAGAACAACGAATATACGTATTATATAAGTATCCGTTGTATTAACAACGGATAAACTTCTCCCAAAGCCCTGTTTGCCTTCCTCTTCTTTTCTTTCCCCATTTATTTTAATAAACTAATTTACTATATAGTTAATTGTCACCTTACTTATTGATTAATTAATTTTATTTAACTCAATTAAATAAAATAAGATAATTCACATTAAATCACATTATCACATAATTAATATTTTTATTTATTAATTATGTCAATTTATTAATTCATTAATTAATTATTAAATTAACTAAGGTAACATATGCTTATTTAATTAATTCAATTAATCAAATAAACTCCATTAAATATATTCTTTGAACTATTAAATTACTACATATTAATTTAATTAATGTCACACATATAATTAAATTAATCTACCAAAAATTCATGAATTAATTATTTAATTCAATAATTAAATCATTAAAAATATTTATTTATCTCCATAAATATTCAATATCTTTACAAAATTCTCGTTCGTCACATCTTTCCCCCCTTAAAAGGATTCTGTCCTCAGAATCACTGTTCGATTAATAATTTCGTCCCATCACATTCTCATAACCAAAATATTTATTTATTTCAATAAATATTCAAAACAACTTTGCAAAACTCTCGTTTGTCACATCTTTCCCCCCTTAAAATGATTCTGTCCCCAGAATCACGTTCACCTATTCAAGAAAATAAGTGTGGATAATTCTTCATCATATTCTCTTCGAGTTCCCACGTAGCTTCTTCAGCGTTGTGGTTCCTCCAAATTACCTTAACAGAAGGTATTACTTTGTTCCTGAGAACTTGCTCTTTCCTGTCAACTATCTAAACAGGAACTTCTTGGTATGATAAATCTTTCTCAAATTGTAGGGGTTCATATTCTATCACATGTTTGTAATCGGGTTTATAACGTCGTAATACCGACACATGGAAAATGTTGTGGACATGCTCCAGTGCCGGAGGTAAAGTTACCTCATAGGCTACTTCTCCAATTCTTCGGAGTACCTCAAAGGGTCCAATGAACCTTGGGCTCAATTTTCCCTTCTTACCAAATCTGATCTTTCCCTTCCAAGGAGAGACCTTCAAAAATACAAAACTACCCGATTCAAACTCTACATTCTTGCGGTGTGGATCGGCGTATTTCTTCTGCCTATCCTGAGCCGCTACTAATCTTCTCCGAATTACTTTAACTATTTCTGCCGTTTGTTGGACTAACTCTGGTCCTAGCAATTGTCTTTCACCAACTTCATCCCAGTACAGTGGAGTTCTGCACTTTCTACCGTACAACGCCTCGTAAGGCGGCATACCAATACTAGCGTGGTAACTATTATTATAACCAAATTCTACAAGCGGCAAATGATCATCCCAATTGCCTTTAAAATCCATTATGCATGCTCTAAGCATATCCTCTAATGTTTGGATCGTTCTTTCACTTTGCCCGTCAGTCTGAGGGTGATAAGCGGTGCTCATCCTTAACTGTGTTCCCATGCATTCTTGTAGTCGCTTCCAGAAATTCGATGTGAAGCGCGGATCACGGTCAGAAATAATTGACACTGGCACCCCGTGCCTCGAAACAATCTCTTTTACATATAACTTCGCCAATTGTTCTAGGTTAAATCTGATTTTGATCGGAAGAAAGTGTGCGGATTTAGTTAATCGGTCGACGATAACCCATACTGCGTCATAGCCTTTCTGGGTCGTCGGAAGGCCAACAACAAAATCCATTGTAATATGTTCCCATTTCCATTCTGGGATTTCTAAAGGTTGTAACAAACCACTTGGTCTTTGGTGTTCTGCCTTGACCCTTTGGCAAGTCAGACACTTGGCAACACAATCGGCAACGTTCCTCTTCAAATTTGGCCACCAAAAGTGTTGTCGTAAATCCTGATACATCTTGGTACTTCCGGGGTGAATGGAATACCTCGAACTATGAGCCTCGCTCAGAATGTCCTCCTTGATTTCTGGTATTGGCGGTACCCAAACTCTACTTTCAAATCTCAAAAATCCTTCGCTATCCATTTTAAATCTAAGTTCAGTCCCTTCAGATATCTTTTTCTTTACTTCCTCACATTCCTTATCCAGGATTTGTGCTTCCTTAATCTTATCCAATAAAGTTGTACCAGCTTGCATTTGGAAAAAGTTTCTCGCCAGTCTCCATTGGACATCCTACTTCCAATTCTAGCTTTTCCATTGCTGAAATCAATTCTTCCTGTGCTGTCAGCATCATCAACTTTTCTCGACCCTTTTTGCTTAAGGCGTCGGCTACAACATTCGCTTTTTCCTGGGTGGTATAAGATATCACAATCATAATCCTTTATTAACTCCAGCCACCTTCTTTGGCGCATATTCAAGTCTTTCTGTGTGAAAATATACTTCAGACTCTTATGGTCTGTATATATTTCACACTTTTCCCCATAGAGATAGTGTCTCCAAATCTTTAAAGCGAATACCACCGCAGCCAATTCCAAATCATGGGTTGGATATCCCTTTTCGTAATCTTTTAGTTGTCGTGACGCATACGCAATGACTCTGTCGTTTTGCATAAGCACACAGCCTAGCCCTTTATGCGACGCATCACTATATACCACAAAATTTCCTGTGTCATCCGGAAGGGACAACACAGGTGCTGTACTTAACCTTCTCTTAAGTTCTTGAAAACTTTCCTCACACTTCTCCGTCCAAACGAATTTCACAACTTTCCTAGTCAAATTCGTTAATGGAGTGGCGATCTTGGAAAAATCCTGAATAAATCTTCTATAGTAACCAGCTAATCCAAGAAAACTTCTTACTTCCGACGGTGTTTTCGGCTGATCCCAATTCATCACCGCTTTGAATTTGGAGGGATCCACCGAAATTCCGTCCTTATCAATCACATGTCCGAGAAATTGCACCCTTTCAATCCAGAATTCACACTTTGAGAATTTGGCATACAACTTCTCTCTTCTTAATACTTCTAACGTCAACTTCAAATGCTCAACATGTTCTTCCTTGGTCTTAGAATAGACCAATATATCATCAATAAAAACCACTACGAATTTGTCCAGAAACGGCTTGAACACTCCATTCATGAGGCCCATAAATGCTGCAGGCGCATTTGTTAGACCAAATGACATAACCAAAAATTCGTAGTGACCATATCGTGTCCTAAACGCTGTCTTTGGGACATCTTCGGGCCTCACCTTCAACTGATGATAACCACTTCTCAGGTCTATCTTCGAGAAATATCTCGCTCCTTTTAATTGATCAAACAGATCATCAATCCTTGGCAACGGATACCTATTCTTAATGGTAACCTTGTTCAATTATCTATAGTCAATGCAGAGTCGCATCGTTCCATCCTTCTTCTTAACAAATAATACCGGCGCTCCCCACGGTGATACGCTCGGTTGAATATATTTCTTGTCCAACAGCTCTTGTAGTTGTACCATCAATTCCTTCATTTCTACCAGAGCCATCCGGTACGGTGCTTTCGATATTGGAGCCGTTCCTGGCACCAAATCGATAACAAAATCTACTTCCCTGTCAGGCGGAAGTCCTGGCAGATCATCCGGGAAAACATCCACGAAGTCTCTTACGACTGGTATTTCTTCTAACTTTGAATTCTCTTTACGACTATCGACTATGTAGGCTAAATACCCCACACAGCCTTGTCTTAATAACTTCCTGGCCTGCATCATCGTTAGACAACTCGCTTGTCTAGGCGATTTGCTGCCATAAAACACAACCTTTGATGGAGTCATAAGGTTAATACATTTCTTCTGGCAATCAATTACGGCTCCATAATTGAATAGCCAATCCATTCCCATGATAACGTCAAATTCCCCAAGTTTAATCGGGATAAGATCTACATTCATAACGGTACCCTTAATATCCACTCTACAGTTCTTGTGTATATACTTAACAGGAATTACTTCCTTGTTCGCAATCTCTATGTTCATAGGGATTTCTAATTCGTCTTTAAGCAATTCTAAATTATTTGCAAAGTCATCGGATATAAATGAACAAGTAGCACCCGAATCAAATAAAACATAAGCATTGACTTTATTGATCGGAATGATACCTGACACCACATCACGAGACTGCACAGCGTCTTGTACGGTCATGTTAAATGTCCTTGCAGTTGGTCGGTTTGTTGAAGTCGGTCCGGTAATGGTAAGAGGATTTCCACTATTATTTCCCTTATGTCCACCTGACCCTGCCCCTCCAGATGCCTTCTTTGGACAGTATCTAGCCAAGTGATCCTTTGACCCACATGTGTAGCAGGCGCTCTTCTTAGGGTTAGGGCAGTTAGGTGCTATGTGGCCTTCCTGACCACAGTTGTAACAAACTCTTTTTCCTTTCATGCAGACTCCCAAGTGAGTCTTCCCACAAGTTGGGCATGGTTCTAACTTTTTCTTCTGACTACCTTGCTGACTTACAGACGACGGGTTGTCATTCCATTTTCGTTTATGATTATTAATTCCCCCTGTGTGATTGCCACTAGCCTTATTGTTTCCTTCACTATCATTCTTCTTCTTCTTTTGATCTTGATTGTACTTAGACACCGCTTCGCTTCCACCTTCAGCGAGAATTGCCTTCTCCAGAACTCCAGCAAAAGTGTTCAATTGAAACATCGACACCTTGCTATACAACCAGGGTTTCAGTCCCTGTTCAAAACGCCTAGCCTTTCTTTCGTCAGTATGCACCTGATATTGGGCAAACCTAGACAATTCGTTAAACTTTGCCGCGTAGTCGGGCACAGACGTATTCCCCTGCTTCAACTCCAGAAACTGCACCTCCATTTGATTCTGGGAGCTGGTCGGGAAATACATCTCGAAAAACATTTCTTTAAACCTTTCCCAGGTTATTACACCTTCTCCTCCCCTGATCTTATTTGCCTGCCACCAATAGCTGGCTTCTGATTTTAACATAAATGTCGCGTAGGCGGTCTTCTGGTCCTCCCTAACACGGGCGACCTCAAAAATTTTCTCCATTTCCATAACCCAAGTCTGAGCTTCTATCGGGTTCGTGGAACCCTTAAAATCTGGCGGTCCCACTACCTTAAAGTCTTTAAATGAGGTGTTTGGTGGAGCTTGAGGCTGATTGTTCATCGCTCCAGCCAACAGATTTACCAACTGCTGAACGGGGTTCGCATTGGCATCATTGTTGTTATTGGTTGACCCCTCTTGGGCTTGTCGACGATTTTGTCTCCTTCTTGGCGGCATATTTCTGTTAAGAATATATGCTCATTAGATCTTTATTAAATCACTTAAATATTTAAGAATTAACTCAAATATTTAACATAACCACTTTAACTCTTTTTTTTTCAAATAACCTTTGATATTTTATTTAAATCAAAAGTTTTAAACATAGTACTATAGCATCTCTGCCATTTACTTCAACTATCCCAAGATAAAGAATCTTCAGGATTTAGTTTCTCAAAATATTCCTTTGTTTTTAGTCACATCAGAATTTACATTAACTAGTCCAAAGAGTATCACATAATGTTAAATACTTTAACATATTCACCTAACCCATATCATCTTAAACAACTTTATTATTTTATTAAAACCAAAAGCTTTTAATACAATACGATAGCATTTCTGCCATTTACATCAACTATCCTGAAATAAAGTTTCTACAGGATTTACATTATCACAATATTCCTTTGTTTATAATCAAAATGGAATTTACATTATTTACGATTATTTAAACATTAACAATATCATATTATCCTATCACGGCCTACTAAGGCGTCGGACAGCTTCACTACGCTCCTCCTCTATAATGCGGGACATAGTCCTGCGATCTAACATATACCCAGGCAGTCCCTCGAACTGAATTGGATATCTCATAACTCGGTCCTGGGCCTCATCCATTGCCCTCAGAAACGTGTAGCACGTTTCTGCAACCTTAACTCTCTTCGTACGCGCATCATCCTCTGCCAGATCTGCACGTCGTGCATTTCTCACCCAAGCTTCTTCCACTATGGCGAGTCTTCCAGATTTCTCTTTCAACTCATTCTTTAACTTTTCTATCTCCTCTGTCTTCTGCTCAGTTTGGCCATTCTCATGAACCAAATCCCACTCCACATTGCCAAGACGGGTGTGGAGTGTCTCTATCTCACCACCCTGAGCAACTACCTGCTCCCTCAACTCCTGAATTGTATCTCGTAACTCTACATTGCGATCATACAATAAATCATATATATCAGCACTGACAGAGTTCGGTGGGAACTCCTCAATGTCTTCCTCCTCCTCTTCCTCTTCCTCTTCAGGGTCTTCCTCCTCCTCGACTGCCTCAGCCGGGATCTCAACCTCCTCAGGGTCCTCCTCTGAGTCAATCTCTGGCTCATGCTCCTGACCAAAATCTGGATTTACAGGAGATGGCTCTGGCTGTACTAACTGCTCCCAGACAGTATGTATGTCCTGGGGCTCCTCATCTCTAGTCTCTAGGGGTACAACATCCCTAGGTTGACTAGCTCCTCCAGTATCTGACATCCTGACAAAATAAGTTTAAAGTCTTAGTTTTTACGTGATGTTAATCAATACTCTAACAAGTATGAACACATAAGCACATAGCACATAAGGTAATTTTATTATCTTTCTTAGAACTCAAATCAGAGTTGTCATTACTATCTTCATGAAGGCTACTATCCTAAGGTTTTCCCCCCACCTAAGGTTCATAACCTACGGCTTTGATACCAACTTGTGACACCCCCAAATCCGGTATCTTAATTTTTACAGGATTTGGTGTTCACTATTCCAATATCATACAACTATCTACCCATAAATAATGAAATTCATTTATTAGATAAATAAATCATCATCTTACATCATCTGAAATAAAAATACATCATAAATCCTAAGTTATACTTAACCTTAAATCTCTTTTGCGGAAATGTAAATAAATAAGTCTTAAATCATCACACATAAATCTTAAACTTTAACATTATTCATGACAACACAAATCTTCATCACTTGTTAGCTTTTCCTTTGCCCTTGCTACTAGAAGGTACATCACTTCGTTCATTATTAGCTGCAATGTTATTATGCAAGAGTGAGCACGGATGCCCGCAAGTATAAAAATATGACAGAATAATAACATGCGAGTGAAACAATTCTGAATAACAGAAAACTTAACATTTGAATCAAGAATATTAATCAAGAGTCAAATTACTTCTCAACTTTTGAATCAAGAATATTAATCAAGAGTCAAATTACTTCTGAGGGTCATTAAGACCTTGAACCGAGTCTTAGGTTGTCAAGTATATTAACCTTTCCAACCTTTAACAGTCATAAGACTATAGACTTTACTTCTCGTACTTAGGGAGATCAGCCCTTCGTACTGATACTGTGCACATTATATTAACGCTTAAAGCATCTTCATTAATCCCCTACATTAGGGTTGTTCATCTCAATTTGACATCAGAATCCGTACCAAATAAAGTTGGTTTGGATAATTCAATAAATGATATTCATATTGAATATTAACTTCTCAAGGTATACAATCGAATAAGTATTGTACACTTAAATGATACTTTTAAAAGAATCATGGCATCTCATGTGAAATTCTAAACTTGGATATTCAAGAGTAAGAATTTTCTCAACAATAGTAATTAAGCATAGCAATTGCTTAATTAAAAGAGTTTAGTTTATGAAACTTGCCAAACAATAATAATAAGTTAGGGATAGAAAACTTGCCTCGTGCGCAAACTACAGTTATTACTCACTTCTTTAATTACTCTTACCTATCACACATTTACAATATCAATTAATCACATGTTTGATATGATTATTGATTTACAATAGTATTCTTCAAACTCATTATTAAGTTTTCAAATAATGGTTTACGTTGATTAATTAACTTGTTAATTAATCACGTAACTTAAGTTATTAACTTGTATTAATAACTCATTACATATATAACATGTCTACATGTTAATTAAATTTAAAATAATGTCTTAATGTTTATAACACATTATTTAACCTTTACAAATAATAGTTTAAGTCACGTAATTAATTTATTAATAAATTACATAACATAAATTATTAAACTCATATCAATATTTTATAATATTTATACAACATGTGTTCATGTTCATTAGACTCAAAACACATTTCAAAATTTTCCAACACTTAGCAATTTTTTTTTTTCAAAATTTTCGGACAGGCGCGGCCGCGCGCCATTTTGCCTTGCAGCCGGCGCGGCCGCCCGGCTGCAGAATTTCAGAATCTGAAGTTCGCGAACGAACACAGATTTCCTCCCATTTTCTCCCAATTCACATTATTACACTGATTTATAATGTTACCCATGAAGTATAAACTTCACAGGAACATTATATATCACTTATAACATGTTCTTAACATTCCAAGTTATATAATTATACAAATCAAAATATTAATTTTCACTGTTCTTCAAAACTTTCAAGAGTTTAATGAAAAACATAAAAATCTCCTTACGGATTCGTTACTACACCGAATCCATTCATTTCAATTTCATTTTCTTTGTTTTAACATATACAATCATATTCATGTATCAATTTAAATATAAACATATGATTCAATCATTAATTTAACCCATATGGGTTATTCACCCATATTCAATACTCTGTAATTTCATCAAACCCATTTATTAACAAAGTTATTTGGTGTGATCAGTGTAAATCATGGATACATGATCCAACACATAATACTAACATATACGGTCACATATATAATAACCTCACACTTTAATTTCCCAAAAATAAGTACTGACAGAGAAATTTTACAACATCGTAGAAAACTCTGTAACTTTTCAAAAAAACCAATTAAGGCCAAATTATATAAAATTGATTACTTTAAAACATGTATATACGTTAGAAAACATGTTATAATTACATACCCATATAGATAAAGTCATATCATAACCCAATTGGAAAACCAAATTTTTCACAGACTTTAGAATACGTATGTGAAAAACTTTAATTTTGAAAACATAAAGAAGAATTACCCTTTTGTTAGTATAAAGATAATCAATTGATAACAACACAATGATCTCTCAAGTCTTCTTTTCTCAATTTCTCTCCATGCATTCTTCTTTTCTCTCTGATTTCTCTCTCAAGTTTCTCTAACTTTTCTCTGATAATGACTTAGAATAATGACTTAGAACAACGAATATACGTATTATATAAGTATCCGTTGTATTAACAACGGATAAACTTCTCACAAAGCCCTGTTTGCCTTCCTCTTCTTTTCTTTCCCCATTTATTTTAATAAACAAATTTACTATATAGTTAATTGTCACCTTACTTATTGATTAATTAATTTTATTTAAATCAATTAAATAAAATAAGATAATTCACATTAAATCACATTGTCACATAATTAATATTTTTATTTATTAATTATGTCAATTTATTAATTCATTAATTAATTATTAAATTAACTAAGGTAACATATGCTTATTTAATTAATTCAATTAATCAAATAAACTCCATTAAATATATTCTTTGAACTATTAAATTACTACACATTAATTTAATTAATGTCACACATATAATTAAATTAATCTACCACAAATTCATGAATTAATTATTTAATTCAATAATTAAATCATTAAAAATATTTATTTATCTCCATAAATATTCAATATCTTTACAAAATTCTCGTTCGTCACAAGGTCTCCCTAAATGAAAACTTGCGTGAGATGTATGGATCGTTTTGAAGATAGTAGTGATAGGATTGCTCCTTTGGTGCTAATCAAATTATAACGAAGTCATAGGACTCATAATCACATCTTTCTTTGACAATTTGAGAGAACCAATAAAACAATAAGAAGGTCTTCTTAAATCAAGACTTGTGTGAGATGTACGCATCGTTTTTAATGCGATAGTCATGAGATTGCTCATTTTGATGCTAATCAAATTAGAATGAAGTAATAGGACTCATAATCACCTCTTTCTTTGATAATTTTAGAGAACCAATGAAACAATAATGATGTATCCTTAAATGAAGACTTGTGTGAGATGTACGCATTGTTTTTAACGCGATAGTCATGGGATTGCTACTTTTGATGCTAATCAAACTAGAACAAAGTTATAACACCCCTAATCACCTCTTTCTTTGACTATTTTAGAGAACCAATAAAATAATAAGGACTCCTTAAATGAAGGCTTGTGTCAGATGTACGCATCGGTTTGAACGCGATAGTCATGGGATTGCTCCTTTGGATACTTATGAAACTAGAACAAAGTTATAGGACTCCTAATCACCTCTTTCTTTGGCAATTTTAGAGAATCAATGGAACAATAAGAAGGTGTCCCTAAAAGAAGACTTATGTGAGATGTACGCATGGTTTTGAACGCGATAGTCATGGGTTTCTCTTTTTGACGCTAATAAAACTAGAACGGAATAATATAACTCTTAATCACCTATTTCATTGTAAATTTGAAACAACCAATGAAACAATATGAAAGTTTCCCTAAATAAAGACTTGTGTGAAATCTACGAATCGTTTTGGACATGATAGTGATGGGATTACTCCCGTTGATGATAATTTCAACTAAAATGAAGAAATAGGACTCATAATCATCTATATTTTGATAATTTGAGAGAACTAATAAAAAAATAAGATGGTGTCCCTAAATAAAGACTTGTGTGAGATGTACGAATCGTTTTGAAGGCACTAGTGATAGAATTGCTCCTTTTGATGCTAATCAAACTAGAACGAAGTCATAGGACTCATAATCACATCTTTCTTTGACAATTTAAGAGAACCAATGAAATAATAAGAAAGTCTCCCTAAATCAAGACTTGTGTGAGATGTACGCATCGTTTCCGATCTTTCTTTCCTATGTTCATCTCTTTTTGTTCATGGGTGGTCGAGCTTATGTCTTAACCCTACCTTTTAGATCTCTTTCAGACCACCACCCTTTGTTGCACTCGTTTCTCCCACTTCATCATGCAGCCCACCCTTTCTCTCCCGTTTGAAGAGTTCGAATCTGATCTTGATGAAGCTTTGGGTTTCGTAGAGTCTCGATGGTCGGCTTGTTTGATTTCTGGTGGTGTTGTGCCGGTGTTTAGTTTGGAAATCATTTTCATTATTGTTGAGTTCCGATCTGGAGTATTGATTATTGCTTTATCTTATCTTTTCAGATTTGGATGTCTTGGGATTTTGTCCTCTGGTCCATTTAATCTCGGTTGGGATTGTGTTCTTTATTCCATCTCGAATGATTTGGTGTTTGGCCTGATGTAGTTTGTTTTGGTAACTGCTTTGGGTCCGTTTGATCTGGTTATGGGTTCTTCTTCCCGGAGTTGATGGTTGTTACCGGATTATGGGCTTGCCTCTTAGTTGCTGCTGGCTGGGTTTGGATCTCGTTGAATTCTGGTTTCTGTTTGCTCATAATCTGTTTGTTACTTAATGTTACATCTGTAATAGATTGTGTTGCTGTTTTGGCCGGAAACTATGGAATTTTCTGGCCGTTGATGGATTTCGGTCTGTGATCGTTGATGGTTGTTTGGCCGATGATGGTTTCAGCCGGTGATTGTTGGTTGACCGGCGGCTGATGCATGCACGGTTTCCATGCTGGTCATGATTGTTACTTTGGGACCCACGTTGGTTTTTCAAAATTCAAACCTTATTGCTTTCGTGGGCTTGACTGTTGCCATATTTTGTGCTGACCTGTGTCAGCGGTTTCCCATTTGGGTCGTCTAATCGCCCAATTGGGTTTCTTTCCAAAACCTTACCTCGGGTTGTGAGGTTAATTATATAGGGTTAGGTTTTTGGGTGTCCTAGTTTTAACGAGTGTTTTAGTTCCTACGGGATATGGGACTATGTTCTTTAACTTCATTGTAATATCCTACTTTTTTGCAATTTAATATACAAACAAATTTAGCAAAAAATATAAAAAAAATAGGAAGGTATCCCTAAATGAAGACTTGTGTGAGATGTACGGATCGTTTTGAAGATACTAGTGATAAGATTGCTCTTTTGATGCTAATCAAACTATAACGAAGTCATAGGACTCATAATCACATCTTTCTTTGACAATTTGAGAGAACCAATGAAACAATAAGAAGGTCTCCCTAAATCAAGACTTGTGTGAGATGTACGCATCGGTTTTAACGCGATAGTCATGGGATTACTGCTAATCAAATTAGAACGAAGTAATAGGACTCATAATCTCCTCTTTCTTTGACAATTTTAGAGAACCAATGAAACAATAAGAATGTCTCTTTAAAAGAAGACTTGTGTGAGATGTACGCATCATTTTTAAGGCGATAGTCATGGAATTGCTACTTTTGATCCTAATCAAACTAGAATGAAGTTATAGGACTCCTAATCACCTCTTTTTTGACTATTTTAGAGAACCAATGAAACAATAAGGTCTCCTTAAATGAAGACTTGTGTGAGATGTACGCATCGTTTTGAATGCGATAGTCATGGGATTGCTTCTTTTGATACTAAGAAACTAGAACGAAGTTATAGGACTCCTAATCACCTCTTTCATTGACAATTTTAGAGAATCAATGAAACAATAAGAAGATCTTTATAAATGGAGACTTGTGTGAGATGTACGCATGGTTTTGAACGCAATAGTCATGGGTTTCTCTCTTTGATGCTAATCAAACTAGAACGAATTAATACAACTCTTAATCACCTCTTTCTTTGTAAAATTGAAACTACCAATGGTACAATATGAAGGTCTCCCTAAATAAAGACTTGTGTGAAATCTACGCATCGTTTTGGACACGATAGTGATGGAATTGCTCCTTTTGATGCTAATTTCAACTAGAACGAAGTAATAGGACTTATAATCACCTATATTTTGACAATTGGAGAGAAGTAATGAAAAAATAAGAAAGTGTCCCTAAATGAAGAATTGCGTGAGATGTAAGGATCGTTTTGAAGGCTCTAGTGGATTGCTCGTTTTGATGCTAATCAAACTAGAACGAAGTCATAGAACTCATAATCACCTCTTTCTTTGACAATTTGAGAGAACCAATGAAATAATAAGAAGGTCTTCCTAAATCATGACTTGTGTGAGATGTACGCATCTTTTTTAACGCGATAGTCATGGGATTGCTCCTTTTGATGCTAATCAAATTTGAACGAAGTAAAAGGACCCCTAATTACCTCTTTCTATGACAATTCTAGAGAACCAATGAAATTATAAAAAGGCCTCCATAAATGAAGACTTGTGTGAGTTGTACGCATCGTTTTGAATGCGATAGTCATGGCATTGTTCCTTTTGATGCTAATCAAACTAGAACGAAGTTATAGGACTCCTAATCACCTCTTTCTTTGACTATTTTAGAGAACCAATGAAACAATAAGGTCTCCTTAAATGAAGACTTATGTGAGATGTACGCATCATTTTGAATGCGATAGTCATGGGATTGCTTCTTTTGATACTAAGAAACTAGAACGAAGTTATAGGACTCCTAATCACCCCTTTCATTAACAATTTTAGAGAATCAATGAAACAATAAGAAGATCTTTATAAATGGAGACTTGTGTGAGATGTACGCATGGTTTTGAATGCGATAGTCATGGGTTTCTCTTTTTGATGCTAATCAAACTAGAACGAAATAATACAACTTTTAATCACCCCTTTCTTTGTAAAGTTGAAACAACCAAAGATATAATATGAAGGTCTCCCAAAATAAAGGCTTGTGTGAGATCTACGCATCGTTTTGGACACGATAGTGATGGGATTGCGTCTTTTGATGCTAATTTTAACTAGAACGAAGTAATAGGACTCATAATCACCTATATTTTTACAATTTGAGAGAAGTAATGAAAAAATAAGAAAGTGTCCCTAAATGAAGACTTGCGTGAGATGTACAGATCGTTTTGAAGGCACTAGTGGATTGCTCCTTTTGATGCTAATCAAACTAGAACGAAGTCATATGACTCATAATCACCTCTTTCATTGACAATTTGAGAGAACCAATGAAATAATAAGAAGGTCTCCCTAAATCAAGACTTCTGTGAGATGTACGCATTGTTTTTAACGCGACAGTCATAGGATTGCTCCTTTTGATGCTAATCAAACTAGAACGAAGTAAAAGGACCCCTAATCACCTCTTTCTTTGACAATTCTAGAGAACCAATGAAATTATAAGAAGGCCTTCTTAAATGAAGACTTGTGTGAGTTGTACACATCGTTTTGAACGCGATAGTCATGGGATTGTTCCTTTTGATGCTAATCAAACTAGAACGAAGTTATAGGACTCCTAATCACCCCTTTCTTTGACTTTTTAAGAGAACAAATGAAACAATAAAGTCTCCTCAAATGAAGACTTTTGTAAGATGTACGCATCGTTTTGAACGCGATAGTCATGGGATTGCTCCTTTTGATACTAATCAAACTAGAACGAAGTTATGGGTCTCATAATCACCTCTTTCTTTGAAAATTTTAGAGAATCAATGAAACAATAAGAAGGTATCCCTAAATGAAGACTTGTGGGAGATGTACGCTTGGTTTTGAACGCGATAGTCAGTGGTTTCTCTTTTTGACGCTAATAAAACTAGAACAAAATAATACAACTCTTAATCACCTCTTTCTTTGTAAATTCAAAACAACTAATGAAACAATATGAAGGTCTCCCTAAATAAAGAGTTTTGTGAGATCTACACATCGTTTTGGACAAGATAGTGATGGGATTGCTCCTTTTGATGCTAATTTCAACTAGAACGAAGTAATAGGACTCATAATCATCTATATTTTGACAATTCACTAATGAAAAAAATAATAAGGTGTCCTGAAATGAAGACTTGTGTGAGATGTACTGATCGTTTTGAAGGCACTAGTTATAGAATTGCTCTTTCTGATGCTAATCAAACTAGAACGAAGTGATAGGACTTATAATAACATCTTTCTTTGATAATTTTAGAGAACCAATGAAATAATACGAAGGTCTCCCTAAATCAAGACTTGGGTGAGTTGTACGCATCGTTTTTAATGCGATAATCGTGGGATTGCTCCTTTTAATGCTAATAAAATTAGAACAAAGTAAAAGGACTCCTAATCACCTATTTCTCTGATAATTCTAGAGAACCAATGAAATAAAAAGAATCCTCCTTAAATGAAGACTTGTGTGAGATGTACGCATCGTTTTGAATGCGATAGTCATGGGATTGTTCTTTTTGATGCAAATCAAACTAGAATGAAGTTATAGGACTCCTAATCTCCTCCTTCTTTGACAATTTTAGGGAACCAAATTAAAAAATAAGAAGTCTCCCGAAATGAAAACTTGTGTGAGGTCTACGCATCGTTTTGGATGCGATAGTGATGGGATTCTTCCTTTTGATGCTAATTTTAACTAGAACAAAGTAATAGGACTCATAATCACCTATATTTTGACAATTTGAGAGAACTAATGAAACAATAAGAAGGTCTCCCTAAATGAAGACTTGTGTGAGATGTACGGATAGTTTTGAAGATACTAGTGATAGGATTGCTCATTTGATGCTAATCAAACAATAACGAAGTCATAGGACTCATAATCACATCTTTCTTTGATAATTTGAGAGAACCAATAAAACAATAAGAAGGTCTTCTTAAATCAAGACTTGTGTGAGATGTGCGCATCGTTTTTAATGCGATAGTCATGAGATTGCTCATTTTGATGCTAATCAAATTAGAATGAAGTAATAGGACTCATAATCACCTCTTTCTTTGATAATTTTAGAGAACCAATGAAACAATAATGATGTATCCTTAAATGAAGACTTGTGTGAGATGTACGTATTGTTTTTAACGCGATAGTCATGGGATTGCTACTTTTGATGCTAATCAAACTAGAACGAAGTTATAACACCCCTAATCACCTCTTTCTTTGACTATTTTAGAGAACCAATAAAATAATAAGGTCTCCTGAAATGAAGACTTGTGTCAGATGTACGCATCGGTTTGAACGCGATAGTCATGGGATTGCTCCTTTGGATACTTATGAAACTAGAACAAAGTTATAGGACTCCTAATCACCTCTTTCTTTGGCAATTTTAGAGAATCAATGGAACAATAAGAAGGTGTCCCTAAAAGAAGACTTATGTGAGATGTACGCATAGTTTTGAACGCGATAGTCATGGGTTTCTCTTTTTGATGCTAATAAAACTAGAACGGAATAATACAACTCTTAATCACCTATTTCGTTGTAAATTTGAAACAACCAATGAAACAATATGAAAGTTTCCATAAATAAAGACTTGTGTGAAATCTACGAATCGTTTTGGACATGATAGTGATGGGATTACTCCCGTTGATGATAATTTCAACTAAAACGAAGTAATAGGACTCATAATCATCTATATTTTGACAATTTGAGAGAACTAATGAAAAAAATAAGATGGTGTCCCTAAATAAAGACTTGTGTGAGATGTACGAATCGTTTTGAAGGCACTAGTAGATAGAATTGCTCCTTTTGATGCTAATCAAACTAGAACGAAGTCATAGGACTCATAATCACATCTTTCTTTGACAATTTGATAGAACCAATGAAATAATAAGAAAGTCTCCCTAAATCAAGACTTGCGTGAGATGTACGCATCGTTTCTGATCTTTCTTTCCTATGTTCATCTCTTTTTGTTCATGGGTGGTCGAGCTTATGTCTTAACCCCACTTTTTAGATCTCTTTCAGACCACCACCCTTTGTTGCACTCGTTTCTCCCACTTCATCATGCAGCCCACCCTTTCTCTCCCGTTTGAAGAGTTCGAATCTGATCTTGATGAAGCTTTGGGCTGGTTTGGGTTTCGTAGAGTCTCGATGGTCGGCTTGTTTGATTTCTGGTGGTGTTGTGCCGGTGTTTAGTTTGGAAATCATTTTCATTATTGTTGAGTTCCGATCTGGAGTATTGATTATTGCTTTATCTTATCTTTTCAGATTTGGATGTCTTGGGATTTTGTCCTCCAGTCCATTTAATCTCGGTTGGGATTGTGTTCTTTATTCCATCTCGAATGATTTGGTGTTTGGCCTGATGTAGTTTGTTTTGATAACTGCTTTGGGTCCGTTTGATCTGGTTATGGGTTCTTCTTCCCGGAGTTGATGGTTGTTACCGGATTATGGGCTTGCCTCTTAGTTGCTGCTGGCTGGGTTTGGATCTCGTCGAATTCTGGTTTCTGTTTGCTCATAATCTATTTGTTACTTAATGTTACATCTGTAATAGATTGTGTTGCTGTTTTGGCCAGAAACTATGGAATTTTCTGGCCGTTGATGGATTTCGGTCTGTGATCGTTGATGGTTGTTTGGCCGATGATGGTTTCAGCCGGTGATTGTTGGTTGACCGGCGGCTGATGCATGCACGGTTTCCATGCTGGTCATGATTGTTACTTTGGGACCCACGTTGGTTTTTCAAAATTCAAACCTTATTGCTTTCGTGGGCTTGACTGTTGCCATATTTTGTGCTGACCTATGTCAGCGGTTTCCCATTTGGGTCGTCTAATCGCCCAATTGGGTTGCTTTCCAAAACCTTACCTCGGGTTGTGAGGTTAATTATATAGGGTTAGGTTTTTGGGTGTCCTAGTTTTAACGAGTGTTTTAGTTCCTACGGGATATGGGACTATGTTCTTTAACTTCATTGTAATATCCTACTTTTTTGCAATTTAATATACAAACAAATTTAGCAAAAAAAATAAAAACAATAGGAAGGTATCCCTAAATGAAGACTTGTGTGAGATGTACGGATCGTTTTGAAGATACTAGTGATAAGATTGCTCTTTTGATGCTAATCGAACTAGAACGAAATAATACAACTCTTAATCACCCCTTTCTTTGTAAAGTTGAAACAACCAAAGATACAATATGAAGGTCTCCCAAAATAAAGGCTTGTGTGAGATCTACGCATCGTTTTGGACACGATAGTGATGGGATTGCACCTTTTGATGCTAATTTTAACTAGAACGAAGTAATAGGACTCATAATCACCAATATTTTGACAATTTGAGAGAAGTAATGAAAAAATAAGAAAGTGTCCCTAAATGAAGACTTGCGTGAGATGTATAGATCGTTTTGAAGGCAATAGTGGATTGCTCCTTTTGATGCTAATCAAACTAGAACGAAGTCATAGGACTCATAATCACCTCTTTCATTGACAATTTGAGAGAACCACTGAAATAATAAGAAGGTCTCCCTAAATCAAGACTTGTGTGAGATGTACGCATTGTTTTTAACGCGACAGTCATAGAATTGCTCCTTTTGATGCTAATCAAACTAGAACGAAGTAAAAGGACCCCTAATCACCTCTTTCTTTGACAATTCTAGAGAACCAATGAAATTATAAGAAGGCCTTCTTAAATGAAGACTTGTGTGAGTTGTACGCATTGTTTTGAACGCGATAGTCATGGGATTGTTCCTTTTGATGCTAATCAAACTAGAACGAAGTTATATGACTCCTAATCACCCCTTTCTTTGACTTTTTAAGAGAACAAATGAAACAATAAAGTCTACTTAAATGAAGACTTTTGTGAGATGTACGCATCATTTTGAACGCGATAGTCATGGGATTGCTCCTTTTGATACAAATCAAACTAGAACGAAGTTATGGGACTCATAATCACCTCTTTCTTTGAAAATTTTAGAGAATCAATGAAACAATAAGAAGGTATCCCTAAATGAAGACTTGTGGGAGATGTACGCATGGTTTTGAACGCGATAGTCAGTGGTTTCTCTTTTTGACGCTAATAAAACTATAATAAAATAATACAACTCTTAATCACCTCTTTCTTTGTAAATTCAAAACAACTAATGAAACAATATGAAGGTCTCCCTAAATAAAGAGTTTTGTGAGATCTACACATCGTTTTGGACAAGATAGTGATGGGATTGCTCCTTTTGATGCTAATTTCAACTAGAACGAAGTAATAGGACTCATAATCATCTATATTTTGACAATTCACTAATGAAAAAAATAATAAGGTGTCCCTAAATGAAGACTTGTGTGAGATGTACTGATCGTTTTGAAGGCACTAGTTATAGAATTGCTCTTTTTGATGCTAATCAAACTAGAACGAAGTGATAGGACTTATAATAACATCTTTCTTTGATAATTTTAGAGAACCAATGAAATAATACGAAGGTCTCCCTAAATCAAGACTTGGGTGAGTTGTACGCATCGTTTTTAATGCGATAATCGTGGGATTGCTCCTTTTAATGCTAATAAAATTAGAACAAAGTAAAAGGACTCCTAATCACCTATTTCTCTGATAATTCTAGAGAACCAATGAAATAATAAGAATCCTCCTTAAATGAAGACTTGTGTGAGATGTACGCATCGTTTTGAATGCCATAGTCATGGGATTGTTCTTTTTGATGCAAATCAAACTAGAATGAAGTTATAAGACTCCTAATCTCCTCCTTCTTTGACAATTTTAGGGAACCAAATTAAAAAATAAGAAGTCTCCCGAAATGAAGACTTGTGTGAGGTCTACGCATCGTTTTGCATGCGATAGTGATGGGATTCTTCCTTTTGATGCTAATTTTAACTAGAACAAAGTAATAGGACTCATAATCACCTTTATTTTGACAATTTGAGAGAACTAATGAAACAATAAGAAGGTCTCCCTAAATGAAGACTTGTGTGAGATGTACGGATAGTTTTGAAGATACTAGTGATAGGATTGCTCATTTGATGCTAATCAAAAAATAACGAAGTCATAGGACTCATAATCACATCTTTCTTTGACAATTTGAGAGAACCAATAAAACAATAAGAATGTCTCCCTAAATCAAGACTTGTGTGACATGTACGCATCGTTTTTAACGCAATAGTCATGAGATTGCTCATTTTGATGCTAATCAAATTAGAACGAAGTAATAGGACTCTTAATCACCTCTTTCTTTGACAATTTTAGAGAACCAATGAAACAATAATGACGTATCCTTAAATGAAGACTTGTGTGAGATGTACGCATTATTTTTAACGCGATAGTCATGGGATTGCTACTTTTGATGCTAATCAAACTAGAACAAAGTTATAGCACTCCTAATCACCTCTTTCTTTGACTATTTTAGAGAACAAATGAAATAATAAGGTCTCCTTAAATGAAGACTTGTGTCAGATGTACGCATCATTTTGAAAGCGATAGTCACGGGATTGCTCCTTTTGATACTAATCAAACTAGAATAAAGTTATAGGACTTCTAATCACCTCTTTCTTTGACAATTTTAGAGAATCAATGGAACAATAAGAAGGTCTCCCTAAAAGAAGACTTGTGTGAGATGTACGCATGGTCATGGGTTTCTCTTTTTGACCCTAATAAAACTAGAACGGAATAATACAACTCTTAATCACCTATTTCGTTGTAAATTTGAAACAACTAATGAAACAATATGGAGGCCTCCCTAAATAATGACTTCTGTGAGATTTACGAATCATTTTGGACACGATAGTGATGGGATTACTCCTTTTGATGATAATTTCAACTAGAACTGAAGTAATAGGACTCATAATCATCTATATTTTGATAATTTGAGAGAACTAATGAAAAAAATAAGGTGTCCCTAAATGAAGACTTGTATGAGACGTACGGATCGTTTTAAAGGCACTAGTGATAGGATTGCTTCTTTTGATGCTAATCAAACTTGAACGAAGTCATAGGACTCATAATCACATCTTTCTTTGACAATTTCTTAGAACCAATGAAATACTAACAAAGTCTCCCAAATCAAGACTTGTGTGAGATGTACGCATCGTTTTTAACGAAATAGTCATGGGATTGCTCCTTTTGATGCTAATCAAATTAGAACGAAGTAATAGGACTCTTAATCACCTCTTTCTTTGACAATTCTAGTGAACCAATGAAATAATAAGAAGGCCTCCTTAAATGAAGACTTGTGTGAGGTGTACGCATCGTTTTGAACGCTATAGTCATGGGATTGTTCCTTTTGATGCTAATATAACTAGAACGAAGTTATAGGACTCCTAATCACCTCCTTCTTTGACAATTTTGGGGAACCAATGAAACAATAAGGTCTTTCTAAATGAAGACTTGTGTGAGGTCTACGCATCATTTTGGACGCGATAGTGATGGGATTACTCCTTTTGATGCTAATTTTAACTAGAACGAAGTAATAGGACTCATAATCACATATATTTTGACAATTTGAGAGAACTAATAAAACAATAAAAAGGTCTCCCTAAATGAAGATTTGTGTGAGATGTACGGATCGTTTTGAAGATATTAGTGATAAGATTGCTCTTTTAATGCTAATCAAACTATAACGAAGTCATAGGACTCATAATCACATCTTTCTTTGACAATTTGGGAGAACCAATGAAACAATAAGAAGGTCTCCCTCAATCAAGACTTGTGTGAGATGTACGCATCGTTTTTAACGCGATAGTTATGGGATTGCTGCTAATCAAATTAGAACGAAATAATAAGACTCCTAATCTCCTCTTTCTTTGACAATTTTAGAGAACCAATGAAACAATAAGAATGTCTCTTTAAATGAAGACTAGTGTGAGATGTACGCATCATTTTTAAGGCGATAGTCATGGAATTGCTACTTTTAATTCTAATCAAACTAGAATAAAGTAAAAGGACTCCTAATCACCTATTTCTCTGACAATTCTAGAGAATCCAATGAAATAAAAAGAATCCTCCTTAAATGAAGACTTGTGTGAGATGTACGCATCGTTTTGAATGCGATAGTCATGGGATTGTTCTTTTTGATGCAAATCAAACTAGAATGAAGTTATAGGACTCCTAATCTCCTCCTTCTTTGACAATTTTAGGGAACCAAATTAAACAATAAGAAGGTCTCCCAAAATGAAGACTTGTGTGAGGTCTACGCATCATTTTGGATGCGATAGAGATGGGATTCTTCCTTTTGATGCTAATTTTAACTAGAACAAAGTAATATGACTCATAATCACCTATATTTTGATAATTTGAGAGAACTAATGAAACAATAAGAATGTCTCCCTAAATCAAGACTTGTGTGAGATGTACGGATAGTTTTGAAGATACTACTGATAGGATTGCTCCTTTGATGGTAATCAAACTATAACAAAGTCATAGGACTCATAATCACATCTTTCTTTGACAATTTGAGAGAACCAATAAAACAATAAGAAGGTCTCCTTAAATCAAGACTTGTGTGAGATGTACGCATCGTTTTTAACAAGATAGTCATGAGATTGCTCATTTTGATGCTAATCAAATTAGAACGAAGTAATAGGACTCTTTGATAGTAGTGTGCATACAAGCCAATCATGTATGATGATAAAGTATATACTTTGTAAACAATCTTATTTATTTATTAATAAAATATTCATTAAAGGCATATAATTATCTACATGGTGCTGTTTTTATAATATATAAATAACCCATAGTTTTAAGCAATGCTTTTAGAATCATGATGTTGATCATGCTAATGAGATCTAAATTCTTAGAAAGCTTTAAAACTAAAATAGTTCCCAATCGTGGGATTACTAAAAAGGGGATTAGTAAATCCGGATAGATTGGTACATATGTTGCTTGCTCATTGGATGAGGATGACTGATCTCATGATCATTTGTGTGGAGACACTAAAGCAAGTATGTAGGTGCTTATTGGAGAATAAGTTCACTGAACGTGACTCGCTATGGAATACCTAATAGAGTTTTACTCGCCTGTCAATAGGAATTCCTAATGTGATAGTAGTACAAGTGATCCTTGGACTTGAGATCATCATAGTATCTTGTATGTAACAAATTATACTTTGACTAATTCCTTAAGGCCTTTTAAGGCATATATAGGGTATGCTTGGGTATAATGAGTTACATATGGAGATAATGAATGATCAATAAAGAATCTACCACCTCTAGTAAAAGAGGAGATATGTCCTATGTGATTCGTTAAATGACAACCCAGGAATCCTTGGCCAAGGTAGAATGAAATTAGAAAGAGGTTTCTAATTTGCATTATTTGGAGTTGTGCATTTTCTAATCGAAATACATATGATTAAATAAATTAAGACTTGACAGTAAATCCATGTCTTATATTTAATTGGGACATTGTATGGTGGAAGGATTGAATTGTACGGTAACTATTAACTCACAGGTTCTTTTATGATTAATGTTGAAATCTATATTATCTGAAAAGTCGTTGATCGCTAGGGAGGCTTATCCCTATTATAGAATAAATGTTATTTAGTTAAATAGATTATTAGTTTAATTTATTTATTTAAATAAGATTAGAATTGTTCTAATTGATTTATTCATAACCGGTTTAATATGGAGAACCTAAAGGGTCACACCATAAAAGGAAGAAGAATTATTTAAGAAGAAAATGGCATGATAGTAATAATGCATTAAGTATAATTAATTTAATCTATGGTGATAGAATAAATTAAATAGCTTAATGTTTATTATTTAATATTTTAGAAATATTAAATATAAATTAATAAGAGGAGTCTTATTAATATTATTATTATTATTTTAATTCTAAAGGAGTTTAGGAATTAAAATAATATCAGTACTCTCTCTCAATCCTAATAAAGATTAGGATATAAATTAATTAAAAGTATTTAATTAATTAAATAAAACCCTATTCTAATTGGATTAAGAGGGTTAACCTAATATCTATATAAGAGAGTCTTATATCAGAAATATGGTACGTGAACTTTTCCAAGAGTTGGGAGTACACATATTCTATAGAGATAGAAACAAGGGTTAAGCCAATAACCCATCTTCTTGAGTTCTTCATCTTCCTTGGTGGATCACCGTTAGAGGCCAAACAATTGGGTGGCTGACACTGATCAAGGGAAGGAGCCACTACAGAGGAATTAAAGGAATCAAAGGAATAGAACTTATATCTGAGGAAGCTTGGATCTTCAAAGGTATAATTCCATGTTCTCTCTTTTCTGTTATTGATAACTAGCACAAAGTATGATCATGGTTATGGGTTTGTATAAATTTTTGAAAACCTAGTTGTTACGCTTCTGCCCTATTTATGTGATTTGATTGCATGATTGCGTTACGTACAAACCCAACAGTGGTATCAGAGCCTAACTTTGTGCTAATTATCAATTTTATAATTCCATGTATGAATTGATGTGAGAATTGGATCGTTTTTCTGGACAAAAATCGTTTTCTGCAAGTTTTTGTGACGAACGGCGCAGCTGCTTACTGGCGCAGCTTCGCCGGTCTGCAAAAACTGCTGCTTCAGGCTACCTGCGCAGCTGCCCAGTTCATTGCTGGCGCAGCTGCGCCGGTACCTGGACAGACCCTGAAAATTAATTTTAATTAATTAAGTAAACTGTTTATTTAATTGATAAAGTTTTAAAGTAAAGAAGTTTATTTTATCTGAAATATGATTTCAGAATGCTAAAATTAAAGGAGTTTAATTTGGATTTATTTTTGATTAAAATAAAAGAGTTTATTTTGTTTCAAAAATAAAATTTAGCAAAACTTTTGTCCATTAAATAACATCGATCCATATATGGAATAGCATTGTTATTCATGAGATGAATGGATATTTATTGATGCATATGTTGATGTGTATGATAATAAATGGGGTTGATTATGGACTATGACCAATGTGATTGTTTTTTATTTTGGATGAATGCTTGAATGTATGGGTTTTATAAAATGGGGTCTGCGTACCTCGTCTTCTCTAGTTTTATTCTCGGTGTAAAATTCTATCTCCCTCTTATGTACTTCCCCTTGACTGCTGATCAAGGTTTCTATTTAATTAAAAATAGTTTATGTAATAGAGATAGTTAGAATTATCTTGAAGAAACTGGAGACCAAGGAGCAAGGAACGCGTGAAGACCCATTTGTATGGAGCCAGGGTTTAAATGTAATAGTTATATTTAAATTTAAATTCTTGCACTCCTAAGTTTGACCTTTTGGTTCACTTGGTGGCTCTAGTGAACCAATCTAGAATAAAAGTCCATAATCAATCCGGGAAGAATATAGTATTCTATATTGCATACTAAATATTATATATATATATATATTATATTTTATGTAAACATGCTTCGCATGTTTAATAAAATGACGTGTATTTTATATATATATGTGCATGCGCGCTAAACAAAGATGAGACTAATAATAACAAATCCCTCAAAGAAATAATATTAAGTCCGAAGTGTTCAAATGATATTTGGAATATCGAACGTCGCCTTCTAGCATGATAAATTAATAGAGTATTAGATATTTAATATGAGCTTGTTGTGCTATCCACAAGGCGAGTATTGCGTATTTAAGATGTTAATTAATCACATTTGATGCTTATCAAGAAAATTGAACGATCTAGTCTTGTTGTGCTATCCACAAGGACGAACATTTTTCTTTTTTGAATTTATGAAAGTGCTAGGCTGGACTTAACTTAAATTATTTTAGTTCGGATGTGCACACACTTAACCATTATGATTTAAGAGGCAAAATAAAAGGAATTACATGGTGATGTAATTGACAAGAGTTGTCTACCTATTTATTTGTATATCGCTTGTTGTGCTATCCACAAGGTTATATACATTTGAAATGGGATCCTTAATCTCACTAACAAATCTTTAATTAGATGTTGTCGAACTATATAAGTGAGGGTAATATAGTTTGATGAAAATAGTGGGATATACCAATTTAAAATAAAGAACTAAATTTATTTTGGCATGCAAAGTTAATAAAATGAATGTTTGCTAAAATATTGTCTTTTCACATGCAGAATTTTAAAAATGTCAAAATCACTAATCTCACTACGAAGCATACTTGATGCAAATAAGCTTACCGGCCCGAATTATGAGGACTGGCTAAGAAATCTGAGAATAGTTCTCACTGCTGAAAAGATTTCTTATGTCCTAAATTCCACTATCCCTGAATCTGTTTCAGAAACCGCCTCTGAGGAAGAGATTACCACTTTCAATAAGTGGCAAGATGATGCATCTGTGGCTCAATGCATCATGCTCGCATCCATGAATAACGAGCTTCAGCGTCAGCACGAAAAAATGGATGCTCCTGCTATGCTGCTTCACCTCAAGGAGTTGTATGGTGAACAGAGTAGGACTGCTAGCTATGAGATATCTAAGGAGCTCTTACGATCTCGGATGACCGAGGGCACTGCCGTCGAGACTCATGTTCTGAAGGTAATCAATTTGATTGAACGCCTTGGACAGCTTGGGTTCGTCATGGATGGGGAGTTGAGTCAAGACTTGGTCTTGCAGTCACTCCCTGAGACCTTCTCGCAGTTTATGGTTAATTTTCACATGAATAAGCTAGATGTCAGCTTGCCTGAGCTGCTTAACATGCTGAAAACTGCAGAAGGTCACTTCTCATCCAAGAAGAACCATGTCTTGATGGTGGATTCTTCCAATAAAAGGAAGAGGCCCAAGGTGTCTTCTGAAAAGAAGAAATCTAAGAAGGCTATGGGAAAAGGGAAAGAAAAGGAGCAAAAGAAACTTGAACCAGCTAAAGGAATGTGCTTTCATTGCAATGAGCCGGGACATTGGAAGAGGAAGTGCAAGAAGTTTCTAGCAAAGAAGAAGCTTGGAGAAGCTTCGACTTCCAATCAAGGTTTGTTTATGATTGAAATTATATTTTCTAAAGTCATAATTCTACTTGGATATTGGATACCGGCTGTGGTTCTCACATATGTAATACTGTGCAGGGACTGGTCAGAAGTATAAAGCTGAACAAAGATGAGGTGATCCTCCGAGTGGGAAATGGAGCAAAAGTTGCTGCATTAGCTGTAAGAACTTATTGTTTAGCAATGCCTTCGGGCAAATCCATTTATCTTAATAACTGTTATTATGTTCCGAATATTATTAAAAACATTATTTCAATTTTTGTATTGGATATGGAAGGTTTTGACGTTATTATAAAGAACAATGGTTGTTCTATTTATAAAGACGATGTTTTATATGGTATTGAAAATTTGCGAAATGGACTTTATACACTTGACTTACAAGAAAATATATTTAAAATTGAACAAATTAAGAAAAGGAAAAGAGATGATATTAATTATACCTATATGTGGCACTATAGACATGGTCATATCAATGAAACAAGATTATCCAAGTTGCATAAAGATGGGCTCCTCGAGCTATCTGATTATGAATCATATCCAACTTGTGAATCTTGTCTCATGGGTAAAATGACTAAATCTCCTTTTAGTGGAAAAGGAGAGAGAGTTACAGAGTTGTTGGCATTGATTCACACAGACGTTTGTGGACCTATGACAACAAGTGCACGGGTGGGTATTCTTATTTTATTACTTTCACTGATGATCACTCAAGATTTGGATATGTGTATTTAATGAAATACAAGTCAGAATCATTTGAAAAGTTCAAAGAGTTCAGAAGTGAAGTAGAGAAACAAACGGGCAAGAGTATTAAGATACTTCAATCAGATCGAGGTGGAGAATACTTAAGCAGTGAGTTTCTCAATTATCTCAAAGAAAATGGTATAATCTCACAATGGACTCCTCCAGGTACACCACAGTTAAATGGAGTATCTGAAAAGAGAAATCGAACACTGTTGGACATGGTTCGATCCATAATGAGTTTTACCGAGCTTCCAATTTCCTTCTGGGGATATGCCCTAGAAACGGCTGCATACCTACTTAACAAGGTACCTACCAAATCCGCCCCAAAGACTCCATATGAGATGTGGAAAGGGAGGAAACCAAATCTTAAGCATGTTAAGACTTGGGGTTGTCCAGCTTATGTCAAAAAGTTTTAAAATGATAAGCTACAGACTAAATCCGATAAGTGTAGATTTGTGGGATACCCTAAAGAAACCGTAGGGTATTATTTCTATCATCCAACTGATCAAAAGGTGTTTGTTGCGAAACATGCTACCTTCTTGGAGAAAGAGTTTATCCATGAAGGGGTCAGTGGGAGTAAGATATATCTTGAAGAAGTTCAAGAACTATAAGTTACCACGGACCAAAGTCAAGTACCTAACCAAGTAGAAGAACCTACTGTACCACACCCTGTTCATAAATCTGGAAGAGTACCGCAGATACCTGAGAGGTATGGATTCGTTATAGAGGATGACGATGAGGTACACATCATGAATGATGATCCATTGAATTACGAACAGGCTATGAGTAATAAAGACTCAGAGAAATGGCTTGAAGCCATGAAATCCGAAATGGACTCCATGTATGAAAACAAAGTATGGACTTTGGTTTCACCACCTGAAGGTATTAAACCTATTGGGTGTAAATGGGTTTTTAAGAAAAAGACTGGAGCAGATGGAAAGGTAGAGACCTATAAGGCCCGACTGGTTGTAAAAGGTTTCAAACAAAGACAAGGAGTTGACTATGATGAAATCTTCTCACCAGTAGCCATGCTCAAGTCCATTCGGATTTTGCTTGCGATTGCAGCTTACAACGACTATGAGATCTGGCAGATGGACGTGAAAATGGCCTTCCTCAATGGGAAACTTGAGGAGGATGGTTATATGACACAGCTAGAGGGATTTATCTCAAAAGTTGTAACAAATCAAGTCTGTAAGCTGCAACGATCCATTTATGGATTGAAGCAAGCTTCTCGTAGATGGAACATTCGTTTTGATGAGACAATCAAAGAGTTTGATTTTATTAAAAACGAGGATGAACCTTGTGTATACAAGAAGGTTAGTGGGAGCGCAGTATCATTCCTTGTAGTATATGTTGATGATATATTACTGATAGGGAATGACATTCCTATGTTACAATCCATTAAATCTGGTTATCTAAAAACTTCTCCATGAAGGACTTGGGTGAAGCATCCTATATTTTGGGGATAAAGATCTATAGAGATAGATCTAAAAGGATGCTCGGCTTATCCCAAGGAACTTACATTGATACGATGCTAAAGAGGTTTAGCATGGAAGATTCCAAAAGAGGTCTCATGCCGATGAGCCATAGAATAAATCTCTCCAAGAAACAGGCCCCAAAGACACCTGAGGAGAGAGACCGTATGAGTAAGATCCCTTATGCTTCTGCAATAGGATCTATCATGTACAGTATGATATGTACTAGACCGGATGTTGTTCACGCACTTAGTGTAACAAGCAGATACCAGTCGAATCCAGGAGAAGAGCACTGGAAGGCAGTGAAAAATATCCTAAAGTACTTGAGAAGGACTAAAGATATTTTTCTTGTCTACGGTGGGTCTGAATTAAAACTCGAGGGATTCACGGACTCAAGTTTTCAAACAGACCAAGATGACAGTAAATCTATTTCAGGGTATGTGTTTACCTTGAACGGAGGTGCAGTGAGTTGGAAGAGTTCCAAGCAGCAAATAGTTGCTGATTCAGTGACAGAGGCAGAGTATATAGCTACAAGTGAAGCTGCAAAGGAAGCTGTTTGGATGAAGAAGTTCATAACTGAACTTGGTGTGGTTCCTAGCATCGGAGAAGTAGTTCCCGTATACTGTGACAACACCGGAGCGGTTGCACAGGCTAAGGAACCGAGGTCTCATCAGAAATCTAAACACGTGTTGCGGTGATTTCACTTGATCAGGGAGATCATTGAAAGAGGAGACGTCACCTTGGAGCGTGTGGACTCTCAAGACAACATTGCAGATCCATTTACTACAGCTCTAACACAACAGCAGTTTGATCGTCACTTAGAGAAGATGGGTATGAGATACCATGGCGATTGGCTTTAGTGCAAGTGAGAGATTGATAGTAGTGTGCATACAAGCCAATCATGTATGATGATAAAGCACATACTTTGTAAACAATCTTATTTATTTATTAATAAAATATTCATTTAAGGCATATAATTAGCTACATGGTGCTGTTTTTATAATATGTAAATGACCCATAGTTTTAAGCAATGCTTTTAGAATCGTGATGAGATCATGATAATGAGATCTAAATTCTTAGAAAGCTTAAAAACTAAAATAGTTCCCAATTGTGGGATTACTGTAAGAACCCGAATTTTCAGATATTATTAAATAAGGATTTAATAAATAAAATTCTTAAACTGTGAGATGGGTTCGAATAAAAATATATATATGTGATATGAGGTATGTGGTATTATATTACATAGGATAATATGGACTATGTAAAATGTGTTTTTGTGATTTATAAATATATTATTAATATATATTTGTTACTTATCGTAGAGACGATCCAGTTGAGATAAAGGATGTGGATAAATTCCTATCGATATTAAATAATTTATAGAATTATTTTATCATAGTAAGTTGGTGACATTAAATATCCTTAATGTATAATCACCATATTCTTGTGTATGTATTAATAACTAGTATGTTTATAATATAGGTTATTAATAGCACTTAAGCTATCCGTGAATAAGAATAAATATTAGTTAATATAAGTTGTGAGTTATATTATGGAATAATATAATGTCAGTATTGAATCTTAATTAACTATGATGATATAGTACAATGTTTAATTTACTTAAGTAAAGGAGTGAAATAATATGTGTGTTGAATATGTAATTATAGTTGATACTTTTTATATATATTACTTAGAATAGTAATATGTGAGAAAGTCTAATGTACGAATAACGTTATATATATATATATATATATATATATATATATATATATATATATATATACGTTATTAAAGGGAGATGGAAATCATTATATCTTTAAATAAATATTTGAAGAAATTGTTTTGGGAACAATTTATAGACAAGAAAGAGAAATAGTTATTATATATTTCTAATAAAGGATATTAAAATAATTTCTAATATTGAATTATTTTAATAAAAGGAGGAAATGTTATTTTTGAATAATAATATTACCTTATATATTTTTTTGTATGAGGTAATAGGTATGATTAATTAATATGGTAAATATATTAAAACGTATTTGCTATATGTAATTAAATTGATGGAAACAATTTATTATAATAGAAAATAAACTTATTATCTATTTTCTATATATAATGTATATACATGTGTCATACATATAGTTATTTGATATTATATTAAGAATAATATCATGAGACAATAAGTAAATTATTTTCTAATAACGAATGTGCTTATTTGGAGAAAACATAATATTTTATGATATGGCTAAATACATAATTTTAAATATATTTTCAAGGCAGTTTAATTAATGAAAGGAAACTAAGTTATTTTAATATATTAAATAACTTAAGTTATTATTTGATCGTGAATATTATTATTGGAATAATTAATAGAGTATATATTAATTATTATAAGCGTAAAGGTTATACTTATTATAAGTATAATTAATTGAAGTAATTTAACATTTTAATAGCTTGAGTTATTATATTTCCGTAAAGGTTATATATAATATTTGAATATTCGATTTGTAAAATATTTATATGTGGACCTTGGATTTAATAGTTCTAATTTAATTGAACAGGTTATAAGTAGTAATGTGGTGAGAAATGAGTAAGTGATGAGAATAACGATAAGCTTAAGATTGAGCTTGTGAGAGATGCCTTGTGTGGCACAATAATAGATTCAGTAATGAATTGACTAATTTAATGATGGAGGAATTATTAATTAAACAATTAATCTAAATTAATTGTTAATTGTTATTATGATAGTATGTTAAATTATTATGGCTAGTGATAGTATAATAATAAGGAAATCGATTATAAGTATAATCGGATTTGTGATGAGATAAATTGTCTTCTAATATTAATTATTGTTATGAACAATATACTATTATCAAGTAATTATTTGATAATATGATGATTAATGAGTAAATGATTTATAAATATAAAAAGATTTATATTTATTTAACGTGATAATAAATCATATAAAGTGTTAATCAATTAGCATGGGAATTATAATTCCATGGATTAATGAGAAATGGATTAATTAATATTATTATTAATTAATTGATAAGATAAGTAATTTATTAATTTCTATGTGCAACCATGCGATATTAAAGTATAACGTATGATAGTTAACTATATGTTATGCGAAGTATAAAGTGCAATGCGACTATGCTATATATGAATATAAACTATATAGTAAAGTTATTGAGTTGTAATAGGTACATGAAATATGGGTGTGACAATGTGTATATTAAGTATACAATAAAATAATATATCATAGATATATTGTAAACAATTATTGAATTAATGAAATTTAATAATAAAGGAGACAATACACTGTGATGATACCCGATAGAATTATATCCGGTAGAATGAAATGTACACGAATTTATATGTGCAAGTTAAAATTTACTACACGATAGTATTATTGGGACTACATTGTGACACATTAAATTATAACTTAAGTTATATAAAATGGAATGTGTACAACTTAAATATATATGGAATAAATATATATAGCCTAAGTATTAATATTAGGTATTTATATGTTGGTAATACTGAGTTATAAATTTCTTGTCCCATAATTTTAGTGCCCAACTTCTCCTTCACGTGAATGGCTAGGAGCTATGCCTATTTCTCTCAAACTCAGCAACAAAACTAGCTAATGATTGCAAGGGGTGAGGAGTTCATGATGGATTTCACCCACTCTCAACCACTATCCATGAACCATCATGTAATCCTTTATTCCATTTGTTTGATTTGGGAGGCAGTAACATTGTCTGTGTATTCAAGACTCTATAAATAAGGCTTCCTCCTCCTTCATTTCATTTGCTGAGAAATTCTAATAAGTATAAAATATAGAGGTAATGCATTATATTAGCAAGGAGTCTGTGAATAGAGGAAGTTTGATATAGCAGTAAACTCATTTCAAGATTTACTGAGGTATAACACTTAATTTCTTGTTCTTCATCTTTGTTTTCTGAGAATTTCTAATTCTTGAATTTAGTATGAAATTCATGATAATGTGATCAAGAATTGTTTGTTAGTTGATATGTGGGCTGATATATATGTTAGTATGGCTAGTAGCTTGTCTGGAATGAATTTCGTAGGAAATTTCTGAGATGGGTCTATAGAATTGCCGAGCAGAAGGCTGCTCTGTTTCTGGCCGACCAACTGCGCAGCTGCGCCAGTTTTGTACTGGCCAGCAGCACAGCTGCGCCGGTACCAGACTTGAGTAGGGCAAGGCCCTGCGCAGCTGCGCCAGTTTTGAACTGGGGAGCTGCGCAGCTGCGCCGGTCCCCTGTCCCAGTTTCTGTTGTCTGTTAAGTACTGTTAAGTGCTAGCATGAGATATATAATTAGAACAAGAATGTGGACATAGATAACATACATATATGATTACCTTGATATGAAATGAGCATGTGTAACGATATTAGTACACACGATTGAAGAAAAACTTATAGTTTTGAAATGAAACTTATAGTTTCGATTGTGAACTTGGACACATATGTAATATGTATATAATATGATATTTTAAACATGATAGTATGGTTTATATTGACATAAAATGCATGCTTAAAGTATTAACCGTACACTAGTATTAGAAGTTAAGATAATTTTCGAAATAATAAACTTAAGACTTTCGAAAACGAACTTAACCAAGACTAATGTCTTTTAGATTCTGGCCATTTGAGAATATTTATGTGGTTTAAATATGAGTTTCTAGTGTATATGAAATACATATAGATGCCATGCATGTACTATGATTCCTTGTTGACTTAGTGTGATTTCCAATGAAAAGCTAAGGACATCAATTACCATATGAATTATGTTGTGATCATGCAAGCATATGCATTAGGATGTCATTATGCCTATAGACATGTTGACATGAGCATCATTTGATGGAGCATGGATATCACCTATGCACACGTATTCAAGAAATAAAATTTTAAAGCATAAACTATGTGATTAGGTATACATGTGTAGTATAAGCATGAGCATGCCTACTTTGTATTGTTTAGCCTCTTTATGTGGTAATATGACCTTAGTAGTTGGCCTTGAAGTATGGACTTAAATTACTTAAGGTATATGAAAGTCCGAAATGAAAACCATGTAACTTTGAATTAGATTTGAATGTGCATGCTAGGTTTCAAACTTGAGTTAATGACCGTACAGACATATGTACGTAATGGATATCAGTAATCTGAATGCTAGTGAATGACCTCGGGTTGTCCAGCAGAATGAAAGGTCATTTCTGGTTTGACCAGTGAGTGGCGCAGCTGCGCCACTCTTAAGGCCAATACCTGCACAGCTGCGCCATCCTGTTTTCAGGATTTGTGTAGTCTGTTTGTTCTTGATTTTGTAGTAGATTTGTAGTATTACTTAAACTGCAAATCATGGTCTGACCCCTACTGGTTTATGACTATATAATAAACATAATGACCTTGCATGCCTAGTTTAAAATATGACAAGGATTTTGAAAGGTGAAACTTAGAAAAGTTTGAATGTAATGGTTTCGATAAGGTTTGAGAAACATGAAAGCAATATAGATCATGTATCTATGAGCTCTAAATACATGTCGAACACATAGCGAGTCGAGTAAAGGTGTATGAATGTTGATATTAGAAGTATACCTATACTAGCTATTATAGGAGTATGTTAAGAAAGTGAAACAAGGTTCTAAGAAACAAGTTAGACAACAATGTAACCTTTATTATTACATTGAGAATGTGTGGATGCATATAACTGATGAGTGTGATCTATATGGTTAATATAACTGTGTAGGATTACACAAAGTGCAGAGATTCTTAAGCTGTTAAGTCGTAGTTATTAAACTACAAATCAGGCAAGTCTTTCAGTTCCTATTTGATATATGAATTCAATAACTGTTAGTTGAATTATATTATGCTGTGATAATGTGAACTTATATATGAACTGTATATGAGATATAAATGAGATTGAAAGTTGATCTTTGATGATATACTTGTTATGTGAAAAGTAACATGCGTAGTAAATATAAACTGTTTATAAATGCATGAACTGAGTATGATGTTATATGCTATGTGATGCATGAGGACTGTTAGAATTGCTGAGCTGTCGAGCTCACTCTTGCAAATAACCACTTTTGCAGGTTAAGGATTCACGGTAAAGATTTTGTGCTTCTTGATTGATAAAGATAGATAGTATCGCATTGAAGAATATTACTTAGATTATTGTCTAGACCATGTTTAGATTCTAGATGATGTACTCGATAGTTGCTTACACTGTTTAATACTTGTTGTATTGTAAGAATGTATTAATTAATACATAGAGGATATCGAGTTGAGTTGTAAATGTTTATACGATAACTCAGATAAGAAGGAATCATATTATATAGTTGATTCAAGATTTGTAATTGGTATCAAAGTTATGAAATCAATAAAAAGATTTTTATTCAAAGGATATTGAAAAGTTTAAATTATTCCGTATTTTAGTAATATCGAATATGATGTAAAGACGAGATCTTGGATATGAATAGAATTTATATTCTAAATTATAATAAACAAAGTTGTATTCTTTTACTAATGATTAAAAGATGTAATAGTTTGACGATAGTAGTATCGTGACTGCACCGAATTCGAGGTTTCGAAGGAACGTGGATTTGGGGGCGTCACAGGTTGGTATCAAAGCTGTAGGTTATAAACCTTAGGTAAATGTACCTTAGACTATAACCTGAGAGAGTGAAAGATAAGATTAAAATATATACGTGAAGATTCAAAGAAGAATCTCGAAGTATCTAGAGAATGAGAATCAGGAATTTCCTAACTCCGGTAATAAAAATGCTAAGATGATGTCTATAAGATGTATATGACAAAGATAATGAGAATGAACTCAGATGGAGTTTTGTTGATAATAGGGAAAGAACCCTAAGGTATAGTGATGATCACGACGTGATCAGATTGAACTGTGAAATGATAGATAATCTGTAATGACTAAGTATGTATAGCTTGATGCTATAAGAGAATGTACTATGATAAAGTACGAGATGAACTCATGAGGAGTCGTTTGTGGTGAAACATAGAAAGCTCGTAACGAGCAAGTGATAGAGTAAGATATAGTTAAGTGTTGGAATTCCATTGAGGACTCATGTGATGGCTTAGTTGTACAAACTTTTGTATGGGCAGAAGTTTTGTGCTTGCACTGAGTGCGTCACATTGATAATCGTTGGAATGTTAGTGTCGCGGTATCATTATACATATGGCGGAAAGGTGATTCTTTTCTCATATTTATTTTGATAGATAGAGATTTCTAAGATATAATTAGATAATATTAAGATTAGGAGCGAGTTCTTAAGACTCATGCCTATAACAAGTTCGTGACTCATAATCGTATGGTGGAACCCCTCAGCGAATGGACGATTTTGGTCTGACTAGGATAAGTTCCTACACCCATATGATTGTGGTAAGTTCCTGAACTTCCATGGTGTGGTAAGTTGGTGAACTGTACTGAGAATAGATATATTATATAAGAGTTTTGGAATAGTAAGCATTGATGGTGGTAAGAGATTGAAGCGATGGAGAAATTGGATTTTCCTAAATTCTCTAGCTACGCTAGATTTTCAATAATTATTGACTTCGTGCTAGTGTTTGCACTTCGGTTTTCTTGAGAAAACATTGGGTCAGGTTACTGAACTAATGAGTTTTAAAAACAACACCGTTATTCGTATGTCTACGCTATTTGTTTCGGCTAAGACAAAAATGATTTGACAATCTTTCAAAATATATTTTAGCCTTGTGCATCATTTGATATGATGTAGAATGGTAAACGATGGAGTCATCAATGCAATCGAACCTAGTGTTGGTTGTGATCGAAAGATCGTCAGTCCACTATGGTATGTTGTAATATGACAAAGTCATAAAATGGCGGAATCCTCAACGTACTACTAATCTAGTATGGTATCATGACGTCATAAAAGAAATTTTGGTTTTCTTGTAAATTATAAAGAAGGTCAATTAAGTTGACTAAATTATTTCGATTGATGTCCGAATTGTTGATGAGAGTCTAAGCTAGTTGATTCGGCTAGGCGACTGTTGGAAAGGGATTATAGAATTCAAGTATTCTTGTGTATGTATGCCAAACCAGATTGCTCTGGTGCGGATTTTGACGTTGAAAAGCTGAGGTGAACAACCCTATAAAGGGGATATGTTTTCGGGGACAATGGTTCCGAGCGTAACGAATATAGTCGTTACAAAACACTACGTTGCGGCCCAACATAGTGGTACAATAGGTTGGCCACCTAGAGTACGCGTGGAGAGTGTTTTCAGTCTTTGTGATTGATAAATACTCTGGTTTGCGGTGTGAAGAATTGTGTTGAAGCATTAGTAAACCTGGAGAAAAGTTCACGGTCTTGTGACCCCTCAGCATAAATTGGAATCTGAGTTATTCATACTACTTCCCGATTATTGAAAAATCGTGGAAGATTCTTATTCTTCTAAAGGATGAATGTAGTAAGTAGAATGTTCCTTAGAAAGGAGAAAGTGGTAGAATGAGATTGAGAAAGTTATAGTAATAAAACTTCTGAAAAGAGAATGAAATAAAATTATTCAAGAGAATATGTAATAATCGGAATAACACCGAGTAGAGGAAGTTTCGGTGATTCCGAGGACGGAATCCTTATAAGGGGGAGAGGATGTAAGAACCCGAATTTTCAGATATTATTAAATAAGGATTTAATAAATAAAATTCTTAAACTGTGAGATGGGTTCGAATAATAATATATATATGTGATATGAGGTATGTGGTATTATATTACATAGGATAATATGAACTATGTAAAATGTGTTTTTGTGATTTATAAATATATTATTAATATATATTTGTTACTTATCGTAGAGACGATCCAGTTGAGATAAAGGAGGTGGATAAATTCCTATCGATATTAAATAATTTATAGAATTATTTTATCATAGTAAGTTGGTGACATTAAATATCCTTAATGTATAATCACCATATTCTTGTGTATGTATTAATAACTAGTATGTTTATAATATAGGTTATTAATAGCACTTAAGCTATCCATGAATAGGTTTGGATAGTGAAGCATGAGTTAGTTAAGGAATTAACTAATAAGAATAAATATTAGTTAATATAAGTTGTGAGTTATATTATGGAATAATATAATGTCAGTATTGAATCTTAATTAACTATGATGATATAGTACAATGTTTAATTTACTTGAGTAAAGGAGTGAAATAATATGTGTGTTGAATATGTAATTATAGTTGATACTTTTTATATATATTACTTAGAATAGTAATATGTGAGAAAGTCTAATGTACGAATAACGTTAAATATATATATATATATATATATATACGTTATTAAAGGGAGATGGAAATCATTATATCTTTAAATAAATATTTGAAGAAATTGTTTTGGGAACAATTTATAGAAAAGAAAGAGAAATAGTTATTATATATTTCTAATAAAGGATATTAAAATAATTTCTAATATTGAATTATTTTAATAAAAGGAGGAAATATTATTTTTGAATAATAATATTACCTTATATATTTTTTTGTATGAGGTAATAGGTATGATTAATTAATATGGTAAATATATTAAAACGTATTTGCTATATGTAATTAAATTAATGGAAACAATTTATTATAATAGAAAATAAACTTATTATCTATTTTCTATATATAATGTATGTACATGTGTCATACATATAGTTATTTGATATTATATTAAGAATAATATCATGAGACAATAAGTAAATTATTTTCTAATAACGAATGTGCTTATTTGGAGAAAACATAATATTTTATGATATGGCTAAATACATAATTTTAAATGTATTTTCAAGGCAGTTTAATTAATGAAAAGAAACTAAGTTATTTTAATATATTAAATAACTTAAGTTATTATTTGATCGTGAATATTATTATTGGAATAATTAATAGAGTATATATTAATTATTATAAGCGTAAAGGTTATACTTATTATAAGTATAATTAGTTGAAGTAATTTAACATTTTAATAGCTTGAGTTATTATATTTCCGTAAAGGTTATATATAATATTTGAATATTCGATTTGTAAAATATTTATATGTGGACCTTGGATTTAATAGTTCTAATTTAATTGAACAGCTTATAAGTAGTAATGTGGTGAGAAATGAGTAAGTGATGAGAATAACGATAAGCTTAAGATTGAGCTTGTGAGAGATGCCTTGTGTGGCACAATAATAGATTCAGTAATGAATTGACTAATTTAATGATGGAGGAATTATTAATTAAACAATTAATCTAAATTAATTGTTAATTGTTATTATGATAGTATGTTAAATTATTATGGCTAGTGATAGTATAATAATAAGGAAATCGATTATAAGTATAATCGGATTTGTGATGAGATAAATTGTCTTCTAATATTAATTATTGTTATGAACAATATACTATTATCAAGTAATTATTTGATAATATGATGATTAATGAGTAAATGATTTATAAATATAAAAAGATTTATATTTATTTAACGTGATAATAAATCATATAAAGTGTTAATCAATTAGCATGAGAATTATAATTCCATGGATTAATGAGAAATGGATTAATTAATATTATTATTAATTAATTGATAAGATAAGTAATTTATTAATTTCTATGTGCAACCATGCGATATTAAAGTATAACGTATGATAGTTAACTATATGTTATGCGAAGTATAAAGTGCAATGCGACTATGCTATATATGAATATAAACTATATAGTAAAGTTATTGAGTTGTAATAGGTACATGAAATATGGGTGTGACAATGTGTATATTAAGTATACAATAAAATAATATATCATAGATATATTGTAAACAATTATTGAATTAATGAAATTTAATAATAAAGGAGACAATACACTGTGATGATACCCGATAGAATTATATCCGGTAGAATGAAATGTACACGAATTTATATGTGCAAGTTAAAATTTACTACACGATAGTATTATTGGGACTACATTGTGACACATTAAATTATAACTTAAGTTATATAAAATGGAATGTGTACAACTTAAATATATATGGAATAAATATATATAGCCTAAGTATTAATATTAGGTATTTATATGTTGGTAATACTGAGTTATAAATTTCTTGTCCCATAATTTTTGTGCCCAACTTCTCCTTCACGTGAATGGCTAGGAGCTATGCCTATTTCTCTCAAACTCAGCAACAAAACTAGCTAATGATTGCAAGGGGTGAGGAGTTCATGATGGATTTCACCCACTCTCAACCACTATCCATGAACCATCATGTAATCCTTCATTCCATTTGTTTGATTTGGGAGGCAGTAACATTGTCTGTGTATTTAAGACTCTATAAATAAGGCTTCCTCCTCCTTCATTTCATTTGCTGAGAAATTCTAATAAGTATAAAATATAGAGGTAATGCATTATATTAGCAAGGAGTCTGTGAATAGAGGAAGTTTGATATAGCAGTAAACTCATTTCAAGATTTACTGAGGTATAACACTTAATTTCTTGTTCTTCATCTTTGTTTTCTGAGAATTTCTAATTCTTGAATTTAGTATGAAATTCATGATAATGTGATCAAGAATTGTTTGTTAGTTGATATGTGGGCTGATATATATGTTAGTATGTCTAGTAGCTTGTCTGGAATGAATTTCGTAGGAAATTTCTGAGATGGGTCTATAGAATTGCCGAGCAGAAGGCTGCTCTGTTTCTGGCCGACCAACTGCGCAGCTGCGCCAGTTTTGTTCTGGCCAGCAGCACAGCTGCGCCGGTACCAGACTTGAGTAGGGCAAGGCCCTGCGCAGCTGCGCCAGTTTTGAACTGGGGAGCTGCGCAGCTGCGCCGGTCCCCTGTCCCAGTTTCTGTTGTCTGTTAAGTACTGTTAAGTGCTAGCATGAGATATATAATTAGAACAAGCATGTGGACATAGATAACATACATATATGATTACCTTGATATGAAATGAGCATGTGTAACGATATTAGTACACACGATTGAAGAAAAACTTATAGTTTTGAAATGAAACTTATAGTTTCGATTGTGAACTTGGACACATATGTAATATGTATATAATCTGATATTTTAAACATGATAGTATGGTTTATATTGACATAAAATGCATGCTTAAAGTATTAACCGTACACTAGTATTAGAAGTTAAGATAATTTTCGAAATAATAAACTTAAGACTTTCGAAAACGAACTTAACCAAGACTAATGTCTTTTAGATTCTGGCCATTTGAGAATATTTATGTGGTTTAAATATGAGTTTCTAGTGTATATGAAATACATATAGATGCCATGCATGTACTATGATTCCTTGTTGACTTAGTGTGATTTCCAATGAAAAGCTAAGGACATCAATTACCATATGAATTATGTTGTGATCATGCAAGCATATGCATTAGGATGTCATTATGCCTATAGACATGTTGACATGAGCATCATTTGATGGAGCATGGATATCACCTATGCACACGTATTCAAGAAATAAAATTTTAAAGCATAAACTATGTGATTAGGTATACATGTGTAGTATAAGCATGAGCATGCCTACTTTGTATTGTTTAGCCTCTTTATGTGGTAATATGACCTTAGTAGTTGGCCTTGAAGTATGGACTTAAATTACTTAAGGTATATGAAAGTCCGAAATGAAAACCATGTAACTTTGAATTAGATTTGAATGTGCATGCTAGGTTTCAAACTTGAGTTAATGACCGTATAGACATATGTACGTAATGGATATCAGTAATCTGAATGCTAGTGAATGACCTCGGGTTGTCCAGCAGAATGAAAGGTCATTTCTGGTTTGACCAGTGAGTGGCGCAGCTGCGCCACTCTTAAGGCCAATACCTGCGCAGCTGCGCTATCCTGTTTTCAGGATTTGTGTAGTCTGTTTGTTCTTGATTTTGTAGTAGATTTGTATTATTACTTAAACTGTAAATCATGGTCTGACCCCTACTGGTTTATGACTATATGATAAACATAATGACCTTGCATGCCTAGTTTAAAATATGACAAGGATTTTGAAAGGTGAAACTTAGAAAAGTTTGAATGTAATGGTTTCGATAAGGTTTGAGAAACATGAAAGCAATATAGATCATGTATCTATGAGCTCTAAATACATGTCGAACACATAGCGAGTCGAGTAAAGGTGTATGAATGTTGATATTAGAAGTATACCTATACTAGCTATTATAGGAGTATGTTAAGAAAGTGAAACAAGGTTCTAAGAAACAAGTTAGACAACAATGTAACCTTTATTATTACATTGAGAATGTGTGGATGCATATAACTGATGAGTGTGATCTATATGGTTAATATAACTGTGTAGGATTACACAAAGTGCAGAGATTCTTAAGCTGTTAAGTCGTAGTTATTAAACTACAAATCAGGCAAGTCTTTCAATTCCTATTTGATATATAAATTCAATAACTGTTAGTTGAATTATATGATGCTGTGATAATGTGAACTTATATATGAACTGTATATGAGATATAAATGAGATTGAAAGTTGATCTTTGATGATATACTTGTTATGTGAAAAGTAACATGCGTAGTAAATATAAACTGTTTATAAATGCATGAACTGAGTATGATGTTATATGCTATGTGATGCATGAGGACTGTTAGAATTGCTGAGCTGTCGAGCTCACTCTTGCAAATAACCACTTTTGCAGGTTAAGGATTCACGGTAAAGATTTCGTGCTTCTTGATTGATAAAGATAGATAGTATCGCATTGAAGAATATTACTTAGATTATTGTCTGGACCATGTTTAGATTCTAGATGAAGTACTCGATAGTTGCTTACACTGTTTAATACTTGTTGTATTGTAAGAATGTATTAATTAATACAGAGAGGATATCGAGTTGAGTTGTAAATGTTTATACGATAACTCAGATAAGAAGGAATCATATTATATAGTTGATTCAAGATTTGTAATTGGTATCAAAGTTATGGAATCAATAAAAAGATTTTTATTCAAAGGATATTGAAAAGTTTAAATTATTCCGTATTTTAGTAATATCGAATATGATGTAAAGACGAGATATTGGATATGAATAGAATTTATATTCTAAATTATAATAAACAAAGTTGTATTCTTTTACTAATGATTAAAAGATGTAATAGTTTGACGATAGTAGTATCATGACTGCACCGAATTCGAGGTTTCGAAGGAACGTGGATTTGGGGGCGTCACAATTACTAAAATGGGGATTAGTAAATTCGGATAGATTGGTACATATGTTGCTTGCTCATTGGATGAGGATGACTGATCTCATGGTCACTTGTGTGGAGACACTAAATCAAGTGTGTAGGTGCTTATTGGAGAATAAGTTCACTGAACGTGACTCGCTATGGAATACCTAATGGAGTTTTACTCGCCTGTCAATAGGAATTCCTAATGTGATAGTAGTACATGTGATCCTTGGACTTGAGATCATCATAGTATCTTGTATGTAACAAATTATACTTTGACTAATTCCTTAAGGCCTTTTAAGGCATATATAGGGTATGCTTGGGTGTAATGAGTTACATATGGAGATAATGAATGATCAATAAAGAATCTACCACCTCTAGTATAAGAGGAGATATGTCCTATGTGATTCGTTAAATGACAACCCAGGAATCCTTGGCCAAGGTAGAATGAAATTAGAAAAAGGTTTCTAATTTGCATTATTTGGAGTTGTGCATTTTCTAATCGAAATACATATGATTAAATAAATTAAGACTTGACAGTAAATCCATGTCTTATATTTAATTGGGACATTGTATGGTGGAAGGATTTAATTGTACGGTAACTATTAACTCACAGGTTCTTTTATGATTAATGTTGAAATCTATATTATCTGGAAAGTCGTTGATCGCTAGGGAGGCTTATCCCTATTATAGAATAAATGTTATTTATTTAAATAGATTATTAGTTTAGTTTATTTATTTAAATAAGATTAGAATTGTTCTAATTGATTTATTCATAACCGGTTTAATATGGAGAACCTAAAGGGTCACACCATAAAAGGAAGAAGAATTATTTAAGAAGAAAATGGCATGATAGTATTAATGCATTAAGTATAATTAATTTAATCTATGGTGATAGAATAAATTAAATAGCTTAATGTTTATTATTTAATATTTTGAAATATTAAATATAAATTAATAAGAGGAGTCTTATTAATATTATTATTATTATTATTATTTTAATCCTAAAGGAGTTAGGAATTAATATAATATCAGTACTCTCTCTCAATCCTAATAAAGATTAGGATATAAATTAATTAAAAGTATTTAATTAATTAAATAAAACCCTATTCTAATTGGATTAGGAGGGTTAACCTAATATCTATATAAGAGTGTCTTATATCAGAAATACGGTACGTGAATTTTTCCAAGAGTTGGGAGTACACATATTCTATAGAGATAGAAACAAAGGTTAAGCCAATAACCCATCTTCTTGAGTTCTTCATCTTCCTTGGTGGATCACCGTTAGAGGCCAAACAATTGGGTGGCTGACATTGATCAAGGGAAGGAGCCACTACAGAGGAATCAAAGGAATCAAAGGAGTAGAACTTGTACCTGAGGAAGCTTGGATCTTCAAAGATATAATTCCATGTTCTCTCTTTTCTGTTATTGATAACTAGCATAAAGCATGATCATGGTTATGGGTTTGTATAAATTTTTTAAAACCTAATTTTTGCGCTTCTGCCCTATTTATGTGATTTGATTGCATGATTGCGTTACGTACAAACCCAACACTCTTAATCACCTCTTTCTTTGATAATTTTAGAGAACCAATGAAACAATAATGATGTATCCTTAAATAAAGACTTGTGTGAGATGTACGCATTGTTTTTAACGCGATAGTCATGGGATTGCTACTTTTGATGCTAATCAAACTAGAACGAAGTTATAGCACTCCTAATCTCTCTTTTTTTGGCTAATTCAAGCTGAAATCGTAACATTCTTGCCTTGGGCAGAATGGATCCCAAGACCTCTTGGACTCAAAGCCTTATGAGTAGTTGTTTTTCCATTGAGCCAAAAGGGACTCCTAATCACCTGTTTCTTTGACTATTTTAGAGAACCAATGAAATAATAAGGTCTCCTTAAATGAATACTTGTGTCAGATGTACGCATCGTTTTGAACGTGATAGTCATTGGATTGCTCCTTTTGATACTAATCAAACTAGAACAAAGTTATAGGACTCTTAATCACCTCTTTCTTTGACAATTTTAGAGAATCAATGAAACAATAAGAAGGTCTCCCTAAAAGAAGACTTGTGTGAGATGTACGCATGGTCATGGGTTTCTCTTTTTGACGCTAATAAAACTAGAACGGAATAATACAACTCTTAATCACCTATTTCATTGTAAATTTGAAACAACCAATGAAACAATATGAAGGTCTCCCTAAATAAAGACTTTTGTGAGATCTACAAATCGTTTTGGACACGATAGTGATGGGATTACTCCTTTTGATGATAATTTCAACTAGAACGAAGTAATAGGACTTATAATCATCTATATTTTGACAATTTGAGAGAACTAATGAAAAAAATAAGGTGTCCCTAAATGAAGACTTGTGTGAGACGTACGGATCGTTTTAAAGGCACTAGTGACTATAATTGCTCCTTTTGATGCTAATCAAATTTGAACGAAGTCAGAGGACTCATAATCACATCTTTCTTTGACAATTTCTGAGAACCAATGAAATAATAAGAATTTCTCCCTAAATCAAGACTTATGTGAGATGTACGCATCGTTTTTAACGAAATAGTCATAGAATTGCTCTTTTTGATGCTAATCAAATTAGAACGAAGTAATAGGACTCCTAATCACCTCTTTCTTTGACAATTCTAGTGAACCAATGAAATAATAAGAAGGCCTCCTTAAATGAAGACTTGTGTGAGGTGTACGCATCGTTTTGAACGCAATAGTCATGGGATTATTCCTTTTGATGCTAATCTAACTAGAACGAAGTTATAGGACTCCTAATCACCTCCATATTTGACAATTTTAGAGAACCAATGAAACAATAAGAATGTGTTTCTAAATGAAGACTTATGTGAGGTCTACGCATTGTTTTGGACGCGATAGTGATGGGATTGCTCCTTTTGATGCTAATTTTAATTAGAACGAAGTAATAGGACTCATAATCACATATATTTTGACAATTTGATAGAACTAATAAAATAATAAGAAGGTCTCCCTAAATGAAGACTTGTGTGAGATGTACGGATTGTTTTGAAGATACTGGTGATAAGATTGCTCTTTTGATGCTAATCAAACTATAACGAAATCATAGGACTCATAATCACATCTTTCTTTGACAATTTGAGAGAACCAATGAAACAATATGAAGGTCTCCCTAAATCAAGACTTGTGTGAGATGTACGCATCGTTTTTAACGCTATAGTCATGGGATTGCTGCTAATCAAATTAGAACGAAGTAATAGGACTCCTATTCTCCTCTTTCTTCGACAATTTTAGAGAACCAATGAAACAATAAGAATGTCTCTTTAAATGAAGACTTGTGTGAGATGTACGCATCATTTTTAATGCGATAGTGATGGAATTGCTACTTTTAATGCTAATCAAACTAGAACGAAGTTATAGGACTCCTAATCCCCTCTTTTTTGACTATTTTAGTGAACCAATGAAACAATCAGGTCTCCTTAAATGAAGACTTGTGTGAGATGTACGCATCGTTTTGAATGCGATAGTCGTGGGATTGCTTCTTTTGATACTAACCAAACTAGAACGAAGTTATAGGACTCCTAATCACCTCTTTCATTGACAATTTTAGAGAATGAATGAAAAAATAATAAGATCTTTATAAATGGAGACTTGTGTGAGATGTACGCATGGTTTTGAATGCGATAGTCATGGGTTTCTCTTTTTGATGCTAATCAAACTCGAACGAAATAATACAACTCTTAATCACCTCTTTCTTTGTAAAGTTGAAACAACCAATGTTACAATATGAAGGTCTCCCTAAATAAAGGCTTGTGTGAGATCTACGCATCGTTTTGGACACGATAGTGATGGGATTGCTCCTTTTGATGCTAATTTCAACTAGAACGAAGTAATAGGACTCATAATCACCTATATTTTGACAATTTGAGAGAAGTAATGAAAAAATAAGAAAGTTTCCCTAAATGAAGACTTGCGTGAGATGTACGGATCGTTTTGAAGGCACTAGTGGATTGCTCCTTTTAATGCTAATCAAATTAGAACGAAGTCATAGGACTCATAATCACCTCTTTCTTTGACAATTTGAGAGAACCAATGAAATAATAAGGTCTCCCTAAATCAAGACTTGTGTGAGATGTGCGCATCGTTTTTAACGCGATAGTCATGGGATTGCTCCTTTTGATGCTAATCAAACTAGAACGAAGTAAAAGGACCCCTAATCACCTCTTTCTTTGACAATTCTAGAGAATCAATGAAATTATAAGAAGGCCTCCTTAAAAGAAGACTTGTGTGAGTTGTACGCATCGTTTTGAACGCGATAGTCATGGGATTATTCTTTTTTATGCTAATCAGACTAGAACGAAGCTATAGGACTCCTAATCACCTCTTTCTTTGACTATTTTAGAGAACCAATGAAATAATAAGGTCACCTTAAATGAAGACTAGTGTGAGATGTACGCGTCATTTTGAACGCGATAGTCATGGAATTGCTCCTTTTGATACTAATCAAAGAAGAACGAAGTTATAGGACTCGTAATCACCTCTTTCTTTGACAATTTTAGAGCATCAATGAAACAATAAGAAGGTATCCCTAAATGAAGACTTGTGGGAGATGTACGCATGGTTTTGAACGCGATAGTCAGTGGTTTCTCTTTTTGACGCTAATAAAATTAAACGAAATAATACAACTCTTAATCACCTCTTTCTTTGTAAATTCGAAACAACCAATGAAACAATACAAAGGTCTCCCTAAATGAAGACTTGGGTGAGTTGTACGCATCGTTTTGAACACTATAGTCATAGGATTGCTCCTTTTAATTCTAATGAAATTAGAACAAAGTAAAAGGACTCCTAATCACCTATTTCTCTGACAATTCTAGAGAACCAATGAAATAATAAGAATCCTCCTTAAATGAAGACTTGTGTGAGATGTACGCATTGTTTTGAATGCGGTAGTCATGGGATTGTTCTTTTTGATGCTAATCAAACTAGAATGAAGTTATAGAACTCCTAATCACCTCCTTCTTTGACAATTTTAGTGAACCAAATGAAACAATAAGAAGGTCTCCCTAAATGAAGACTTGTGTCAGGTCTACGGATCGTTTTGGATGCGATAGTGATGGGATTATTCCTTTTGATGCTAATTTTAACTAGAACGAAGTAATAGGACTCAAAATCACCTATATTTTGACAATTTGAGATAACTAATGAAACAATAAGAAGGTCTCTCTAAATGAAAACTTGTGTGAGATGTACGAATAGTTTTGAAGATACTAGTGATAGGATTGCTTCTTTGATGCTAATCAAATTATAACAAAGTCATAGGACTCATAATCACATCTTTCTTTGACAATTTGAGAGAACCAATAAAATAATAAAAAGGTCTCCCTAAATTAAAACTTGTGTGAGATGTACGCATCGTTTTTAACGCGATGGTCATAAGATTGCTCATTTTGATGCTAATCAAATTAGAATGAAGTAATAGGACTCTTAATCACCTATTTCTTTGACAATTTTAGAGAACCAATAAACAATAATGATGTATCCTTAAATGAAGACTTGTGTGAGATGTACGCATTATTTTTAACGCGATAGTCATGGGATTGCTACTTTTGGTGCTAATCAAACTAGAACGAAGTTATAGCACTCCTAATCACCTTATTCTTTAACTATTTTCAAGAACCAATGAAATAATAAAGTCTCCTTAAATGAACGATAGTTATGGGATTGCTTCTTTTGATACTAATCAAACTAGAACAAAGTTATAGGACTCCTAATCACCTCTTTTTTTTGCTAAATTTAGAATGTATTAAAGAAAATGAAGTTACAAAACCTCATGGGGAACCCCAATCAGAATATAGCATAGACATCATAGGACATGCCCTATGATGTCAAGACTATAGAAGATTACAAGGCATAAGCCCAACAAAGGAAAAAGAGGATGGACCCACACTCAACATCATTCAGAAATAGAAAAATCAAATCTAAGAAAACAGTCAACAATAGAAAGCATCATCATCAGATCAAAGTTTTAAGCAACATCTTCAACAGTAGAAAACAAGAAAACTAGCACAGCAGAACACAAGCCAGCAGCACAGCATACAATCAAGAAGCAGTATACAGGATGAGCACGCAGCAACACACTGCTGAAAACAAACAGCAGCAACAGACCCGAAGCTCAGTCCAAAAGAGATTGAGACCAAGCAATAGATTGCATCCCACAAAGCCAACAGAAATTGGCAGGCACAATTAAACCAATTCTGTAGCAAAATGAAAACCAGCAGCAAACACAGAACCTGTAGAAAACCCACAGCAGCTCCACAATGAAATCACAACAGCCAAAACAAAGCAGACTTGCAACCATACAATAGGGGAAAATATTGGCAGGAAATAACATCAAACCAGCAGCAAATCAGCCAAGATTGCAGAAAAAGGACTCAAGAGCATAGCCAAACACTTTGCCCAGCAAAACCTAAGGGCAAACTTACAGAAACCAAAAAGACTAAACAAAGCATCATGACCCAGCCCCCGAACCAAAACCAAAAAACCAAAACTGGCAAGGCCAAGGAGCAAAAGAGCAGCAGACCAGCAGCAGAACCCTAAGGAAGAGGGGAGAGGAGCACGCCCAAAGCCAAGCACAAGAGGCAACTTGGACAAGGAACTGCACACAGAACTGGCGAAACATGAACAAGGAACTGCACACAAAACATCAGTAATAGCAACCAAGAAAACCAGAGGCCAGCAACAGCAAGAACCAAAGAAGCAAAACCAACCAGAACTGCAAACCCAGGAAACAGACTGACTGACAGACTAGCAGCTACAAACCTAAGCAAACCAAGCTCAAGGGAGAGACCCAACCGAAAAGCAGCAGCAGCAAATCGACAGCAGCAGAAAGAAAGAGGGAACCCAGATGCCAAAAGTAGCAGCCCAGATGATGCAGGCCCAAACCCAAAAGTAGAAGGCACTGAAAACAGGAATCACAACAAACCCAAAAGAAGCAGGCCCATAAGAAGCAGCAATCTGTAGCCAGACACACAGTAAAAACACCGGCAGCACACGGCAGCACACAGCCCAAACACTCTGAAAGCACGCAGCAGAGTGCAAAACCAACTAACAAGGGACAGCAGCCAGCAACAACAAACGGCAGCAGAAATAGTCCAAAATGGCTGGGACCAGAACTGAACAGGAACATAACAGGAATCCCACCCATGTTCACACAGGAACAAAATCCCACCCATTAACTCACAGGAACAGAACAAGCACAGTTACAACACAAAGGATCTATAGCAAATTCTAGACTTAATTTTTTGAAATTTGGCATTGGACTGAAGCCCACACTTAATCAAATGAATAATATCACGGATAAGAGTCCGAGCAGGGATGGAAGTATGTGAGAAAATCCTAGCATTCCTTTCCGTCCAGATTTTATAAACCACAGCAGCAAAGCCAAAATGGAGAAGACTATAATGAAATTTTTTGCAAGAGCGGGAATAGATAAAGCAAGTAATGGAGGCCCAACTCCTACTAAACCCTCTCCAACCGCACTGCCTAAGGACAGCAACCATAATCTGAAAAGAGAAGGAGCATTCAAAGAATAAATGGTTGAATGTTTCCCTATCATTCGAGCAAAGCACACACATAGGGTTGATATCAAGGCCAAATTGAGTCAAATTGTCAAGGGTCCGAAGCCCCATATAAAAAGCAAGCCAGAGAATAAAAGATTGCCGGGGGGCACAATCTTATGCCAAACCAAGCTATGCCAAGACACAGTTGGCCCAGTTATCCGAATAGAATTCCAGATAGTAGCAGCCTTAAAAACTTTAGCTTTGGTACCTTCCCAGAGAAGGCCATCACAGTTCGCTGAATTACACGGTCTAGAAAAGTCAAAGGAATTTCGAAACGCAATGACATCTTGATGATTCAATGCAGGTAACACCCACCTAGAGTTTTGAATAATGCTATTCACACATGCGTTGTGACGCCCCCAAATCCACATTCCTTCGAAACCTCGGATTCGGTGCAGTCACGATACTATTATCGCCAAATTATTATATCTTTTATTTATTACTAAAAGAATACAACTTGCTTTATTACAATTTAGAATATAAATTCTATTCATATCCAAGATCTCGTCTTTACATCATATTCGATGTTACTAAAATGCGGAATAATTTAAACTTTTCAATCCTCCTTGAATAAAATCTTTTTATTGATTCCATAACTTTGATACCGATTACAAATCTTGAATCAACTATATAATATGATTCCTTCTTATCTGAGTTATCGTATAAACATTTACAACTCAACTCGATATCCTCTATGTATTAATTAATACATTCTTACAATACAACAAGTATTAAACAGTGTAAGCAACTATCGAGTACATCATCTAGAATCTAAATATGGTCCAGACAATAATCTAAGTAATATTCTTCAATGCGATACTATCTATCTTTATCAATCAAGAAGCACGAAATCTTTATCGTGATTCCTTAACCTGCAAAAGTGGTTATTTGCAAGAGTGAGCTCGACAGCTCAGCAATTCTAACAGTCCTCATGCATCACATAGCATATAACATCATACTCAGTTCATGCATTTATAAGCAGTTTATATTTACTACGCATGTTACTTTTCACATAACAAGTATATCATCAAAGATCAACTTTCAATCTCATTTATATCTCATATACAGTTCATATATAAGTTCACATTATCACAGCATAATATAATTCAACTAACAGTTATTGAATTCATATATCAAATAGGAACTGAAAGACTTTCCTGATTCGTAGTTTAACAACTACGACTTAACTGCTTAAGAATATCTGCATTTCGTGTAATCCTACACAGTCATATTAATCATAGAGATCACACTCATCAGTTATATACATCCATATATCCTCAATATAATAATAAGTATTATATTGTTTTTCATCTTGGTTCTTAGAACCTTTGTTTCACTTTCTTAACATACTCTTATAATAACTAGCTATGTATAGGTATACTTTTAATATCGACATTCATACACCCTTACTCGACTCGCTATGTGTTTGACACGTATTTAAAGCTCATAGATATATGATCTATATCGCTCTCACGTTTCTCAAACCTTATTGAAACCATTACATTCAACTTTCTAAGTTCTACCTTTCAAAATCCTTGTCGTAATTAAACTAGTCATGCACGGTTTCTATATTCATCATATAGTCATAAACCAGTAGGGGTCCGACCATGATTTGTAGTTTAAGTAATAATACGAGTCTACTACAAAAACCAAGAACAAACAGACTGCATAAATCTTGAAAACAGGCTGGCGCAGCTGCGCAGGTATTAGCCTTAAGAGTGGCGCAGCTGCGCCACTCACTGATCAAACCAGGAATGAAATTTCATTCTGCTGGACCACCCGAGTTCAATCAATATCATTCAAGTTACTGATATTAATCAATACGCATGCTCTATGGTTATAAATTTCAAGTTCGAAACCTAGCATGCTCATCCTAATCCAATTAAGGCCATATGCCGATAAACTTTAAACAAATCAAGCCCACGTTACTAATGGTCCATTACTAAAGTCATATCAACACACCACGAGGCTAAACAATACTAAGTATACATGCTCGTGCGCATATCACACATGTATATGTTAATCACATAGTTTATGCTTTAGAAATTCATTTTCTATGAATATGCGTGCATAGGTGAAATCCATGTTTCATTATATGATGCTTATGTCAACATGTCTATAGGCACAATGAAATCCTAATATACATGCTTGCATGTTCATAATGTAAGTTCACTTAGTACTTGATGATATTAGCTTTCACATTCTAATCTTTCTTTTAAAAGTACGCTAAGTCAACTTAGGTAACTTAGTACATGCCACGTGTCTCGTAGCCATGGCTCTCATGTATTTAGAACACATATATAAGCCACTTATACATGCTCAATGATCAGAATACATATATGATCTATACATGTCCAAGTTCACTTTTAAAACTTACATTTTCGTTAAAAATGTTCACTTCTAAATTATAAACCTTTTTATTCAATAGAGTGTACTAACATAGTTATGCATGTTACTTTAGACTCACATTACATGCATATTTAAACCATACAATCATGCTCAAAAGTCAGCATATACACGTCACACGTATAAGTCAAAGTATATTTTTGAAACTATACGTTTACTTTAAAAATTATAAGTTTCTCATATTAATATGGTTATACATGCATCATGCTACGTCAAGATAGTCATATATGCATATTATCATGTCCTCATGCTTGCTCTATGTAGTGTTATTAATCTAGCACATAGCAGCCTTTAGCAGAAAATTAGAATCTGGTGCAGAGGACCGGCGCAGCTGCGCTGCGCCTCAGTTAACGCGCAGCTGCGCCGTGTCTGGTTCTTGCCAGAGAGTAGCCTGCTTCGGCAGGTTCCAGCCCAAATGCTAAATTTCTTTCGCGAAAACACTTTTAAACAACCATATTGTAATTCCAACATGTATATAAGTTCATATAGCAACTAACAATCATTATAAAATCACAAAATCATGGATTTCATGCTCAATTTCAAGAATAAAAATCTTGACAGTAAATTTGAAGGAAGAACAAGAAATGAAGAATTTTATACCTCTGCTATGCATTAAGCTAGCTCAAATTGGATTCCCAACTCTCTGCAAACTACCTTGCTATCAAACTCACAACACCCTCAATTCAATACTTAGACAAAATTCTCAGCAAATGAATTTGAGAGGAGAAGAGCTATTATTTATAGAAGAATAAGAATCCAGACAATGTTAATTTCCACCAATTCAAACCAATGGTAGTAAGGATTGCATATTGGTTATGAGGGAGTTGGTGATTAGTTGTTAGAATCAATCATAATTCCCACTCCCTTATTCATCATGATAGCTAAGGTTTGCTGAGTTTGAGAAGGAATAAGCTAGACTAGCCTTATAGCTATTCACGTGAGAAAGAAGTGTGCCTCTCATTATGGGACAAGGCTCAATAAACTCAGCATTGTATTCCTTTGTATATTACATATACTCCTACATCAATGTATAATTGTACACTTAGGTTATATCCCTTTGGACATTATAATTCACATTATGCTTACTTAATACTGACACATTAATATAAGTCACATGTATATATACACAAACACATATGTACACCCACCTAAGTATATTCATACTTTAGATATACACCAACACATATAATTATGTACCTCATGTACATTGAATTAGTATTTTAATTGGACTAGATATAAAATAGTTGGTTATTCTTATCCCAACATTTTCCATAAATTATTATCTCAATTACACCCAAATATTATAATGATAATTAATATCAATTATTTATTAACTTGCCATTTCTTTTAATAATTATAGTTAAACCTTTAATTGATTTAACTTTACCACTCATGCCACACAAGGCACAATTATGTAAGCTTAGTATTTAATAGACCTCAAGCTTACAAAATAATATTACTCTCAATGTCACATCTTATAATAAGTTCATGATGTAATACCATTACAATGCTTATTTACATGTTCTCTAATTATAGTCAATCTATTACTGAATCTATTATTGTGCCACACAAGGCATCTCTCACAAGCTCAAACTTAAGCTTATCATTATTCTCATCACTTACTCATTTCTCACCACATTACTACTTATAACCTGTTCAATTAAATTAGAACTATTAAATCCAAGGTCCATATATAAATAGTTTACAAATCGAATATTCAAATATTATATATAACCTTTACGAAAATATAATAACTCAAGCTATTAAAATGTTAAATTACGTCAATTAATTATACTTATAATAAGTATAACATTTACGCTTATAATAATTAATATATACTCTATTAATTATTCCAATAATAATATTCACGATCAAATAATAACTTAAGTTATTTAATATATTAAAATAACTTAGTTTCTTTTCATTAATTAAACTCCCTTGAAAATACATTTAAAATTATGTATTTAGCCATATCATAAAATATTATGTTTTCTCCAAATAAGCACATTCGTTATTAGAAAATAATTTACTTATTGACTCATGATATTATTCTTAATATAATATCAAATAACTATATGTACGACACATGTACATATATTATATATAGAAAATAGATAATAAGTTTATTTTCTATTATAATAAATTGATTCCATCAATTTAATTACATATAGCAAATACGTTTTAATATATTTACTATATTAACCAAACACACTTCATACAAAAACATATAAGGTAATATTATTATTAAAAAATAACATTTCCTCCTTTTATTAAAATAATTCAATATTAGAAATTATTTTAATATCCTTTATTAGAAATATATAATAACTATTTCTCTTTCTTTTCTATAAATTGTTCCCAAAACAATTTCTTCAAATATTCATTTAAAGATATAATGATTTCCATCTCCCTTTAATAACGTATATATATTTAACGTTATTCGCACATTAGACTTTCTCACATATTACCACTCTAAGTAATATATATAAAAAGTATCAACTATAATTACATATTCAACACACATATTAATTCACTCATTTACTTAAGTAAATTAAACATTGTACTATATCATCATAGTTAATTAAGGTTCAATACTCTCATTATACTATTCCATAATATAACTCCCAACTTAAATTAACTAATATTTATTCTTATTAGTTAATTCCTTAACTAACTCGTGCTTCACTATCCAAACCTATTCACGGATAGCTTAAGTGCTATTAATAACCTATATTATAAACATACTAGTTATTAATACACATACTCAAGAATATGGTGATTATACATTAAGGATATTTAATGTCACCAACTTACTATGATAAAATAATTCTATAAATTATTTAATATCGATAGGAATTTATCCATCTCATTTATCTCAACTGGATCGTCTCTACGATAAGTAACAAATATATATTAATAATATATTTATAAATCACAAAAACACATTTTACATAGTCCATATTATCCTATGTAATATAATACCACATACCTCATATCACATATATATATTATTATTCGAACCCATCTCACAGTTTAAGAATTTTATTTATTAAATCCTTATTTAATAATATCTGAAAATTCGGGTTCTTACAGGCGTGAGGACTGAGGCCGGAGTTAACAATCAGAGACGAATGAACATAATTGGACAAAGAAGATTGACCAATCCATGGGTCGAACCATAAGCTAGTATTAGCACCATTTCCTATGTCATAAGAAATGTGCCTACGGGCAAGATCCCTGCATTGCAACACTTTCCTCCATATCCAAGAGCAGTTAGAAGGAATAGGAATAGCCCAGAAAGATTTATTCTTTAGCATAGTAGCATGAACCCATTTAGCCCAAAGAGAGGATGAAAAGGGATTGATGACATGCCAAAGTTGCAATAAGATAAGCGATTTATTCCATTCCGCAAGATTTTTTATTGCAAGACCACCCTCAGCAAAAGGAAGACAGATCTTTGTCCAAGCAACTTTAGAGCCATGCATGTCCATGGATGGGTCCTTCCATAAGAATCTAGACATGGAAGACTGAAGATCTTCCAAAATTGCTGCAGGAAGAATGAAGTGAGCCGACCAATAGGCTTGGGTGGCGAAGATAACTGACTTGATAAGTTGCATACGACCGGCGTATGAAAGAAATTTATTGGTCCAAGAGCTTATTTTGGCTTTGACCCTTTCAAGAAGGGGCCGACACTCCGCAAGGCTAAGTTTCGAGGTGATCAAGGGAACCCCCAAGAATTTTGCAGGGAAACCCCCCAATTGGAAGTTCAAAAGGCTAATAATAAGATCCGATTGGGCAGGAGGGACATGGGAGAGGAAACACATACTCTTCGAGGCATTAATGTGGAGCCCCGAGCCCAAGGAAAATTGGTCAAGGCAAGTCTTAATATTCTTGACAGAATCAATGTCACCATGACAAAAAATAAGAATATCATCCGCAAAGCAAAGGTGAGTGAGGGATAAAGGCGCAGAACGCCAATGAAACTTGAAAGAGGCCTGCTTCGAGGTCTGGTAAGCATAAGAGATAAGACTTCCATAATAATGACAAAGAGGTAGGGGGATAGGGGGTCACCTTGTCTGAGGCCTTTGGCCCCTCTGAAGTAACCACATAAAGCCCCCATTAACCTTAACAGAGAAACTGGAAGTGGAGATGCAAGCCTTTATCCAATAAATAAATTTGGGAGGGAACTTGAAAACTTTAAGAGCAGCCCATAGAAAATCCCAGGAAACAGAGTCAAAAGCCTTCCTGAGGTCAATCTTCAAAGCACACCTAGCCGGGCCAGAGGGTCTATGGTAATTTTTGAATAATTCCTGAGCAAGAAGAATGTTATCCCTAATTCTCCTTCCCGGAACAAAAGCAGATTGGAAAGGAGATATGATGGAAGGAAGAATATCCTTAAGCCTAGATGCAATGAGCTTCGAAATGCACTTATAGGTTGTATTACAGTAGGAGATGGGTCTATAATCATTCATAGAAGAGGGGTTCAAAACTTTCGGCACAAGAGCAATGGCAGTGGCGTTAGACCCCCGAAGCAGACATCCCTGACTGAAAAAGGAGCGGATAGCAGCAGTAAAAACCTCCCCAACAATGTCCCAAGCATGGAGGAAAAAATTGACATTAAACCCATCAGGGCCAGGGCACTTGTTCTTCTTCATGTGCATAAGAGTGGGCAAAATCTCCGCATCCGACACATCCCTTTCAAGCAAAAGAGCTTGTTGAGAGGACACCAGCTTGGCCCCAATAGAGTCTACGATAGTGATGGGATTACTCCGTTTGATGATAATTTCAACTAGAACGAAGTAATAGGACTCATAATCATCTATAGTTTGACAATTTGAGAGAACTAATGAAAAAAATAAGGTGTCCCTAAATGAAGACTTGTGAGAGACGTACGGATTGTTTTGAAGGCACTAGTGATACGATTGCTCCTTTTGATGCAACTCAAACTAGAACAAAGTCATAGGACTCATAATCACATCTTTCTTTGACAATTTGTGAGAACCAATGAAATAATAAGAAAGTCTCCCTAAAACAAGACTTGTGTGAGATGTACGCATCGTTTTTAAGGAAATAGTAATGGGATTGCTCCTTTTGATGCTAATCAAATTAGAACGAAGTAATAGGACTCCTAATCACCTCTTTCTTTGACAATTCTAGTGAACCAATGAAATAATAAGAAGGCCTCCTTAAATGAAGACTTGTATGAGGTGTACGCATCGTTTTGAACGCTATAGTCATGGGATTGTTCCTTTTGATGCTAATCTAACTAGAACGAAGTTATAGGACTCCTAATCACCTCCTTCTTTGACAATTTTAGGGAACCAATGAAAATATAAGAAGGTACTTGTTGGGTTTGTACGAAATCGTGACGCAATCAAATTGCAAAAATTAGCGGAAGCATGGTATATCAGAGTTTAAAAAAAATTCTACAAAACCATTACCCGGATCATCCTTTATGCAAATTATTAATTTAAAACGATAAATAAGAAGTTATGGAATCATACCCTTGTAGAACGAAGCTTCCACAGGTACTAGTTCAACTCCTTGTTCTTCGTGATCTCCTTGAATTTCCGGGTTAGATTCCTTCCTTTGATCAACGTTAGCCACCCAAGTGTTTGGCCTCTAGAGGTGATCCACCAAGGAAGATGAATTATCAAGAAGGAGGGTATTTGGCTTAACCTTAGTTTTCTATCCTCTATAGAAAAGGAGTACTCTCCAACAATTGGAATTGCATCATCTAATATCTATTATAAGACTTCTCTTATATAGACATTGGTCAACCCTTCTAATCCTATTAGACATGGGATTTCTTTTAATTAATTAAACTCCTTTAATTAATTTAGGCTTCCCACCACATGGGAATAATTAATTAAATTCATTTAATTAATTTGTCTCCTAATCTTATTAGGAATAAATGAGAGTACTAAATATTAAATTAATTACTAAACTCCTTTAGAAATTAAAATAATAATAATTGTAATAATATTAATAAGACTCCTCTTATTAATTTATATTTAATATTTCCAAAATAATAAATAATAAACATTAAGCTATTTAATTTATTCTATCACCATAGATTAAATTAATTATACTTAATGCATTATTACGATTATGCCATTACCTTCTTAAATAATTATTCTTCCTTTTATGGTGTGACCCTTTAGGTTCTCCATATTAAACCGGTTGTGAATAAATCAATTAAAATAATTTTAATCTTATTTAAATAAATAAATTAAACTAATAATTTATTTAAATAAATAATATTTATTCTACAATAGGGATAAGCCTCCCTAGCGATCAACGACTTTCCAGATAATATAGATTTCAACATTAATCATAAAAGAACCTGTGAGTAAATAGTTACCGTACAATTCAATCCTTCCACCATACAATGTCCCAATTAAATATAAGACATGGATTTACTGTCAAGTCTTATTTTATTTAATTATATGTATTTCGATTAGAAAATGCACAACTCCAAATAATGCAAATTAGAAACTCCTTTCTAATTTCATTTCACCTTGGCCAAGGATTCCTGGGTTGTCATTTAACGAATCACATAGGACATATCTCCTCTTTTACTAGAGGTGGTAGATTCTTTATTGATCATTCATTATCTCCATATGTAACTCATTATACCCAAGCATACCCTATATATGCCTTAAAAGGTCTTAAGGAATAAGTCAAAGTATAATTTGTTACATACAAGATACTATGATGATCTCAAGTCCAAGGATTACTTGTACTACTATCACATTAGGAATTCCTATTGACAGGCGAGTAAATCTCCATTAGGTATTCCATAGCGAATCACGTTCAGTGAACTTATTCTCCAATAAGCACCTACATACTTGCTTTAGTGTCTCCACACAAATGATCATGAGATCAATCATCCTCATCCAATGAGCAAGCAACATATGTACCAATCTATCCGGATTTACTAATCCCCTTTTTAGTAATCCCACGATTGGGAACTATTTTAGTTTTAAAACTTTCTAAGAATTTAGATCTCATTAGCATGATCATCATCATGATTCTAAAAGCATTGCTTAAAACTATGGGTTATTTACATATTATAAAAACAGCAACATGTAGATAATTAAATGCCTTTAATAAATGAATATTTTATTAATAAATAAATAAGATTGTTTACAAAGTACGTGCTTTATCATCATACATGATTGGCTTGTATGCACACTACTATCAATCTCCCACTTGCACTAAAGCCAATCGCCATGGTATCTCATACCCAACTTCTCTAAGTGACGATCAAACTGCTGTTGTGTTAAAGCTTTAGTTAATGGATCTGCAATGTTGTCTTGAGAGTCTACACTCTCCTCTTTCAATGATTTCTTTAATCAAAGTGCCGCAACACATGTTTAGATTCAAGATGAGACTTAGGAACTATTCCTAGTTCTGTAATGAACTTTTCATCTAAAACATCAACTTGCAGCTTCACTTACAGTTATATACTCTGCCTCTGTCACTGAATCAGCAACTGTTTGCTGCTTGGAACTCTTCCAACTCACTACGCCTCCGTTCAAGGTAAAAACATACCCCGAAACAGATTTACTGTCATCTTGGTCCGTTTGAAAACTTGAGTCTGTGAAGCCCTCGAGTTTTAATTCAGACCCACCGTAGACAAGAAAAATATCTTTAGTCCTTCTCAAGTACTTTAGGATATTCTTCACTGCCTTCCAATGCTCTTCTCCAGGATTCGACTGGTATCTGCTCGTTACACTAAGTGCATGAGCAACATCCGGTCTAGTACATATCATACCGTACATGATAGATCCTATTGCAGAAGCATAAGGGATCTTACTCATACGGTCTCTCTCCTCAGGTGTCTTTGGGGCCTGTTTCTTGGAGAGATGTATTCCATGGCTCATCGGCATGAGACCTCTTTTGGAATCTTCCATGCTAAATCTCTTTAGCATTGCATCAATGTACGTTTCTTGGGATAAACCAAGCATCCTTTTAGATCTATCTCTATAGATCTTTATCCCCAAAATATAGGATGTTTCTCCCAAGTCCTTCATGGAGAAGTGTTTAGATAACCAGATTTTAATCGATTGTAGCATAGGAATGTCATTCCCTATCTGTAATATATCATCAACATATAATACAAGGAATGAAATTGCGCTCCCACTAACCTTCTTGTACACACATGGTTCACCGTCATTTTTGATAAAATCAAACTCTTTGATTATCAAAACGAATGTTCCATCTACGAGAAGCTTGCTTCAATCCATAAATGGATCGTTGCAGCTTACAGACTTGATTTATTCCAACCTTTGAAACAAATCCCTCTGGCTGTGTCATATACACATCCTCCTCAAGTTTCCCATTGAGGAAGGCCGTTTTCACGTCCATCTGCCAGATCTCATAATCGTTATAAGCTGCAATCGCAAGCAAAATCCGAATGGACTTGAGCATAGCTACTGGTGAAAAGGTTTCATCATAATCAACTCCTTGTCTTTGTTTGAAACCTTTTGCAACCAGTCGGGCCTTATAGGTCTCCACCTTGCCGTCCGCTCCAGTCTTTCTTTTAAAGACCCATTTACACCCAATAGGCTTAATGCCTTCAGGTGGTGAAACCAAAGTCCATACTTTGTTTTCATACATGGAGTCCATTTCGGATTTCATGGCTTCAAGCCATTTCCCTGAGTGTTTATTACTCATGGCCTGTTCGTAATTCAATGGATCATCATCATTCATGATGCGTACCTCATCGTCATCCTCTACAACGAATCCATACCTCTCAGGTATCTTCGGTACTCTTCCAGATTTACGAACAGGGTGTGGTATAGTAGGTTCTTCTACTTGGTCAGGTACCTGACTTTGATCCATGGTAATTTGTGGTTCTTGTGCTTCTTCAAGATATATCTTACTCCCACTGACCCCTTCATGGATAAACTCCTTTTCCAAGAAGGCAGCATGTTTCGCAACAAACACCTTTTGATCAGTTGGATGATAGAAATAATACCCTACAGTTTCTTTAGGGTATCCCACAAATCTACACTTTTCGAATTTAGTCTGTAGCTTATCATGTTCAAACTTTTTGACATAAGCTGGACAACCCCAAGTCTTAACATGCTTAAGATTTGGTATCCTCCCCTTCCACATCTCATATGGAGTCTTTGGGGCGGATTTGGTAGGTACCTTGTTAAGTAGGTATGTAGCCGTTTCTAGGGCATATCCCCAGAAGGAAATTGGAAGGTCGGTAAAACTCATCATGGATCGAACCATGTCTAACAGTGTTCGATTTCTCCTTTCAGATACTCTATTTAACTGTGGTGTACCTGGAGGAGTCCATTGTGAGATTATACCATTTTCTTTGAGACAATTGAGAAACTCACCGCTTAAGTATTCTCCGCCTCGATCTGATCGAAGTATCTTTATACTCTTGCCCGTTTGTTTCTCTACTTCACTTCTGAACTCTTTGAACTTTTCAAATGATTCTGACTTGTATTTCATTAAATACACATATCCAAATCTTGAGTGATCATCAGTGAAAGTAATAAAATAAGAATACCCACCCCGTGCACTTGTTGTCATAGGCCCACAAACGTCTGTGTGAATCAATGTCAACAACTCTGTAACTCTTTCTCCTCTTCCACTAAAAGGAGATTTAGTCATTTTACCCATGAGACAAGATTCACAAGTTGGATATGATTCATAATCGGATAGCTCGAGGAGCCCATCTTTATGCAACTTGGATAATCTTGTTTCATTGATATGACCGAGTCTACAGTGCCACATGTAGGTATAATTAATATCATCTCTTTTCCTTTTCTTAGTTTGTTCAATTTGAAATATATTTTCTTGTAAGTCAAGTGTATAAAGTCCATTTCGCAAATTTCCAATACCATATAAAACATCGTCTTTATAAATAGAACAACTATTGTTCTTTATAACAACGTTAAATCCTTCCATATCCAATACAGAAATTGAAATAATGTTTTTAATAATATTCGGAACATAATAACAATTATTAAGATAAATGGACTTGCCCGAAGGCATTGCTAAATAATAAGTTCCTACAGCTAATGCAGCAACCTTTGCTCCATTCCCTACTCGTAGGATCACCTCATCATTGTTCAGCTTTCTACTTCTGACCAGTCCCTTCACATTATTACATATGTGAGAACCACAGCCGGTATCCAATACCCAAGTAGAATTTTGACTTTCTGAAAAATTAATTTCAATCATGAACAAACCTTGATTGGAAGTCGAAGCTTCTCCAAGCTTCTTGTCTGCTAGAAACTTCTTGCAGTTTTTCTTCCAATGACCCGGCTCGTTGCAATGAAAGCACATTCCTTTAGCTGGTTCAGGTTTCTTTTGTTCCTTTTCTTTCCCCTTTCCCTTAGCCTTCTTGGATTTCTTCTTTTTAGAAGATACCTTAGGTCTCTTCCTTTTATTGGAAGAATCCACCATCAAGATATGGTTCTGCTTGGATGGGAAGTGACCTTCTGCAGTTTTCAGCATGTTAAGCAGCTCAGGCAAGCTGACATCTAGCTTATTCATGTGAAAATTAACCACAAACTGCGAGAAGGTCTCAGGGAGTGACTGCAAGACCAAGTCTTGACTCAACTCCCCATCCATGACGAACCCAAGCTGTCCAAGGCGTTCAATCAAATTGATCACTTTCAGGACATGAGTCTCGACGGCAGTACCCTCGGTCATCCGAGATCGAAAGAGCTCCTTAGATATCTCATATCTAGCAGTCCTACTCTGTTCACCATACAACTCCTTGAGGTGAAGCAGCATAGCAGGAGCATCCATTTTTTCGTGCTGACGCTGAAGCTCGTTATTCATGGATGGGAGCATGATGCATTGAGCCACAGATGCATCATCTTGCCACTTATTGAAAGTGACAATCTCTTCCTCAGAGGCTGTTTCTGAAACAGATTCAGGGACAGTTGAATTTAGGACATAAGAAATCTTTTCAGCAGTGAGAACAATTCTCAGATTTCTTAGCCAGTCCTCATAATTCGGCCCGGTAAGCTTGTTTGCATCAAGTATGCTTCGTAGTGAGATTAGTGATTTAGACATTTTTAAAATTCTGCATGTGAAAAATAACATTTTAGCACACATTCATTTTATTAATTTTGCATACCAAAATAAATTTAGGTCTTTATTTTAAATTGGTATCTCCCACTATTTTCATCAAACTATATTACCCTCACTTATATAGTTCGGCAACATCTAATTAAAGATTTGCTAGTGAGAATAAGGATCCCATTTCAAATGTATATAACCTTGTGGATAGCACAACAAGCGATATACAAATAAATAGGTAGACAACTCTTGTCAATTACAACACTATATAACTCCTTTTATTTTGCCTCTTAAATCATAATGGTCAAGTGTGTGCACATCCGAACTAAAATGATTTAAGTTAAGTCCAGCCTAGCACTTCCATAAATTCAAAAAAGAAAAATGTTCGTCCTTGTGGATAGCACAACAAGACTAGATCGTTCAATTTTCTTGATAAGCATCAAATGTGATTAATTAACATCTTAAATACGCAATACTCGCCTTGTGGATAGCACAACAAGCTCATATTAAATATTTAATACTCTATTAATTTATCATGCTAGAAGGCGACGTTCGATATTCCAAATATCATTTGAACGCTTCGGACTTAATATTATTTCTTTGAGGGGTTTGTTATTATTTGTCTCATCTTGTTTAGCGCGCATGCACATATATATATAAAATACGCGTCATTTTATTAAACATGCGAAGCATGTTTGCATAAAATATAATATATATAATATTTAGCATGCAATATAGAATATTATATTCTACCCGGATTGATTATGGACTTTTATTCTAGTTTGGTTCACTAGAGCCACCAAGTGAACCAAAAGGTCAAACCTAGGAGTGCAAGAATTTAAATTTAAATTTAACTATTACATTTAAACTCGGGCTCCATACAAACGGGTCTTCACGCGCTCCTTGCTCCTTGGTCTCCAATTTTTAAAGATAATTCTAACTATTTCTATTACATTAAACTATTTAATTTAAATAGAAACCTTGATCAACAGTCAAGGGGAAGTACATAGGAGGGAGATAGAATTTTACATCAAGAAAAAAAATTTAGAGAAGACGAGGTACGCAGACCCCATTTAATAAAACTCATTCATTCAAGCATTCAACTAAAATAAAATCCAATCACATTGGTCAAATAGTCCATAATCAATCCCCATTTATTTTCATACATATCACCATATATATCAATAAATAAATATTCATCTCATGAATTAAAACATTCCATATATATATGAGTATCATTTAATGGGCAATTTTAAATTGCATGAAATCCAATTTCAAGATTAAAATAAACTCTTTATTTTAATTATAAAATTATTTAGAATATAATATATAAATATATCATATTTATTTTTATTTTTTTTTTAAAAAAAAGTCACCTTCTTTTATTAAAAGAGTTCTGCAGGTTTATTAAAAAAGTCCTTTCCTGATGGGTCACCTTCTTTTTGGAGTAAGAAAGAGACAACACCTTTTCTTTGCAGAATTCAAGATTAGCACACAAAAAAATTGTGATTCTTCCCAAAAAAAGTCTTTTTTTTTTCTTTTTTTTTTAAAAAAAATAAATATAATTTTATACAATAAAATTATGCCCAATAAATTATTTTAAATACATACCCATATGTATATGAAATCAAAAATAAATTAATAATTGCATAAAGATTTGGCTCTGATGCCACTGTTGGGTTTGTACGAAATCGTGACGCAATCAAATTGCAAAAATTAGCGGAAGCATGGTATATCAGAGTTTAAAAAAATTTCTACAAAACCATTACCCGGATCATCCTTTATGCAAATTATTAATTTAAAACGATAAATAAGAAGTTATGGAATCATACCCTTGTAGAACGAAGCTTCCACAGGTACTAGTTCAACTCCTTGTTCTTCGTGATCTCCTTGAATTTCCGGGTTAGATTCCTTCCTTTGATCAACGTTAGCCACCCAAGTGTTTGGCCTCTAGAGGTGATCCACCAAGGAAGATGAATTATCAAGAAGGAGGGTGTTTGGCTTAACCTTAGTTTTCTATCCTCTATAGAAAAGGAGTACTCTCCAACAATTGGAATTGCATCATCTAATATCTATTATAAGACTTCTCTTATATAGACATTGGTCAACCCTTCTAATCCTATTAGACATGAGATTTCTTTTAATTAATTAAAATCCTTTAATTAATTTAGGCTTCCCACCACATGGGAATAATTAATTAAATTCATTTAATTAATTTGTCTCCTAATCTTATTAGGAATAAATGAGAGTACTAAATATTAAATTAATTACTAAACTCCTTTAGAAATTAAAATAATAATAATTGTAATAATATTAATAAGACTCCTCTTATTAATTTATATTTAATATTTCCAAAATATTAAATAATAAACATTAAGCTATTTAATTTATTCTATTGTTGGCCGATTTATCGGTCAATATATTTGCGCAAGTATACGCGGCCAACGAGTAATAAAGTGTAAGTACAGATATCGTCCCACAGAGAATTAATGGATAAAAGACACCAAACCACTAGCACATAATCATCTCAGTCTTATTTAAACGGATGGTAAAGAGGATGAATTAAAACTAAGTTAAACTAGGCAAGCAATTAACTTAAACTAATTAATTCTAGAGTTAAAATCAGATAATGAAGGTAAGAGATTCCAATTTCTCCTAAAGATTCGTCTAAGTCGACATACTTCCAATTAAGTCAAATGAATCGTTACAGTTGCTAGTCGAGAACACGAAAGTGAGAGAAGGCCATCTTTCGATGCACCTAATCCATATCACGTGCAATCCACAGATGATAGAACACACGTGAACACCCACATTATCTAAACCCCTATATGTCTATGGTGTTTACAAATAAAGAGGGTATAAGGTTAAGTCCTCTTTTGACTACGAGCGGTGCTTCGGTATATGTCTATCCTAAGCACAAATCATACGTCCAACGCCATGTGAACGTACAATCGCCCGCTACTACGATTAGATCTAAACCTACACTTCGTCTTTCAAGTCCACATAGGTTATCACACTAATTGGTCATGACTCAATTAAGCAATGAAAGCATATATCGCAGTAGACAATCAAATATCAATCAATAAGACCCAATATGGAAGAGAAATCAACATTAACTACTCATTAGGTTCCATTGGAACCTCAAAATACAATTTAAGTCATAGACAACTCAAATATATTATCCACAAGATTGATAAACATCATCCGAATAAGCAATGAATACAAGGAGAGATTAAGGATAGAAATTGCAAATCTTTCTCCAAGCTTGGATCCTTTGATGTCAAAACACTTGCTTCAATCTTCAAAAACTAACTAAACCCTAGAATCTAACTAACTAGCACTAATCTACTCTCTAATCTACTCCTAATCTATCCTAATGTAAACAAGAATTGGAAAGGAAAGAAGAAGGGAAAACTAGGGCTGAAGGCCTTTTTTTTCACCCTTTTGCATGCTGCACACGAGCCCCCTTTAAAGCTTCTCCCGATTAGTCAAACAAAAAGTCAAACAATTTTCTGCTGGGGACAGGCGCGGCCGCGCGCGCCCCAAGCCTATTCCAGGCGCGGCCGCGCGGCACCAAAAAGCTGGAATCTGCAGCTGCTTGCTGGTGCAGGTTTGCCTCGTGTGTTCTTGAGTTGCTTTCTCCTGCCCCTCTTGCATTTGCCTCTTATTAGCCTTGCTTGTTACCTCTAGCCTCATGCCATTCCATTGCTTTAAGCTCATTTCAGCTCCTTGCCCCATTTAGGCGATCTTTTGCTCTTTTAACGCGCAAGTACTGCTAAGAGAGTTCCTTAACCTGAAAAACATAAAACAATGGAAAAACACATTAAACTCACAAGATTGCTTAAGTTTAAGCCACCGAATGAGTTAGAAAGTATCTGAATAGGTGGTCCTAAAACCACTTATCAAATACCCCCAAACTTAAACGTTGCTTGCCCTCAAGCAACCAAAACAAAGCTCAACGGCATATGCAATGCACTATATTTACAATGTATGCAACCTACGCTATCATGAATGCAAATCCAAGTTCCAGTCAGTATTGAACTTCAAAGCAATGCCTCAGAAAAACCACAAGATAGTCAAAATGATAAGCTACCCAAGGCAAGACCATAAGGCATATTCTTGCAAATCCAAAACTGTCAGCACTGATGTATTGTGCGTTGTGTGCCTAGCAACCATTAAACATGCATTCAGATAAATAACTCACCTACTATGCTTCTTAGGGGAAAAACAAGTTTTAACTTAAGAAAAACAGTAAATCATATAAGTTCTAACCAAGACCATGCATTACTAAAGTTAAGAGTCAACAGGGGGGGTTTCATTAATCTTTTATTAACTCACGAGGGCGTATTCGCACTTTCCCGTGTACACAATTGACTATGCAATGCCTAGTCCTCTTAGGCTTTTCAATGATACCCGTGTAGCGAGCTTTCGACCAACGACTCCCAGACCAGACGATCTCAGGGCGCTGGGTGTAGAGACACCCCGAGGGTTTACTTGCTCGAATATCAAAGGCCACAGAACTCGACATAGCCAAAGTGTTTATTCTTTTTTTTTTTTTTTTTTTTTCTTTTTCTGCAAGGGAGTGCGTCTTACGCTCCATCTCCCCGCATAAACCATGCATGCCCCCTGTTTCCCCCTAACTTACGCTTTTAATAGTCTAGTTATTATTATATGCAAACTGAACTCTTTTATTAAAATATAGCTTTCCCACCAGAAGACAAGTATGTGAAAATTTAAACTTAGCATGACATGATGGTTACTCTATCGTGCTCATTGGTTACACAGTATCTGACAGGTAAGGATTTACATATATGACCATGAAATCAGGCTTAAGTTTCAAATTAGTTCAACAATCAAGTGATTTTAGTTTCTTCACAGGCAACATACATAACTGACCAACTAAAAACTGGATTCATGCAGTATGCTCTAACACAGCATGCAAAACAGAATTCAAAAACAAAAGAAAAATTTTCACTAAAATTACAACCTACATACACTAAATAAACAAATAAACAAACACAAAATGCAATATGAATGCAGCTACCCAATTTTCACTAAAATTACAACCTACATACACTAAATAAACAAATAAACAAACACAAAATGCAATATGAATGCAGCTACCCTATATGCAAAATAAAACCAATACCCCCAAACTTAAAGTGTTCAATGTCCTCATTGAAGGTACAGGTAAAAAGAAAGAAACTCCCCTATTCATCGTTGTCGCCGTCGTCCTCAGCGTCCTCCTCAGGCGGTGGTGTGTCTGGAGGTGGATAAACAGCGACAGACCCATATGTAGGAAACTGCACCTCAACTCCCATCTGGCTGAATGCGTATGACAGTGCCCCGCTGAATTCTGTGGTGAAAGCCTGGAAGTTGGTGCTCATTGCATCCATCCTGCGCTGTAGTCTCCTCTCCATCCTGTCTATCCGCTCATGCACTGAGTGAGAGGACTCAGACTGCTCTGGTGGCGGTACTCTCTCTGCAGTCTCCCCAGCCTCTGTCTGATCAGGTAGAATAAACCCTGCTCCTAAGGAATGAGATCTTCCCCCTTTCCACACTTTGAAGGATTCAATGGCTGGGTGGTCAAGAGTATTCATCGGCATCTGCATCGGCTCAGCATCTGACCACGTCACTCCATTGGCTATGCATAGTCTAGTGATCACTGCTGCGTGGGGGATACTTGCTGAGTTTCCGCCTCTCAGAAATCTGCGGATAGAACTACTAATCACGTATCCCAAGTCGATTCGCATGCCTTTGATGATCCCGTAAAGCAGCACAGCTCGGTCCTTAGTGACCTCGTTCTGATGCTGTGTAGGCATCAGATTCGCACAGATAAAGCTGTACCACGCCTTCCCGTACCTACTCAAAGCGGACTGGGGAAAATGCAGCTTCTGATCAGTCCCCTGTTTTAGCTTCCAAACGGTGCCCGGCTTGCATAGGTAATCACTGATAGCATCCATCTCGGAACCCCACTCCCTAGCATACAAAGAATCGCGCGCGTCCAATGCAATGTTGGGTAAGTCAAACAACTCATTGATGTGCTCCTTCGCATAGGACACCTCACAGCCTCGCACAAATACTTTATTGGATGTCGTGTGTTTCGCGTTGGCATAAAATTCTTGCACCACCGAGATTGGGGCAGCCAAAGGCTCATCACAGAATGCATTCCATCCCCGCCCTCGGATCATAGAAGCCATACGCCCGTCCAGGTTCTCATCAGGCTCTAACCCCCGCTCGGGCACAAAAGTCCTGCCCACCAATGTACTGTGATAGAATCTCTGGGCCTTTAGACTGATGAATTTGCGGTCATCATAGTGGATACCACCGCCCTCTTGCTCGGAATCACTGCCCCTTGATGTAGACTCCCTCCTGCTGCGTTTGGATGCCATTTGATGACGAAAATGCAATACTGCTCTCCACTAGTCAATCAATATGCCCTCAGACCCCAAATCACTACCCCAATTTATCAAGTTGAGATGATGGCAGGGTTGGGTTTTGTTGGAGAAACTATGAAGGAAGGCGAGTTTTGATTCTGACTTAGAACTAGGGCTTGGATAAGGTGGGGGTTGTGATGGAGATGAGGATAGGAGGATTGTAGATTGAAGTATTCAGAGGTTGAAGGGTTAGGAATTTTCGAATTTGAGAGGGAGAGGGATAGCTTGAAGTTCGGCTAGTTTGGAATGACATGAAATGGCTTAAAATCTGCCGCAGACTACTTAAGTCCGGCACTTTCTGTCCGTCTCGCGGCCGCGCGCCCTTGCAGTTTTCAAATTCTCCATCTTTTGATTCAGGGAGACGCTTTGGCATTTGACTCAGCTTCCTGTAACATGGAATTAAACCTGAGAGGATCAATCAAACTTTATTAAGCCCTCTATGCTATCAAAAGTATATGTAAACTATTTACATCAAGAGAATCCAACATGGAAAGATATATGCCTTTGCTTCCCAAAAATTCTCTAAGTGCACATATGCAAAGTGCTCGTGCATAATAAAAAAAAATGTGTTCAATAGCATTCAAGTCCCAAAAAGATATGCCACACATGCCTGAGCTCCAAAAATGTAGGCATGAGCTCCTAAATCCTAAAGTATGCAGACATTTGAACTAATACTAAACTAATATGAATTAAACGAGGGGGGGGATGAAATGTGATAGAAAGCATGTAAATGGAGAATTAAACAAAGAGATAGGAAGAGAAATGATGGGGTGCCTCCCATCTAGCGCTTGATTTATAGTCCTCTAGCTGGACTGTGTCTGACCACTGCTATCCGACTCCCCGACGGTATTTGAGAACCCCTCCATCCATTAGAATTGCTTTATGCTTTTGGAGGCTTCCCAATAAAGGAGGACTCGGAATTAAACTACCTAGCACATGATATGGACAAGAATTCCCCGTACGGAAAGTAGGGGAGCTAGGCAATGGTTCCGTTGTGTATGTGAAATGATCGGGGCATGGAGGCATAGAACACACAACGGACTCTTCTTCTCTTCTCTTTTCTTCTGACCACCATGGTGTCAAGACTGCGGAATCTCTCGTGTCATCGAGACCCGTCTCTGTGATGTGGCTACCAAGGGGGCAAGGGTGTGCAAACTTGAGTGGAGTCTCAAACTTCGGCGGAGGAGGCTCTTGTGGTATTATCACTGTTGGTTCATACTCCACATCCCCAATTGGCTCCTCTATTTCCATTGCTTTCGGCTCGCCCAGTTGCAATTGCACTTCGGATTTTCTATCAGTTTCTGCACCCATGTCATAGCACCAAGTATCCTGGGGATCATTACTCACGGCTTCAGTTATCTGAGGTATTAGACTTTGAAGATCTTGAGCGGTTCCTTCCTCAAACACCTCCTCATTCCTTAAAGCTGTGCTAATTTGCTCCACCCAAATCTGAAGATCCTCAATTGATTGTTCTTGCTCAACCAAGGTCTCCTGTGTTGATGCTATGGAATTCCCCCACATAATTTCCAATCCTTCCTTTTCTGTTTCAGCCACGGGCTCCATGTAGTGAGTCTCATTTGTTGGAGTATTGTTGATTAGGGCCATCTGATTCTGAAAACTCTGGTTCGATAACTCTTGGCTCCTAATCATCTCCTCTTGGTTCGCTAAGGCTCTATACATGAAGTCCATTGTTGACTGTTCTCCTTGTAAACACGGGGATTGATAAGTGGGTTCTGGTGCAAAATTTAGACTTGGCTCGCATTGTTCTTGATAGCTCACAGTATGGGTCTGCCCTTGCTCCTCCTCTACCATCAAGGCCCTACTAATTTGCTCTGCCCAGTTCTGGATATTCTTGACTGACTTCTGTTGCTCAATCAAGATGTCCTTCAATGATATGTCACCTCTTTCCTCCAAGCTTGCATTTTCTGTGTCACCCTCAAAATCGTGTTGAGGCTCGTAAACTGGAGTCTGGAAGGTGCATTCTGGGGCGTATGCGGGATTTGGATTCTAGTGTTGGTCTTGATAGTAGTTTACTGAATGGTCTGGGTGATACCCCCACTCTCGCTGATAGTCAGGATAAGGTTCAGTGTAGGAATAACCACCCCCATACTGCTCCTGTCCATAGATGATAGGCTCCTGATGGCTCATATAAGCTCCAGCACCATAGTCATATGAAGTCACTGGCTCTCGACTCTGTTGGACTGAAACAGTATCCAGCTTTCTCGAGAGCTCCTCTAACTGTGCTGAGAGTGTGGCAATTGGGTCGAGTCCATCAGTGCTTGCTTCCCTTGGTTGCTCTTGTCTTGTACAGTTCCATGAATAGAAATTTAAGTCCATTGTACCTGAGAAGAGAATAAATGAAGAGAATTAAACAAAAATAAAAATAAAATGTTTAAAGTAAGACTAATTTGATTTAAACTAATGTTGGCAAACAGTCATCCAATTAATTCCCCGGCAACGGCGCCAAAAACTTGTTGGCCGATTTATCGGTCAATATATTTGCGCAAGTATACGCGGCCAACGAGTAATAAAGTGTAAGTACAGATATCGTCCCACAGAGAATTAATGGATAAAAGACACCAAACCACTAGCACATAATCATCTCAGTCTTATTTAAACGGATGGTAAAGAGGATGAATTAAAACTAAGTTAAACTAGGCAAGCAATTAACTTAAACTAATTAATTCTAGAGTTAAAATCAGATAATGAAGGTAAGAGATTCCAATTTCTCCTAAAGATTCGTCTAAGTCGACATACTTCCAATTAAGTCAAATGAATCGTTACAGTTGCTAGTCGAGAACACGAAAGTGAGAGAAGGCCATCTTTCGATGCACCTAATCCATATCACGTGCAATCCACAGATGATAGAACACACGTGAACACCCACATTATCTAAACCCCTATATGTCTATGGTGTTTACAAATAAAGAGGGTATAAGGTTAAGTCCTCTTTTGACTACGAGCGGTGCTTCGGTATATGTCTATCCTAAGCACAAATCATACGTCCAACGCCATGTGAACGTACAATCGCCCGCTACTACGATTAGATCTAAACCTACACTTCGTCTTTCAAGTCCACATAGGTTATCACACTAATTGGTCATGACTCAATTAAGCAATGAAAGCATATATCGCAGTAGACAATCAAATATCAATCAATAAGACCCAATATGGAAGAGAAATCAACATTAACTACTCATTAGGTTCCATTGGAACCTCAAAATACAATTTAAGTCATAGACAACTCAAATATATTATCCACAAGATTGATAAACATCATCCGAATAAGCAATGAATACAAGGAGAGATTAAGGATAGAAATTGCAAATCTTTCTCCAAGCTTGGATCCTTTGATGTCAAAACACTTGCTTCAATCTTCAAAAACTAACTAAACCCTAGAATCTAACTAACTAGCACTAATCTACTCTCTAATCTACTCCTAATCTATCCTAATGTAAACAAGAATTGGAAAGGAAAGAAGAAGGGAAAACTAGGGCTGAAGGCCTTTTTTTTCACCCTTTTGCATGCTGCACACGAGCCCCCTTTAAAGCTTCTCCCGATTAGTCAAACAAAAAGTCAAACAATTTTCTGCTGGGGACAGGCGCGGCCGCGCGCGCCCCAAGCCTATTCCAGGCGCGGCCGCGCGGCACCAAAAAGCTGGAATCTGCAGCTGCTTGCTGGTGCAGGTTTGCCTCGTGTGTTCTTGAGTTGCTTTCTCCTGCCCCTCTTGCATTTGCCTCTTATTAGCCTTGCTTGTTACCTCTAGCCTCATGCCATTCCATTGCTTTAAGCTCATTTCAGCTCCTTGCCCCATTTAGGCGATCTTTTGCTCTTTTAACGCGCAAGTACTGCTAAGAGAGTTCCTTAACCTGAAAAACATAAAACAATGGAAAAACACATTAAACTCACAAGATTGCTTAAGTTTAAGCCACCGAATGAGTTAGAAAGTATCTGAATAGGTGGTCCTAAAACCACTTATCATCTATCACCATAGATTAAATTAATTATACTTAATGCATTATTACGATTATGCCATTACCTTCTTAAATAATTATTCTTCCTTTTATGGTGTGACCCTTTAGGTTCTCCATATTAAACCGGTTGTGAATAAATCAATTAAAATAATTTTAATCTTATTTAAATAAATAAATTAAACTAATAATTTATTTAAATAAATAATATTTATTCTACAATAGGGATAAGCCTCCCTAGCGATCAACGACTTTCCAGATAATATAGATTTCAACATTAATCAAAAAGAACCTGTGAGTTAATAGTTACCGTACAATTCAATCCTTCCACCATACAATGTCCCAATTAAATATAAGACATGGATTTACTGTCAAGTCTTATTTTATTTAATTATATGTATTTCGATTAGAAAATGCACAACTCCAAATAATGCAAATTAGAAACTCCTTTCTAATTTCATTTCACCTTGGCCAAGGATTCCTGGGTTGTCATTTAACGAATCACATAGGACATATCTCCTCTTTTACTAGAGGTGGTAGATTCTTTATTGATCATTCATTATCTCCATATGTAACTCATTATACCCAAGTATACCCTATATATGCCTTAAAAGGTCTTAAGGAATAAGTCAAAGTATAATTTGTTACATACAAGATACTATGATGATCTCAAGTCCAAGGATTACTTGTACTACTATCACATTAGGAATTCCTATTGACAGGCGAGTAAATCTCCATTAGGTATTCCATAGCGAATCACGTTCAGTGAACTTATTCTCCAATAAGCACCTACATACTTACTTTAGTGTCTCCACACAAATGATCATGAGATCAATCATCCTCATCCAATGAGCAAGCAACATATGTACCAATCTATCCGGATTTACTAATCCCCTTTTTAGTAATCCCACGATTGGGAACTATTTTATTTTTAAAACTTTCTAAGAATTTAGATCTCATTAGCATGATCATCATCATGATTCTAAAAGCATTGCTTAAAACTATGGGTTATTTACATATTATAAAAACAGCAACATGTAGATAATTAAATGCCTTTAATAAATGAATATTTTATTAATAAATAAATAAGATTGTTTACAAAGTACGTGCTTTATCATCATACATGATTGGCTTGTATGCACACTACTATCAATCTCCCACTTGCACTAAAGCCAATCGCCATGGTATCTCATACCCATCTTCTCTAAGTGACGATCAAACTGCTGTTGTGTTAAAGCTTTAGTAAATGGATCTGCAATGTTATCTTGAGAGTCTACACGCTCCAAGGTGACGTCTCCTCTTTCAATGATCTCCCTGATCAAGTGAAATCGCCGCAACACGTGTTTAGATTTCTGATGAGACCTGGGTTCCTTAGCCTGTGCAACTGCTCCTGTGTTGTCACAGTAAATGGGAACTGCTTCTCCAATGCTAGGAACCACACCAAGTTCAGTTATGAACTTCTTCATCCAAACAGCTTCCTTTGCAGCTTCACTTGCAGCTATATACTCTGCCTCTGTCACTGAATCAGCAACTGTTTGCTGCTTGGAACTCTTCCAACTCACTGCGCCTCCGTTCAAGGTAAAAACATACCCTGAAACAGATTTACTGTCATCTTGGTCCGTTTGAAAACTTGAGTCTGTGAAGCCCTCGAGTTTTAATTCAGACCCACCGTAGACAAGAAAAATATCTTTAGTCCTTCTCAAGTACTTTAGGATATTTTTCACTGCCTTCCAGTGCTCTTCTCCAGGATTCGACTGGTATCTGCTCGTTACACTAAGTGCATGAGCAACATCCGGTCTAGTACATATCATACCGTACATGATAGATTCTATTGCAGAAGCATAAGGGATCTTACTCATACGGTCTCTCTCCTCAGGTGTCTTTGGGGCCTGTTTCTTGGAGAGATGTATTCCATGGCTCATCGGCATGAGACCTCTTTTGGAATCTTCCATGCTAAACCTCTTTAGCATCGTATCAATGTACGTTCCTTGGGATAAACCAAGCATCCTTTTAGATCTATCTCTATAGATCTTTATCCCCAAAATATAGGATGCTTCTCCCAAGTCTTTCATGGAGAAGTGTTTAGATAACCAGATTTTAATTGATTGTAGCATAGGAATGTCATTCCCTATCAGTAATATATCATCAACATATAATACAAGGAATGAAATTACGCTCCCACTAACCTTCTTGTACACACATGGTTCATCGTCATTTTTGATAAAATCAAACTCTTTGATTGTCTCATCAAAACGAATGTTCCATCTACGAGAAGCTTGCTTCAATCCATAAATGGATCGTTGCAGCTTACAGACTTGATTTATTCCAACCTTTGAAACAAATCCCTCTGGCTGTGTCATATACACATCCTCCTCAAGTTTTCCATTGAGGAAGGCCGTTTTCACGTCCATCTGCCAGATCTCATAGTCGTTATAAGCTGCAATTGCAAGAAAAATCCGAATGGACTTGAGCATAGCTACTGGTGAAAAGGTTTCATCATAATCAACTCCTTGTCTTTGTTTGAAACCTTTTGCAACCAGTCGGGCCTTATAGGTCTCCACCTTGCCGTCCGCTCCAGTCTTTCTTTTAAAGACCCATTTACACCCAATAGGCTTAATGCCTTCAGGTGGTGAAACCAAAGTCCATACTTTGTTTTCATACATGGAGTCCATTTCGGATTTCATGGCTTCAAGCCATTTCCCTGAGTCTTTATTACTCATGGCCTGTTCGTAATTCAATGGATTATCATCATTCATGATGCGTACCTCATCGTCATCCTCTACAACGAATCCATACCTCTCAGGTATCTTCGGTACTCTTCCAGATTTACGAACAGGGTGTGGTATAGTAGGTTCTTCTACTTGGTCAGGTACCTGACTTTGATCCGTGGTAATTTGTGGTTCTTGAGCTTCTTCAAGATATATCTTACTCCCACTGACCCCTTCATGGATAAACTCCTTTTCCAAGAAGGCAGCATGTTTCGCAACAAACACCTTTTGATCAGTTGGATGAAAGAAATAATACCCTACAGTTTCTTTAGGGTATCCCACAAATCTACACTTTTCGGATTTAGTTTGTAGCTTATCATGTTCAAACCTTTTGACATAAGCTGGACAACCCCAAGTCTTAACATGCTTAAGATTTGGTTTCCTTCCCTTCCACATCTCATATGGAGTCTTTGGGGCGGATTTGGTAGGTACCTTGTTAAGTAGGTATGCAGCCGTTTCTAGGGCATATCCCCAGAAGAAAATTGGAAGGTCGGTAAAACTCATCATGGATCGAACCATGTCTAACAGTGTTCGATTTCTCCTTTCAGATACTCCATTTAACTGTGGTGTACCTGGAGGAGTCCATTGTGAGATTATACCATTTTCTTTGAGACAATTGAGAAACTCACCGCTTAAGTATTCTCCGCCTCGATCTGATCGAAGTATCTTTATACTCTTGCCCGTTTGTTTCTCTACTTCACTTCTGAACTCTTTGAACTTTTCAAATGGTTCTGACTTGTATTTCATTAAATACACATATCCAAATCTTGAGTGATCATCAGTGAAAGTAATAAAATAAGAATACCCACCCCGTGCACTTGTTGTCATAGGCCCACAAACGTCTGTGTGAATCAATGTCAACAACTCTGTAACTCTTTCTCCTCTTCCACTAAAAGGAGATTTAGTCATTTTACCCATGAGACAAGATTCACAAGTTGGATATGATTCATAATCGGATAGCTCGAGGAGCCCATCTTTATGCAACTTGGATAATCTTGTTTCATTGATATGACCGAGTCTACAGTGCCACATGTAGGTATAATTAATATCATCTCTTTTCCTTTTCTTAGTTTGTTCAATTTGAAATATATTTTCTTGTAAGTCAAGTGTATAAAGTCCATTTCGCAAATTTCCAATACCATATAAAACATCGTCTTTATAAATAGAACAACTATTGTTCTTTATAACAATGTTAAATCCTTCCATATCCAATACAGAAATTGAAATAATGTTTTTAATAATATTCGGAACATAATAACAATTATTAAGATAAATGGACTTGCCCGAAGGCATTGCTAAATAATAAGTTCCTACAGCTAATGCAGCAACCTTTGCTCCATTCCCTACTCGTAGGATCACCTCATCATTGTTCAGCTTTCTACTTCTGACCAGTCCCTTCACATTATTACATATGTGAAAACCACAGCCGGTATCCAATACCCAAGTAGAATTTTGACTTTCTGAAAAATTAATTTCAATCATGAACAAACCTTGATTGGAAGTCGAAGCTTCTCCAAGCTTCTTGTCTGCCAGAAACTTCTTGCAGTTTTTCTTCCAATGACCCGGCTCGTTGCAATGAAAGCACATTCCTTTAGCTGGTTCAGGTTTCTTTTGTTCCTTTTCTTTCCCCTTTCCCTTAGCCTTCTTGGATTTCTTCTTTTTAGAAGATACCTTAGGTCTCTTCCTTTTATTGGAAGAATCCACCATCAAGATATGGTTCTGCTTGGATGGGAAGTGACCTTCTGCAGTTTTCAGCATGTTAAGCAGCTCAGGCAAGCTGACATCTAGCTTATTCATGTGAAAATTAACCACAAACTGCGAGAAGGTCTCAGGGAGTGACTGCAAGACCAAGTCTTGACTCAACTCCCCATCCATGACGAACCCAAGCTGTCCAAGGCGTTCAATCAAATTGATCACTTTCAGGACATGAGTCTCGACGGCAGTACCCTCGGTCATCCGAGATCGAAAGAGCTCCTTAGATATCTCATATCTAGCAGTCCTACTCTGTTCACCATACAACTCCTTGAGGTGAAGCAGCATAGCAGGAGCATCCATTTTTTCGTGCTGACGCTGAAGCTCGTTATTCATGGATGGGAGCATGATGCATTGAGCCACAGATGCATCATCTTGCCACTTATTGAAAGTGACAATCTCTTCCTCAGAGGCTGTTTCTGAAACAGATTCAGGGACAGTTGAATTTAGGACATAAGAAATCTTTTCAGCAGTGAGAACAATTCTCAGATTTCTTAGCCAGTCCTCATAATTCGGCCCGGTAAGCTTGTTTGCATCAAGTATGCTTCGTAGTGAGATTAATGATTTAGACATTTTTAAAATTCTGCATGTGAAAAATAATATTTTAGCAAACATTCATTTTATTAATTTTGCATACCAAAATAAATTTAGGTCTTTATTTTAAATTGGTATCTCCCATTATTTTCATCAAACTATATTACCCTCACTTATATAGTTCGGCAACATCTAATTAAAGATTTGCTAGTGAGAATAAGGATCCCATTTCAAATGTATATAACCTTGTGGATAGCACAACAAGCGATATACAAATAAATAGGTAGACAACTCTTGTCAATTACAACACTATATAACTCCTTTTTTTTTTGCCTCTTAAATCATAATGGTCAAGTGTGTGCACATCCGAACTAAAATGATTTAAGTTAAGTCCAGCCTAGCACTTCCATAAATTCAAAAAAGAAAAATGTTCGTCCTTGTGGATAGCACAACAAGACTAGATTGTTCAATTTTCTTGATAAGCATTAAATGTGATTAATTAACATCTTAAATACGCAATACTCGCCTTGTGGATAGCACAACAAGCTCATATTAAATATTTAATACTCTATTAATTTATCATGCTAGAAGGCGACGTTCGATATTCCAAATATCATTTGAACGCTTCGGACTTAATATTATTTCTTTGAGGGGTTTGTTATTATTTGTCTCATCTTGTTTAGCGCGCATGCACATATATATATAAAATACGCGTCATTTTATTAAACATGCGAAGCATGTTTGCATAAAATATAATATATATAATATTTAGCATGCAATATAGAATATTATATTCTACCCGGATTGATTATGGACTTTTATTCTAGTTTGGTTCATTAGAGCCACCAAGTGAACCAAAAGGTCAAACCAAGGAGTGCAAGAATTTAAATTTAAATATAACTATTATATTTAAACACGGGCTCCATACAAACGGGTCTTCACGCGCTCCTTGCTCCTTGGTCTCCAATTTCTTCAAGATAATTCTAACTATTCTTATTACATTAAACTATTTAATTTAAATAGAAACCTTGATCAACAGTCAAGGGGAAGTACATAGGAGGGAGATAGAATTTTACATCAAGAAAAAAAAAATTAGAGATGACGAGGTACGCAGACCCCATTTAATAAAACCCATTCATTCAAGCATTCAACTAAAATAAAATCCAATCACATTGGTCAAATAGTCCATAATCAATCCCCATTTATTTTCATACATATCACCATATATATCAATAAATAAATATTCATCTCATGAATTAAAACATTCCATATATATATGAGTATCATTTAATGGGCAATTTTAAATTGCATGAAATCCAATTTCAAGATTAAAATAAACTCTTTATTTTAATTATAAAATTATTTAGAATATAATATATAAATATATCATATTTATTTTTTTTAAAAAAATCACCTTCTTTTATTAAAAGAGTCCTGCAGGTTTATTAAAAAAGTCCTTTCCTGATGGGTCACTTTCTTTTTGGAGTAAGAAAGAGACAACACCTTTTCTTTGCAGAATTCAAGATTAGCACCCAAAAAAAATTGTGATTCGTCCCAAAAAAAGTCTTTTTTTTTTCTTTTTTTTTTTTAAAAAATATAATTTTATACAATAAAATTATGCCCAATAAATTATTTTAAATACATACCCATATGTATATGAAATCAAAAATAAATTAATAATTGCATAAAGATTTGGCTCTGATGCCACTGTTGGGTTTGTACGAAATCGTGACGCAATCAAATTGCAAAAATTAGCGGAAGCATGGTATATCAGAGTTTTAAAAATTTCTACAAAACCATTACCCGGATCATCCTTTATGCAAATTATTAATTTAAAACGATAAATAAGAAGTTATGGAATCATACCCTTGTAGAACGAAGCTTCCACAGGTACTAGTTCAACTCCTTGTTCTTCGTGATCTCCTAGAATTTTCGGGTTAGATTCCTTTCTTTGATCAACGTTAGCCACCCAAGTGTTTGGCCTCTAGAGGTGATCCACCAAGGAAGATGAATTATCAAGAAGGAGGGTGTTTGGCTTAACCTTAGTTTTCTATCCTCTATAGAAAAGGAGTACTCTCCAACAATTGGAATTACATCAATCTAATATCTATTATAAGACTTCTCTTATATAGACATTGGTCAACCCTTCTAATCCTATTAGACATGGGATTTCTTTTAATTAATTAAACTCCTTTAATTAATTTAGGCTTCCCACCACATGGGAATAATTAATTAAATTCATTTAATTAATTTGTCTCCTAATCTTATTAGGAATAAATGAGAGTACTAAATATTAAATTAATTACTAAACTCCTTTAGAAATTAAAATAATAATAATTGTAATAATATTAATAAGACTCCTCTTATTAATTTATATTTAATATTTCCAAAATATTAAATAATAAACATTAAGCTATTTAATTTATTCTATCACCATAGATTAAATTAATTATACTTAATGCATTATTACGATTATGCCATTACCTTCTTAAATAATTATTCTTCCTTTTATGGTGTGACCCTTTAGGTTCTCCATATTAAACCGGTTGTGAATAAATCAATTAAAACAATTTTAATCTTATTTAAATAAATAAATTAAACTAATAATTTATTTAAATAAATAATATTTATTCTACAATAGGGATAAGCCTCCCTAGCGATCAACGACTTTCCAGATAATATAGATTTCAACATTAATCAAAAAGAACCTGTGAGTTAATAGTTACCATACAATTCAATCCTTCCACCATACAATGTCCCAATTAAATATAAGACATGGATTTACTGTCAAGTCTTATTTTATTTAATTATATGTATTTCGATTAGAAAATGCACAACTCCAAATAATGCAAATTAGAAACTCCTTTCTAATTTCATTTCACCTTGGCCAAGGATTCCTGGGTTGTCATTTAACGAATCACATAGGACATATCTCCTCTTTTACTAGAGGTGGTAGATTCTTTATTGATCATTCATTATCTCCATATGTAACTCATTATACCCAAGCATACCCTATATATGCCTTAAAAGGTCTTAAGGAATAAGTCAAAGTATAATTTGTTACATACAAGATACTATGATGATCTCAAGTCCAAGGATTACTTGTACTACTATCACATTAGGAATTCCTATTGACAGGCGAGTAAATCTCCATTAGGTATTCCATAGCGAATCACGTTCAGTGAACTTATTCTCCAATAAGCACCTACATACTTACTTTAGTGTCTCCACACAAATGATCATGAGATCAATCATCCTCATCCAATGAGCAAGCAACATATGTACCAATCTTTCCGGATTTACTAATCCCCTTTTTAGTAATCCCACGATTGGGAACTATTTTAGTTTTAAAACTTTCTAAGAATTTAGATCTCATTAGCATGATCATCATCATGATTCTAAAAGCATTGCTTAAAACTATGGGTTATTTACATATTATAAAAACAGCAACATGTAGATAATTAAATGCCTTTAATAAATGAATATTTTATTAATAAATAAATAAGATTGTTTACAAAGTACGTGCTTTATCATCATACATGATTGGCTTGTATGCACACTACTATCAGTACGCATCATTTTTAACGCGATAATCATGGAATTGCTACTTTTAATGCTAATCAAACTAGAACGAAGTTATAGGACTCCTAATCACCTCTTTTTTGACTATTTTAGAGAACCAATGAAAAAATAAGGTCTTTTTAAATAAAGATTTGTGTGAGATGTACGCATCGTTTTGAATGCGATGGTCATTGGATTGCTTCTTTTGATACTAACCAAACTAGAACGAAGTTATAGGACTTCTAATCACCTCTTTCATTGACAATTTTAGAGAATCAATGAAAAAATAAGAAGATCTTTATAAATGGAGACTTGTGTGAGATGTACGCATGGTTTTGAATGCGATAGTCATGGGTTTCTCTTTTTAACGCTAATCAAACTAGAATGAAATAATACAACTCTTAATCACCCCTTTCTTTGTAAAGTTGAAACAACCAATGATACAATATGAAGGTCTCCCTAAATAAAGGCTTGTGTGAGATCTACGCATCGTTTTGGACATGATAGTGATGGAATTGCTCCTTTTGATGCTAATTTCAACTAGAACGAAGTAATAAGACTCATAATTGCCTATATTTTGACAATTTGAGAGAACTAATAAAAAAAGGCACTAGTAATGAAAAAATTAGAAAGTTTCCCTAAATGAAGGCTTACGTGAGATGTACGGATCCTTTTGAAGGCACTAGTGGATTGCCCCTTTTGATGCTAATCAAATTAGAACAAAGTCATAGGACTCATAATCACCACTTTCTTTGACAATTTGAGAGAACCAATGAAATAATAAGAAGGTCTCCCTAAATCAAGACTTGTGTGAGATGAGCGCATCGTTTTTAACGTGATAGTCATGGGATTGCTCCTTTTGATGTTAATCAAACTAGAAAGAAGTAAAAGGACCCCTAATCACCTCTTTATTTGACAATTCTAGAGAACCAATGAAATTATAAGAAGGCCTCCTTAAATGAAGACTTGTGTGAGTTGTACGCATCTTTTTGAACGCGATAGTCATGGGATTGCTCCTTTTCATGCTAATCAAACTAGAACGAAGTTATAGGACTCCTAATCACCTCTTTCTTTGACTATTTTAGAGAACCAATGAAACAATAAGGTCTCCTTAAATGAAGACTTGTGTGAGATGTACGCATCGTTTTGAACGCGATAGTCATGGGATTGCTCCTTTTGATACTAATCAAACTAGAATGAAGTTATAGGACTCATAATCACCTCTTTCTTTGACAATTTTAGAGAATCAATGAAACAATAAGAAGGTATCCCTAAATGAAGTCTTGTGGGAGATGTACGCATGGTTTTGAACGCGATAGTCACTGGTTTCTCTTTTTGACGCTAACAAAACTAAAACAAAATAATACAACTCTTAATTACCTCTTTCTTTGTAAATTTGAAACAACCAATGAAACAATATGAAGGTCTCCCTAAATAAAGACTTGTGTGAGATCTACGCATCGTTTTGGATACGATAGTGATGGGATTGCTTCTTTTGATGCTAATTTCAACTAGAACGAGGTAATAGGACTCATAATCATCTATATTTTGACAATTCACTAATGAAAAAAATAATAAGGTGTCCCTAAATGAAGACTTGTGTGAGATGTATGGATCGTTTTGAAGGCACTAGTTATAGAATTGCTCCTTTTGATGCTAATCAAACTAGAACGAAGTGATAGGACTCATAATCACATCTTTCTTTGACAATTTGAGAGAACCAAAGAAATAATACAAAGATCTCCTTAAATCAAGACTTGGGTGACTTGTACGCATCATTTTTAACGCGATAGTCATGGGATTGCTCCTTTTAATGCTAATGAAATTGGAACAAAGTAAAAGGACTCCTAATCACCTATTTATCTGACAATTCTAGAGAACCAATAAAATAATAGGAGTCCTCCTTAAATGAAGACTTGTGGTGAGATGTACGCATCGTTTTGAATGCAATAATCATGGGATTGTTCTTTTTCTATGCTAATCAAACTAGAATGAAGTTATAGAAATCCTAATCATCTCCTTCTTTGACAATTTTAGTGAACCAAAAGAAACAATAAGAAGGTCTCCCTAAATGAAGACTTGTGTCAGGTCTACGGATCGTTTTGGATGCGATAGTGATGGGATTCTTCCTTTTGATGCTAATTTTAACTAGAACGAAGATATAGGACTCATAATCACCTATATTTTGACAATTTGAGAGAACTAATGAAACAATAAGAAGGTCTCCATAAATGAAGACTTGTGTGAGATGTACGGATAGTTTTGTAGATACTAGTGATAGGATTGCTCCTTTGATGCTAATCAAACTATAACGAAGTCATAGGACTCATAATAACATCTTTCTTTGACAATTTGAGGGAACCAATAAAACAATAAAAAGGTCTCCCTAAATCAAGACTTGTGTGAGATGTACGCATCGTTTTTAACGCGATAGTCATGAGATTGCTCATTTTGATGCTAATCAAATTAGAACGAAGTAATAGGACTCTTAATCAACTCTTTCTTTGACAATTTTACAGAACCAATGAAACAATAATGATGTATCCTTAAATGAAGACTTGTGTGAGATGTACGCATTATTTTTAACGCGATAGGCTTGGGATTGCTACTTCTGATGCTAATCAAACTAGAACGAAGTTATAGCACTCCTAATCACCTCTTTCTTTGACTATTTTAGAGAACCAATGAAATAATTAGGTCTCCTTAAATGAAGACTTGTGTCAGATGTACGCATCGTTTTGAACACGATAGTCATGGGATTGCTCCTTTTGATACTAATCAAACTATAACAAAGTTATAAGACTCCTAATCACCTCTTTCTTTGACAATTTTGGAGAATCAATGGAACAATAAGGTCTCCCTAAAAGAAGACTTGTGTGAGATGTACCCATGGTTTTGAACGCGATAGCCATGGGTTTCTCTTTTTGACGCTAATAAAACTAGAACGGAATAATACAACTCCTAATCACCTATTTCGTTGTAAATTTGAAACAACCAATGAAACAATATGATGGTCTCCCTAAATAAAGACTTTTGTGAGATCTACGAATCTTTTTGGACACGATAGTGATGAGATTACTCCTTTTGATGATAATTTCAACTAGAACGAAGTAATAGGACTCATAATCATCTATATTTTGACAATTTGAGAGAACTAATGAAAAAAATAAGGTGACCCTAAATGAAGACTTGTGTGAGACGTACGGATCGTTTTGAAGGCACTATTGATAGGATTGCTCCTTTTGATGCTAATCAAACTAGAACGAAGTCATAGGACTCATAATCACATCTTTCTTTGACAATTTGTGAGAACCAATGAAATAATAAGAAAGTCTCTCTAAATAAAGACTTGTGTGAGATGTACGCATCGTTTTTAAGGAAATAGTAATGGTATTGCACTGTTTGATGCTAATCAAATTAGAACGAAGTAATAGGACTCCTAATCTCCTCTTTCTTTGACAATTCTAGTGAACCAATGAAATAATAAGAAGGCCTCCTTAAATGAAGACTTGTGTGAGGTGTACGCATCGTTTTGAACGCTATAGTCATGGGATTGGTCCTTTTGATGCTAATCAAATTAGAACGAAGTTATAGGACTCCTAATCACCTCCTTCTTTGACAATTTTAGGGAATCAATAAAACAATAAGAATGTCTTCCTAAATAAAGACTTGTCTGAGGTTTACGCATCGTTCTGGACGCGATCGTGATGGGATTACTCCTTTTGATGCTAATTTTAACTAGAACGAAGTAATAGGACTCATAATCACGTTTATTTTGACAATTTGAGAGAAATAATGAAGCAATAAGAAGGTCTCACTAAATGAAGACTTGTGTGAGATGTACGGATCGTTTTGAAGATACTAGTGATAAGATTGCTCTTTTGATGCTAATCAAACTATAACGAAGTCATAGGACTCATAATCACCTCTTTCTTTGACAATTTGAGAGAACCAATGAAACAATAAGAAGGTCTCCCTAAATCAAGACTTGTGTGAGATGTACGCATCATTTTTAACACGATAGTCATGGGATTGCTCCTTTTGATGCTAATCAAAATAGAACGAAGTAAAAGGACCCCTAATCACCTCTTTATTTGACAATTCTAGAGAACCAACAAAATTATAAGAAGGCCTCCTTAAATGAAGACTTGTGTGAGTTGTACGCATCGTTTTGAACGCGATAGTCATGGGATTGTTCCTTTTGATGCTAATTAAACTAGAACGAAGTTATAGGACTCCTAATCACCTCTTTCTTTGACTATTTTAGAGAACCAATGAAACAATAAGGTCTACTTAAATGAAGACTTGTGTGAGATGTACGCATCGTTTTGAACGCGATAGTCATGGGATTGCTCCTTTTGATACTAATCAAACTAGAACTAATTTATAGGACTCATAATCTCTTTCTTTGACAATTTTAGAGAATCAATGAAACAATAAGAAGGTATCCCTAAATGAAGACTTGTGGGAGATGTACGCACGGTTTTGAACGCGATAGTCATGGGATTCTCTTTTTGATGCTAATAAAACAAGAATGAAATAATACAACTCTTAATCACCTCTTTCTTTCTAAATTTGAAACAGCCAATGAAACAACATGAAGGTCTCCCTAAATAAAGACTTGTGTGAGATCTACGCATCGTTTTGGACACGATAGTGATGGGATTGCTCCTTTTGATGCTAATTTCAACTAGAACGAAGTAATAGGACTCATAATCATCTATATTTTGACAATTTACTAATGAAAAAAATCATAAGGTGTCCCAAAATGAAGACTTGTGTGAGATGTATGGATCGTTTTGAAGGCACTAGTGATAGAATTGCTCCTTTTGATGCTAATCAAATTAGAACGAAGTGATAGGACTCGTAATCACATCTTTCTTTGACAATTTGAGAGAACCAATGAAATAATACGAAGGTCTCCCCAAATCAAGACTTGGGTGAGTTGTACGCATCGTTTTTAGCGTGATAGTCATGAGATTGCTTCTTTTAATGCTAATGAAATTAGAACAAAGTAAAAGGACTCCTAATCACCTATTTCTCTGACAATTCTAGAGTACCAATGAAATAATAAGAAGCCTACTTAAATGAAGACTTGTGTGAGATGTACGCATCGTTTTGAACGTGATAGTCATGGGATTGTTCTTTTTGATGAAGTTATAGGACTCCTAATCCCCTCCTTCTTTGACAATTTTAGGGAACCAAATGAAACAATAAGAAGGTCTCCCTAAATGAAGACTTGTGTGAGGTCTACGCATCGTTTTGGACGCGATAGTGATGGGATTCCTCCTTTTGATGCTAATGTTAATTAGAACGAAGTAATAGGACTCATAATCACCTATATTTTGACAATTTGAGATAACTAATTAAACAATAAGAACGTCTCCCTAAATGAAGACTTTTTTTTCCGTTAAAGTTAGATTGTATAAAGAAATGAAAAGGTGTTACAGACTCATGGGAGCCCCAATCAAGGTATAGAATAGACATCAAAGGACATGCCCTTTGATGTCATGACTATAAGGGATACTAGGCCAAAATAATAATCAACAATCAGTAACTACCCGCCAAGCAGGATCAAAACAAAATAAACAAAAGGACCTAAATAGAAGGAACCCAACAACAAGAAATGAAGCAGCCCTAGCAAAAAGCCCAAACCAAAACCAACAGCCAAATCACGGCCCAACAGCAATAACAAGGCTCCAAACCAAAAGCACACACGGTGGACAAATAAGGAAGCCAACCAGCAATCCTTTATGGGCGCTGACCTCGAAGAGAACCCTCAACAAGCCAACAGATTACAAAGGAACCAAAGGGAGCAGACAAAAGGGACAGACCCAAACTGCTACAACCTGACCTCGGCAGGAGGCGACCGCCTGACCTCAGTAGGAGGCAGCACAGCAAACCCATTACAAGTTCATTACAAACCCATTACAAAGCCATCCCCGAAGGCCAGACATCAGCCAACTCTTAGCCCTTAAGCCAGCCAACACTAAGAAAAAAATAGCCAAGCCCAGCAATAAGGAAATACCAGCTCAAAACCCGGGAGCCAACAATCCAACAAAGATAAAGAAATGCCCAAACCCAACAGTCCAGCAGGAACCAAACCCAACTGTCTAGCCTAACAGGATTTGCAGCAGCGTGACAAAGAAATGCCCACAGAACCATACCAAATGAGGCAACTAGAACATAGCTAGATGGCCAGTCGGATGAAGCAACTGGAACAGACCTCACCAAGCCTAAGCCGAAGCCCATCCTAGACCTTATCAAAACCTAGATCAGGTCCCAGACCGAAAGCCAACCGAACCGAAAGCCAAAATCATACAAAACCCGCCTTAGACAACTGTAAGCCATGAAGGCAGCAACATAGACCCGTAACATCACGCCAGCAGATTAAAATTAGGCCCAGCATTAAGACAATCAATCATTAGCAGAAACTGGACCAGATTTGGAAATAACATCCTGGGATGCAGAGAAACGAAACACAAGAAACCACAATATATTAAAGAGCCAGCCGAGAGAAGCATGGCCGATCTTTCACTTTTTAGAATTTATTAACCGAGTGCAATTTACTCTTAATGATCTGAAGAACATTGTGAGCAATGAGCCTAACTGGCCTGGGTCTAATACCATGCAACCGAGCATTACGTTCCTGCCAAATGTGATAAGAAGTGGCTGCGAATCCTAGATGAAGAATCCCAAGGTGCAAAGGAGAGTTGGGACAAGAAATTATAAAATTTGAAATGGAAGACCAGCAACGAGAGAAACCCTTCCATCCGCATTCCCGCATCATAGAGAAGAGAAGATGAAAGGAGTAGGAATAGTTGAAAAAAAGATGATTGAAAGTTTCATTATGAGTGTTACACAAAAGGCATTGGGTGTTAACATCAAGCCCAAAATTAGTCAGCCAGCCTATCCTTAGTTTGTAAACCATTTTGAAAAGTAAGCCACATGAAAAATGAGTATCTTGGAGGGAGAAACTTGTGCCACACCAGCTTGTGCCAAGCCACTGTCTGCCCAAAACATCGGGTGGAATGCCAGAGGGTTGACGAGGATATATTGGAAGAATTTAGGTTATCCCAAAAGAGGTTGTCTTCTCTATCAGAGTGGCATACCGTAGCAAAATTAAAATTCTGTCTAAACTCAATAACTGATTAATGGTTAGAGGTAGGGAGCTGCCATCTAGAGTTTGAGGTAATGCTACTGATCATAGCTAAAGGACCCAGACCAGAGTTTGAGATAAGAGGAGAATGAGGGGAAGAGGCCAGAGTCTTACCCGAAATCCAAGGGTCAAACCACAATTTTGTAAGGCCTCCATTACCTATAGAGAAACAGATATGGGGCAAAGCCAAGAGTCTTATGGAAAGGACTTTTCTCCAGATCCAGGAGTAATCATTTGGTACCTCCATGCACCAGAAGAACTTGTTTTTTAAAGAATACGATCTGATCCACTTAGCCCAAACAGAGGAAGATGAAGGGTTGACGACATTCCATAAGTGGACAAGAATGGATGCAATGTTCCATTCATCAATCTTCTTAATGCCTAGACCGCCTTCAAAAAGAGGGAGAGAAACCTTAGTCCAAGCTACTTTAGTACCATGTTTCAAAAGAGCAGGACCTTTCCAAAGAAACCGACTGAAGGTACTCTTTAAATCTTTTAAGGCAGCAGCAGGAATAATGAAGTGGGAAGACCAGAAAGCTTGTATGGCAAAGATAATGGTTTTGATCAGCTGAAGCCTTCCCGCATATGAGAGGAATCTATTGGTCCAAGAGGTAATCCTGCTAGTAATTTTATCAAGTAGAGGTCTGCAGTCGGCCAGAGAGAGTTTAAAAATGAGGAGAGGGACCCCAAGGAATTTAGCCGGAAACGTCCCCAATTGGAATCCCAAGGATGAGAGAATATCATTTGCAGTATCGGGAGGGACATTAGATATGTAGCACATGCTTTTTTATGGGTTAAAGAACAATCCCGAGATAGAAGAAAAATTTTCAAGACATTCCTTCAAGTGATTGACAGACCTAAGGTCCCCGTGGCAGAACAGTAATAGATCGTCAGCAAAGCATAAGTGAGAAAGCTGGATGTTCCTTGTTTTCCAATGGAACTTTAAACCAGGAACCCCAGTTGCCTTAGAGAGCATGAGAGAAAGGACTTCCATCACAAAAACGAACAGACAAGGGGATAAAGGATCTCCTTGACGAAGGCCTTTTGCACCATTAAAGTAACCATACAGGCCCCCATTAACCTTCACCAAAAAGGAAGGTTACTAAATCGTTTTGAAGATACTAGTGATAGGATTGCTCCTTTGATGCTAATCAAACTATAACGAAGTCATAGGATTCATAATCACATCTTTCATTGACAATTTGAGAGAACCAATAAAATAATAAGAAGGTCTCCCTAAATCAAGACTTGTGTGAGATGTACGCATCGTTTTTAACGCGATAGTCATGAGATTGCTCATTTTGATGCTAATCAAATTAGAACGAAGTAATAGGACTCTTAATCACCTCTTTCTTTGACAATTTTAGAGAACCAATGAAACAATAATGATGTATCCTTAAATGAAGACTTGTGTGAGATGTACGCATTGTTTCTAATGCGATAGTCATGGGATTGCTACTTTTGATGTTAATCAAACTAGAACGAAGTTATAGCACTCCTAATCACCTCTTTCTTTGACTATATTTTAGAGAACCAATGAAATAATAAGGTCTCCTTAAATGAAGACTTGTGTGAGATGTACGCATCGTTTTGAACGCGATAGTCATGGGATTGCTCCTTTTGATACAAATCAAACTAGAACAAAGTTATAGGACTCCTAATCACCTCTTTCTTTGACAATTTTAGAGAATCAATGGAACAATAAGAAGGTCTCCCTAAAATAAGACTTATGTGAGATGTATGCATGGTTTTGAACGCGATAGTCATGGGTTTCTCTTTTTGACGCTAATAAAATTAGAACAGAATAATACAACTCTTAATCGCCTATTTCGTTGTAAATTTGAAACAACCAATGAAACAATATGAAGGTCTCCCTACATAAAGACTTGTGCGAGATCTACGAATCGTTTTGGACACTATAGTGATGGGATTACTCCTTTTGATGATAATTTCAACTAGAACGAAGTAATAGGACTCATAATCATCTATATTTTGACAATTTAAGAGAACAAATGAAAAAATAAGGTGTCCCTAAATGAAGACTTGTGTGAGATGTACGGATCGTTTTGAAGGCACTAGTGATAGGATTGCTCCTTTTGATGCTAATCAAACTAGAACGAAGTCATAGGACTTATAATCACAACTTTCTTTGACAATTTGAGAGAACCAATGAAATAATAAGAAAGTCTCCCTAAATCAAGACTTATGTGGGATGTACGCATCATTTTTAACGGAATAGTCATGGGATTGCTCCTTTTGATGCTAATCAAATTAGAACGAAGTAACAGGACTCCTAATCACCTCTTTCTTTGACAATTCTAGTGAACCAATGAACTAATAAGAAGGCCTCCTTAAATGATGACTTGTGTGAGGTGTATGCATCGTTTTGATCGCGATAGTCATGGGATTGTTCCTTTTGATGCTAATCAAACTAGAACGAAGCTATAGGACTCCTGATCACCTCCTTCTTTTAGAATTTTAGGAAACCAGTGAAATAATAAGAAGGACTCCCTAAATGAAGACTTGTGTGAGGTCTACGCATCGTTTTGGACGCGATAGTGATGGGATTGCTCCTTTTGATGCTAATTTTAACTAAAACGAAGTAATAGGACTCATAATCACCTATATTTTGACAATTTGAGAGAACTAATGGAACAATAAGAAGGTATCCCTAAATGAAGACTTGTGTGAGATGTACGGATCGTTTTGAAGATACTAGTGATAAGATTGCACTTTTTATGCTAATCAAACTATAACGAAGTCATAGGACTCATAATAACATCTTTCTTTGACAATTTGAGGGAACCAATGAAACAATAAGAAGGTCTCCCTAAATCAAGACTTGTGTGAGATGTATGCATCATTTTTAACGCGATAGTCATGGGATTGCTGCTAATCAAATTAGAACGAAGTAATAGGACTCCTAATCTCCTCTTTCTTTGACAATTTTAGAGTACCAATGAAATAATAAAATGTCTCTTTAAATGAAGACTTGTGTGAGATATACGCATCATTTTTAACGCGATAGTCATGGAATTACTACTTTTGATGTCAATCAAACTAGAACAAAGTTATAGGACTCCTAATCACCTCTTTTTTTGACTATTTTAGAGAACCAATAAAATAATAAGGTCTCCTTAAATAAAGACTTGTGTGAGATGTACGCGTTGTTTTGAATGCAATAGTCATGGAATTGCTTCTTTTGATACTAACCAAACAAGAACGAAGTTATAGGACTCCTAATCACCTCTTTCATTGACAATTTTAGAGAATCAATGAAACAATAAGAAGATCTTTATAAATGGAGACTTGTGTGAGATGTACGCATGGTTTTGAATGCGATAGTCATGTGTTTCTCTTTTTGATGCTAATCAAACTAGAACGAAATAATACAACTCTTAATCACCTCTTTTTTTGTAAACTTGAAACAACCAATGATACAATATGAAGGTCTCCCTAAATAAAGATTTGTGTGAGATCTACGCATCATTTTCGACACGATAGTGATGGGATTGCTCCTTTTGATGTTAATTTCAACTAGAACGAAATAATAGGATTCATAATCACCTATATTTTGACAATTTTAGAGAAGTAATGAAAAAATAAGAAAGTGTCCCTAAATGAAGACTTGTGTGAGATGTACGGATCGTTTTTAAGGCACTAGTGGATTGCTCCTTTTGATGCTAATAAAACTAGAACGAAGTCATAGGACTCATAATCACCTTTTTCTTTAACAATTTGAGAGAACCAATGAAATAATAAGAAGGTCTCCCTAAATCAATACTTGAGTGAGATGTACGCATCGTTTTTAACGCGATAGTCATGGGATTGCTCCTTTTGATGCTAATCAAAGTAGAACGAAGTAAAAGTACCCCTAATCACCTCTTTCTTTGACAATTCTAGAGAACCAATGAAATTATAAGAAGGCCTCATTAAATGAAGATTTGTGTGAGTTGTACACATCGTTTTGAACGCGATAGTCATGGGATTGTTCCTTTTGATGCTAATCAAACTAGAACGAAGTTATAGGACTCCTAATCACCTCTTTCTTTTACTATTTTAGAGAACCAATAAAACAATAAGGCCTCCTTAAATGAAGACTTATGTAAGATGTATGCATCGTTTTGAACGCGATAGTCATGTGATTGCACCTTTTGATACTAATCAAACTAGAACGAAGTTATAGGACTCATAATCATCTCTTTCTTTGACAATTTTAGAGAATCAATGAAACAAAAAGAAGGTATCCCTAAATGAAGATGTGCGCATGGTTTTGAACGCGATAGTCATGGGTTTCTCTTTTTGACGGTAATAAAACTAGAATGAAATAATACAACTCTTAATCACCTCTTTCTTTGTAAATTTGAAATAACCAATGAAACAATATGAAGGTCTCCCTAAATGAAGACTTGTGTGAGGTCTACGCATCTTTTTGGACACGATAGTGATGGGATTGCTCCTTTTGATGCTAATTTCAACTAGAAGGAAGTAATAGGACTCATAATCACATATATTTTGACAATTCACTAACGAAAAAATAATAAGGTGTCCCTAAATGAAGGCTTGTGTGAGATGTACGGATCGTTTTGAAGGCACTAGTGATAGAATTGCTCCTTTTGATGCTAATCAAACTAGAACGAAATGATAGGACTCATAATCACATCTTTCTTTGACAATTTGGGAGAACCAATGAAATAATACGAAGGTTTTCCTAAATCAAGACTTGGGTGAGTTGTACGCATCGTTTTTAACGTGATAGTCATGGGATTGCTACTTTTAATGCTAATGAAACTAGAACAAAGTAAAAGGACTCCTAATCACCTATTTCTCTGACAATTCTAGAGAACCAATGAAATAATAAGATGCCTCCCTAAATGAAGACGTGTGTGAGATATACGCATCGTTTTGAACGCGATAGTCATGGGATTGTTATTTTTGATGCTAATCAAACTAGAACGAAGTTATAGGACTCCTAATCACCTTCTTTGACAATTTTAGGGAACCAAATGAAATAATAAGAAAGTCTCCGTAAATGAAGACTTGTGTGAGGTATACGCATCGTTTTGGATGCGATAGTGATGGGATTTTCCCATTTGATGCTAATTTTAACTAGAACGAAGTAATAGGACTCATAATCACCTATATTTTGACAATTTGAGAGAACTAATGAAACAATAAGAAGGTCTCCCTAAATGAAGACTTGTGTGAGATGTACAGATCGTTTTGAAGAGACTAGTGAAAGGATTTCTCCTTTGATGCTAATCAAACTATAACGAAGTCATAGGACTCATAATCACATCTTTCTTTGATAATTTGAGAGATCCAATAAAACAATAAGAAGGTCTTCCTAAATCAAGACTTGTGTGAGATGTACGCAATGTTTTTAACGCGATATTCATGAGATTGCTCATTTTGATGCTAATCAAATTAGAACAAAGTAATAGGCTCTTAATCACCTCTTTCTTTGACAATTTTAGACAACCAATGAAACAATAATGATGTATCCTTAAATAAAGACTTGTGTGAGATGTATGCATTGTTTTAATGCGATAGTCATGGGATTGCTACTTTTGATGCAAATCAAACTAGAACGAAGTTATAGCACTCCTAATCACCTCTTTCTTTGACTATTTTAGAGAACCAATGAAATAATATGGTCTCCTTAAATGAAGACTTGTGTGAGATGTACGCATCGTTTTGAACACGATAGTCATGGGATTGCTCTTTTTGATAATAATTAAACTAGAACAAAGTTATAGGACTCCTAATCACCTATTTCTTTGACAATTTTAGAGAATCAATGGAACAATAAGAAGGTCTCCCTAAAAGAAGACTTGTGTGAGATGTACGTGATAGTAGTGTGCATACAAGCCAATCATGTATGGTGATAAAGCACATACTTTGTAAACAATCTTATTTATTTATTAGTAAAATATTTATTTATTAAATGCATTTAATTATCTACATGGTGCTGTTTTTATAATATGTAAATAACCCATAATTTTAAGCAATGCTTTTAGAATCATGATGTTGATCATGCTAATGAGATCTAAATTCTTAGAAAACTTTAAAACTAAAATAGTTCCCAATCGTGGGATTACTAAAAAGGGGATTAGTAAATCCGGATAGATTGGTACATATGTTGCTTGTTCATTGGATGAGGATGATTGATCTCATGATCATTTGTGTGGAGACACTAAAGCAAGTATGTAGGTGCTTATTGGAGAAGAAGTTCACTGAACGTGACTCGCTATGGAATACCTAATGGAGTTTTACTCGCCTGTCAATAGGAATTCCTAATGTGAAAGTAGTACAAGTGATCCTTGGACTTGAGATCATCATAGTATCTTGTATGTAACAAATTATACTTTGACTTATTCCTTAAGACCTTTTAAGGCATATATAGGGTATGCTTGGGTATAACGAGTTACATATGGAGATAATGAATGATCAATAAAGAATCTACCACCTCTAGTAAAAGATGATATATGCCCTATGTGATTCGTTAAATGACAACCCAGGAATCCTTGGCCAAGGTGGAATGAAATTAGAAAGAGATTTCTAATTTGCATTAATCGGAGTTGTGCATTTTCTAATCGAAATACATATAATTAAATAAAATAAGACTTGACAGTAAATTCATGTCTTATATTTAATTGGGACATTGTATGGTGGAAGGATTGAATTGTATGGTAACTATTTACTCACAGGTTCTTTTATGATTAATGTTGAAATCTATATTATCTGGAAAGTCGTTGATCGCTAGGGAGGCTTCTCCCTATTGTAGAATAAATATTATTTATTTAAATAGATTATTAGTTTAATTTATTTATTTAAATAAGATTAGAATTGTTCTAATTGATTTATTCACAACCGGTTTAATATAGAGAACCTAAAGGGTCACACCATAAAAGGAAGAATAATTATTTAAGAAGGTAATGGCATAATCGTAATAATGCATTAAGTATAATTAATTTAATCTATAGTGATAGAATAAATTAAATAGCTTAATGTTTATTATTTAATATTTTGGAAATATTAAATATAAATTAATTAGAGGAGTCTTATTAATATTATTACAATTATTATTATTTTAATTTCTAAAGGAGTTTAGTAATTAATTTAATATTAGTACTCTCATTTATTCCTAATAAGATTAGGAGACAAATTAATTAAATAAATTTAATTAATTATTCCCATGTGGTGGGAAGCCTAAATTAATTAAAGGAGTTTAATTAATTAAAAGAAATCCCATGTCTAATAGGATTAGAAGGGTTGACCAATATCTATATAAGAGAAGTCTTATAATAGATATCAGTTGATGCAATTCAAATTGTTGGAGAGTACTCCTTTTTTATAGAGGATAGAAAACTAAGCCAACCACCTTCCTTCTTGATAATTCATCTTCCTTGGTGGATCACCTCTAGAGGCCAAACACTTGGGTGGCTAACGTTGATCAAAGAAAGGAATCTAACCCGAAAATTCAAGGAGATCACGAAGAACAAAGGAGTTGAACTAGTACCTGTGGAAGCTTCGTTCTACAAGGGTATGATTTCATAACTTCTTATTTATCGTTTTAAATTAATAATTTGCATAAAGGATGATCCGGGTAATAGTTTTGTAGAATTTTTTTTTTAAAACTCTGATATACCATGCTTCCGCTAATTTTTGCAATTTGATTGCGTCACGATTTCGTACAAACCCAACAGTGGCATCAGAGCCAAATCTTTATGCAATTATTAATTTATTTTTAATTTCATATACATATGGGTATGTATTTAAAATAATTTATTGGGCATAATTTTATTGTATAATTTTTTTTTTTTAAATGACTTTTTTTTGGGACAAATCACAATTTTTTTTTGGGTGCTAATCTTGAATTCTGCAAAGAAAATGTGTTGTCTCTTTCTTACTCCAAAAAGAAGGTGGCCCATCAGGAAAAGACTCTTTTAATAAAAGAAGGTGATTTCTTTTTAAAAAAATAAATGTGAATTTATATTATATAAATATAACCTGATTCGTTATATAAATATATATATAATATATACGGTAATATCAAATATATATATAAATATATATATGATATATTTATATATTATATTCTAAATAAATTTATAATTAAAATAAAGAGTTTATTTTAATTTTGAAATTGGATTTCATGCAATTTAAAATTGTCCATTAAATGATACTCATATATATATGAAATATTTTAATTCATGAGATGAATATTTATTTCTTGATATATATGGTGATATGTATGATAATAAATGGGGATTGATTATAGACTATTTGACCAATGTGATTGTATTTTATTTTAGTTGAATGCTTGAATGAATGGGTTTTATTAAATAATAAGAAAGTTTCCCTAAATCAAGACTTGTGTGAGATGTACGCATCGTTTTTAGCGAAATAGTTATGGGATTGCTCCTTTTGACGCTAATCAAATTAGAACGAAATAATAGGATTCCTAATCACCTCTTTCTTTGACAATTCTAGTGAACCAATGAAATAATAAGACGGCCTCCTTAAATAAAGACTTGTGTCAGGTGTACGCATCGTTTTGAACGCGATAGTCATGGGATTGTTCCTTTTGATGCTAATCAAACTAGAACGAAGTTATAGGACTCCAAATCACCTCCTTATTTTAGAATTTTGGGGAACAAATTTAAAAATAAGAAGACCTCCCTAAATGAAGACTTGTGTGAGGTCTACGCATCGTTTTGGACGCGATAGTGATGGGATTGCTCCTTTTGATGATAATTTTAACTAAAACGAAGTAATAGGACTCATAATCACCTATATTTTGACAATTTCAGAGAACTAATGAAACAATAAGAAGGTCTCCCTAAATGAAGACTTGTGTGAGATGTACGGATCGTTTTGATGATACTAGTGATAAGATTGCTCTTTTGATGCTAATCAAACTATAACGAAGTCATAGAACTCATAATCACATCTTTCATTTACAATTTGAGAGAACTAGTGAAACAATAAGAAGGTCTCCCAAAATCAAGACTTGTGTGAGATGTACGCAGCGTTTTTAATGCGATAGTCATGGGATTGCTGCTTATCAAATTAGAATGAAGTAATAGGACTACTAATCTCCACTTTCTTTGACAATTTTAGAGAACCAATGAAACAACAAGAATGTCTCTTTAAATGAAGACTTGTGTGAGATGTACGCATCATTTTTAACGCGATAGTCATGGAATTGCTACTTTTGATGCTAATTAAACTAGAACGAAGTTATAGGACTCCTAATCACCTCTTTTTTGACTATTTTAGAGAACCAATGAAACAATAAGATCTCCTTAAATGAAGACTTATGTGAGATGTACGCTACGCCATTTTGAATGCGATAGTCATCGGATTGCTTCTTTTGATACTAACTAAACTAGAACGAAGTTATAGGACTCCTAATCACCTCTTTCATTCACAATTTCAGAGAATCAATGAAATAATAAGAAGATCTTTATAAATGGAGACTTGTGTGAGATGTATGCATGGTTTTGAACGCGATAGTCATGGGTTTCCTTTTTTTTGATGCTAATCAAACTAGAACAAAATAATACAACTCTTAATCACCTCTTTCTTTGTAAAGTTGAAACAACCAATGATACAATATGAAGGTCTCCCTAAATAAAGACTTGTGTGAGATCTACGCATCGTTTTGGACACGATAGTGATGGGATTGCTCCTTTTGATGCTAATTTCTACTAGAACGAAGTAATAGGATTCATAATCACCTATATTTTGACAATTTGAGAGAAGTAATGAAAAATAAGAAAGTGTCCTTAAATAAAGACTTGTGTGAGATGTACGGATCGTTTTGAAGGCACTAGTGGATTGCTCCTTTTGATGCTAATAAAACTAGAACGAAGTCATAGGACTCATAATCACCTTTTTATTTGACAAATTGGGAGAACCAATGAAATAATAAGAAGGTCTCCCTAAATCAAGACTTGAGTGAGATGTACGCATCGTTTTTAACGCGATAGTCATGGGATTGCTCCTTTTGATACTAATCAAATTAGAACGAAGTAAAAGGACCCCTAATCACCTTTTTCTTTGACAATTCTAAAGAACCAATGAAATTATAAGAAGGCCTCATTAAATGAAGATTTGTGTGAGTTGTACGCATCGTCTTGAACGCGATATTCATGGGATTGTTCCTTTTGATGCCAATCAAACTAGAACGAAGTTAAAGGACTCCAAATCACCTCTTTCTTTGACTATTTTAGAGAACCAATAAAACAATAAGGTCTCCTTAAATGAAGACTTATGTGAGATGTACGCATCGTTTTGAACGCAATAGTTATGGGATTGCTCCTTTTGATACTAATCAAACTAGAACGAAGTTATTGGACTCATAATCATCTCTTTCTTTGACAATTTTAGAGAATCAATGAAACAAAAAGAATGTATCCCTAAATGAAGACTTGTGGGAGATGTACGCATGGTTTTGAACACGATAGTCATGGGTTTCTCTTTTTGACGGTAATAAAACTAGAATGAAATAATACAACTCATAATCACCTCTTTCTTTGTAAATTTGAAACATCCAATGAAACAATATGAAGGTCTCCCTAAATAAAGATTTGTGTGAGATCAACACATTGTTTTGGACACGATAGTGATGGGATTGCTCCTTTTAATGCTAATTTTAACTAGAACGAAGTAATAGGACTCATAATCATCTATATTTTGACAATTTACTAATGAAAAAATAATAAGGTGTCCCTAAATGAAGACTTGTGTGAGATGTACGGATCGTTTTAAAGGCACTAGTGAAAGAATTGCTCCTTTTGATGCTAATCAAACTAGAACGAAGTGATAGGACTCATAATCACATCTTTCTTTGACAATTTGAGAGAACCAATGAAATAATACGAATGTCTCCTTAAACTAAGACTTGGGTGAGTTGTACGCATCGTTTTTAACGCGATAGTCATGGGATTGCTCCTTTTAATGCTAATAAAATTAGAACAAAGTAAAAGAACTCCTAATCACCTATTTCTCTGACAATTCTAAACAACTAATGAAATAATAAGAAGCCTCCCTAAATGAAGACTTGTGTGAGATGTACGCATCATTTTGAACGCGCTAGTAATGGGATTGTTCTTTTTGATGCTAATCAAACAAAAACGAAGTTATAGGACTCCTAATCACCTCCTTCTTTAACAATTTTTGGGAACCAAATGAAACAATAAGAAAGTCTCCCTAAATGAAGACTTGTGTGAGGTATACGCATCGTTTTGGATGCTATAGTGATGGAATTTCTTTTTTTGATGCTAAATTTAACTAGAACGAAGTAATAGGACTCATAATCATCTATATTTTGACAATTTACTAATGAAAAAAATCATAAGGTGTCCCAAAATGAAGACTTGTGTGAGATGTATGGATCGTTTTGAAGGCACTAGTGGATTGCTCCTTTTGATGCTAATAAAACTAGAACGAAGTCATAGGACTCATAATCACCTTTTTATTTGACAAATTGAGAGAACCAATGAAATAATAAGAAGGTCTCCCTAAATCAAGACTTGAGTGAGATGTACGCATCGTTTTTAACGCGATAGTCATGGGATTGCTCCTTTTGATACTAATCAAATTAGAACGAAGTAAAAGGACCCCTAATCACCTTTTTCTTTGACAATTCTAAAGAACCAATGAAATTATAAGAAGGCCTCATTAAATGAAGATTTGTGTGAGTTGTACGCATCGTCTTGAACGCGATATTCATGGGATTGTTCCTTTTGATGCCAATCAAACTAGAACGAAGTTAAAGGACTCCAAATCACCTCTTTCTTTGACTATTTTAGAGAACCAATAAAACAATAAGGTCTCCTTAAATGAAGACTTATGTGAGATGTACGCATCGTTTTGAACGCAATAGTTATGGGATTGCTCCTTTTGATACTAATCAAACTAGAACGAAGTTATTGGACTCATAATCATCTCTTTCTTTGACAATTTTAGAGAATCAATGAAACAAAAAGAATGTATCCCTAAATGAAGACTTGTGGGAGATGTACGCATGGTTTTGAACACGATAGTCATGGGTTTCTCTTTTTGACGGTAATAAAACTAGAATGAAATAATACAACTCATAATCACCTCTTTCTTTGTAAATTTGAAACATCCAATGAAACAATATGAAGGTCTCCCTAAATAAAGATTTGTGTGAGATCAACACATTGTTTTGGACACGATAGTGATGGGATTGCTCCTTTTAATGCTAATTTTAACTAGAACGAAGTAATAGGACTCATAATCATCTATATTTTGACAATTTACTAATGAAAAAATAATAAGGTGTCCCTAAATGAAGACTTGTGTGAGATGTACGGATCGTTTTAAAGGCACTAGTGAAAGAATTGCTCCTTTTGATGCTAATCAAACTAGAACGAAGTGATAGGACTCATAATCACATCTTTCTTTGACAATTTGAGAGAACCAATGAAATAATACGAATGTCTCCTTAAACTAAGACTTGGGTGAGTTGTACGCATCGTTTTTAACGCGATAGTCATGGGATTGCTCCTTTTAATGCTAATAAAATTAGAACAAAGTAAAAGAACTCCTAATCACCTATTTCTCTGACAATTCTAAACAACTAATGAAATAATAAGAAGCCTCCCTAAATGAAGACTTGTGTGAGATGTACGCATCATTTTGAACGCGCTAGTAATGGGATTGTTCTTTTTGATGCTAATCAAACAAAAACGAAGTTATAGGACTCCTAATCACCTCCTTCTTTAACAATTTTTGGGAACCAAATGAAACAATAAGAAGTCTCCCTAAATGAAGACTTGTGTGAGGTATACGCATCGTTTTGGATGCTATAGTGATGGAATTTCTTTTTTTGATGCTAAATTTAACTAGAACGAAGTAATAGGACTCATAATCACCTATATTTTGACAATTTGAGAGAACTAATGAAATAATAAGAAGGTCTCCCTAAATGAAGACTTGTGTGAGATGTACGGGTCGTTTTGAAGATACTACTGATAGGATTGCTCCTTTGATGCTAATCAAACTATAACTATAACTGTAACGATTGAGATTTTATATTTAAAATTCAAATATTTATTGAATTAAATAAATATTTTATGTGATTTATTTATTGAGTTAGATAAATAAATTATGTTATTTATGGAGTGATTTAATTAAGTGTACATATTAATTAAATGAATGTGTAATAATTATTTAATTAATATATATTAATTTTATATTATAGTTTTAATTTAATTGAGATAATTAAATTAGATGAGATATGTGATGAAGTGTTACATGAATTATAATTAGCAAGTAATTATAATTATGTGGTAATTTTATGTGATTAATTGATGTTAGATTTTAATTGATTAAATTAGTTAATTAATATTTAATTAATTAAAATATGACATTAAAGTATGTGTTACATGATTGGTTAAAATAAAGAAAAGGATTTTTTTTAAATTATTTTGCCAAACAAGGCCCTTGTATTTGTTTTAAACCTATTTCTACCAAACATGGCCTTAGTGACTAAAATCTGTTTTTAAATTAAAGAGGGTTGGCCAAACAAAGCCTTAAGGCTTTGTTTTGAATTTTGAAACTTATGTAACTGCTAATTATTTAATTTAGACATTATATATTTGTCAGTTACGTTGCATATTATTATGTCTATTATATACGTATATTATCATATAATAGTTATATTTTCCTAAACTACGTTAGTTTTTCCTAAGTCTAAACTAAGAAAAGAGAAGGAGATAAACAGAGAGGAAAAGAGAGAAAACACTGTGAAATTTTTAACAAAGAAGGTGGAGAAGAGTTGGAATTCTGAGAATCAAAGTAGGATTATCAGAGCTATTCTTTCCTCTATCAAAGCTTAATCAAGAATTAAGGTAATAAGTCACCTCTTGTTTTTAATTATTGTATTCTTGATTTTTTGGTAAATAATTGGGATTGTAATTGATAAATTGTTATTACATGTTATATGAATTGAGGGATGTTGTAATCCATTACATGTATGCTATCAATGTTTGTTTTCAAAATCAAAGTACTGTAAAAACAAGTTTTATATGTGAAAATAGTGTTCTTATGGAAATTCATGTGTTTGGTTGATTTATTAGTAGAAATTTATGAATTATATTTGTGAATTGTACAAATTGATAGTTGTTTACGTTACTAGCTTCTATAACAGAAATAATGTATATATATAAAGTTGAATTGCTTAAGAGAAATAGTTACAGTGGATTATTTTGGAAAATATATGAGTTTCATGAAAATGGCCAAATTGGATTTTTAAAACTTGTGATTATTGTTAGTTGGATGGTTTTGTGTTTTGGAAGCATGTTATACATATGTATTATAGAATATGTATAATTTACAGTGTCTATGGTACTGTATTTTTGCATTTGTTGGCTCGTTTGGGTTAATCGATGAAGCAGAGTATCGTGGCTATCTGCGTCTGGCTGAGTTGCTGTGCCGGCAGCAAGGCCAGGAGCAGCGCAGCTGCGCCGCTTGTCTTTTCCAGATTCTCACCCTGCGTAGCTGCGCTGGTTTCAAGGCAGCTAGCTGCGCAGCTGCGCCAGGCTCTGTTAAGAGGCAGTGAATGCTAGTCATTTGTGCAGTGTTGTTTCTAACCTAGTTTAATTATGCTATGACTAGTGATCATGTATCTAGTTGCTACAATATGTTGTTAACATAAATTTGACAAATTTATATTTAGAAAAAAAGAGGTTTGAAAACCTTAAAGTATGATTTGAATTATTATTTAAATGTGATATATGATTTAAATAATTATAATCAAAAGTAAATGTTTATTTTAAATTATAGTTTTGTTAAATTATAATGAATAAAGGTTGATTTATTAAATGTTAATTTAAATTATAATTTATGTAATTATAATTTAATAAATGCATGTTTAATTGTGGATTAAATTGATAATTACATGATTAATTATAAATTGTGAAATTATAATGCATGTTATAGTTTAATTAATTATTGATTATAATTGATAAACACATGATTAATTATAAATTATGTAATTATAAATGCATGAATGTGGTTTAATTGATTATAAATTATTTATAATTTAAAAGGTAATTATAATTTGATTAAGTGTTTGAATTATAATTGTTTAATTATAGTTTAGCTAAATACATAATTGATTTAATTATGTGAATATGTAAGTGATGTAATTAACTATGTGATAGTTAATTATTGTATTATTTAGAGTGAGTTAGCCATGAGGGTTAATCACTTATGTGAATTAGTTATGTGTTAACTGATTTAGATTATTATAATTGAATGTATATAGGAAGTATTAAAGTACGTGGTTGCGTTAAGTAGCTTGCGCTTGAGGCAAGTCTTCTAAACCCTAAATTTGTTAATTCTATGCAAATCTTCTAAACCCTAAACTCGTTAATTCTATGCAAGTTTTCTAAACCAAAAACTTGTATTAATTTTTATGATCTCTTAAATTCATATATTCATTGTTGAGAATGTCCTTTCCATTTCAGTATTGGACAATTGTTTATTTAATTGAAATGGTCTTAACTTATTGTTCAAATAAGATCCAATTATTATTTTAATGCTTTAAGTTTACTTCTAAAGCATATGTTAATTCATAATTCTTTTATTATGAATTATTGGAAGTCGATTCAACTAATCCTTAGTTGATGAACGTGAATTCTACCCTTGTAAGCTTATCCAAACCAAACTTTCTTTGGTGCGGACTTGAATTCAAATTACTGAGTTGAACAACCCTATTTACTAGGGAGGTTACTACGCATAGCGTTAAGATGTTTGTTCACAATACATGGTACAAAGGGCTGATCCCCCTAAGTACGAGTTAAGGTCCATAGTCTTATTTACTGTTCAAGGTTTAAATAGAAATATTTATAACCTAGGACAAGAAGAGTTCAAAGGTCTTGTGACCCTCAGATAAATTCTATATTCGGATTTGAATGTTGATAAAGAATTATTATTTAATTCTTTATTGTTGAAGTAAGCTAAGTTTTTCGGTTTCTTTTTAAATATATCCTTTCATGTCTATATTATTGTTAAACTCCAGTGAGCTGTGGTTTGCTCACTCTTGCATTAAATAATAATTTCAGTAAAGGTTGATAATGTTGATGCTCCGTCTACAAGTAAGGGCAAAGGAAAGCAAAGCAAGTGAAGACTTGTTTTATTTAATTGAGAATGATTGTAATAAGACTTGAATGTTATGTTTTTGTTTCCGCACTTTATTATATTGATGTCAGGGTTAGAGTAACCCGGGATTTTTTTATAGAGGTTGTAATCCTTGTTTTAAGGGAGATTTTATTTATTTTAATTTAAGTTATAGTTTATTTTACATTATTCATTGGGTAGATGTATGTTATATTAGAAAGTGAACACCAAATCATGTGGAAACGAAGTACCCGGATTTGGGGGTGTCACAGGTTGGTATCAAAGCTATAGGTTATGAAACCTTAGGTGGGAAAAAACCTTAGGTAGTAGCCTTATGGTAAGATCGAAAAGATAGTGATGCTAGATAAAGATAATAAACTACCTTATGTGCCTATGTGTTTACATTTTAGTATTCGAAGAATGACGATTCGTTATCACGTAATAATGAACTTTAAAATTCTTTTGTCAGGATGTCGAACGTGGGAGAACCTAGTCAGCCTAGAGAGGAAGAGCCCCGTGACATACATATTGTCTGGGAGCAGCTAGTTAAGAGAGAGCCATCTCCAGTGATCACCGTAGCTGGTCGGGAGCGTGAGCTGACACCTATTCCAGAAGATGAGAACGAGGACGAGTCTGAAGAGGAGGAAGAGGATTCCGAAGAGGAATTCCCACCTCACTCTACTAGTGCTGAGATGTACGAGCAGTCTACGATAGCAATGTGGAGCTTCATGGACGAGTAGGAGATCTTGAGGAGACTATTCAGCAGCGAGACGAGACGAATCGAGGAAATGGCAAGTGACCTAGGAGATGCACAGTGGAACCTGATACATATGGAGGTCGAAAGAGATGCTGCTCGATTTGAACTGGCAAAGCTGAAGCAAGACATCTAGGAGGAGTCGAGGAAGCGTGCCAGAGCTGAAGAGTCAAGCTTGAAGGCTAATCAAAGAGCCGATCGAGCTGAAGGTGAAGCTGAAGCCAAGAGGTCCAAGCTGAGGGAAACGAAATATGCTTTTCATACAGCGATAGAGAGAGCTCAGGACCGTATTTTCTACTACCCAGCTCAGTTCCAAGGTTTACCATGGTATGTGGTGGACCGAAGAACGGCATTTTGGGTAATGGAAGAGGAACGCAGAGAGGCTGTGAGACGCATTAATATGCCTAGGCAGCAGTAGCAGTAGTAGCAGTATCAGTAGAAGTAGTAGTAGAGTTTTGTTTATGTATTGCTTTTTGTAGTAAATAAAGTAAATCCCATAATTTGAGATAAGAATGGGATAAGATAATAGTGTAATCCTGTAACTTTTCTAGTTCAGGAAGGAAGATGTAAATGGCAGAAATGCTATCTGATTGATGTTTTAAACTACGACTAATGAATAAAAGAAGTTTATTGACGTGCTATGTGTTCTATGTGAACTGAATTGTCTAGAACGTTTAAGTATGAACTGGAGTACTTAATAATTGAATAAAGGATCTAATAATAATATTTTCCTAACAGAAAATGCCTCTTAGAAGAAGAGTAACACGTCAAAACCCCAAGGGTTAGACGAACAACAACAATAACGATGCAACAAACCCTAACGCGGTTCAGCAATTAGTGAACCTGCTGGCAGGAGCAATGGCGAATCAGCCGCAAGTGCAGGCCACGACATTCAAAGAGTTTAAGGCAGTAGGACCGCCGGAATTTAAGGGATCGACAAACCCTATAGATGCTCAGACGTGGATTTTGGAAATAGAAAAGGTATTTGACATGGCTAGGGTCAGTGAAGACCAGAAAATGGCATTTGTGACTTTTATGTTGAAGTCAGATGCTAGCTTCTAGTGGCAGGCGAATAAGACTAGAGGGGGAGAAGGAGTCATAACGTGGGAACGTTTCAAAGAGATGTTCTATGAGATGTACTTACCAATGAGTTCGCGGGACCAGATGGAGGTCCAATTCCTAGAGCTGAAGTAGGGAACGATGACAGTGTCAGAATACGCAGCGAAGTTTAACGAACTGGCCAGTTTCGCTACATACCAGGTCAGCACTGACGCTAGGAAAGCGAGGAGGTTTGAGCGGGGACTGAAGCCCTGGCTTTACAGCAAGGTTTCCATGTTCCAGCTGAATACCTTTGCAGCGGTGCTGGAGAAGGCCATACTTGCTGAGGGAGGAAGCGAAGCGGTGACGAAGTTCAACCAAGATAGGAAGAAGAAGAATGATGTAGAAACCAAAACTGGGGGTAGCAGCGCTGTGAACTAGAAGAGGAAATGGAATGGCAACACCTCTGCTGGGAGTCAGCAGAAGAGGAAGTTCGAAGCATGTGCTATATGCGATAAGAATCACACTGGTGTGTGCATGAAGGGGAAGTGGGTGTGCTTCAACTGTGGTCAGGAAGGCCACATCGCGCCTAATTGCCGAAACCCGAAGAAGGGAGCTTGCTTTACATGTGGATCCAAAGATCACATGGCTCGCAACTGCCCGAAGAAGCTTACGGCAGGGTCAACAGGGAATGGAAGGAATGGAAGCGGCAGTACCGTTACTATTGCTTCACCATTGCAAGCTGTTCAACCCACTGCACGGACATTCAATATGACGGTGCAGGATGCTGTGCAATCAAAAGACGTTGTGTCAGGTATTATTCCGGTCAATAGTAAAAATGCATATGTATTATTTGATTCGGGTGCTACTTGTTCATTCATATCTAATGATTTTGCTAAAACCCTAGACTTACCTGTAGAGGAGTTAATTTACCCTTTGAACATAGAGATTGCGAATAGGGAAGTTATTTCTATTAGGAGCATTTATAAGAACTGTAGACTGGACATTAAGGGTCAGGAGCTTAGAGTAGATTTGATTCCGATTAAACTTGGGGAATTCGACGTTATACTAGGTATGGATTGGTTGTTCAACCATGGGGCGGTAATCGACTGTCAGAAGAAGTTGGTGAACCTTACGACTCCGTCGAAGTTGGTGTTCTATGGTAGCAAATCTCCTAGACAAGCGAGTTGTCTGACGGTTATGCAAGCCAAGAGACTTTTGACGCAAGGCTGTGTAGGATATCTAGCCTACATAGTAGATACGCGTAAGGAAAGCCCGAAGGTAGAGGAAATATCGGTAGTTAAGGAGTTTGTAGACGTTTTTTCGAGCGATTTGCCAGGACTTCCAGCAGATAGGGAGATAGAGTTCGTGATCGATCTAGCGCCGGGAACTGCTCCGATTTCAAAGGCTCCATGCCGAATGGCTCCAGTCGAGATGAAGGAACTGATGATTCAACTGCAAGAACTGCTAGACAAAAAGTATATTCAACCAAGCGTTTCACTGTGGGGAGCACTTGTTTTGTTTGTCAAGAAGAAGGATGGGTCGATGCGTCTTTGCATTGATTATAGGGAGTTGAATAAAGTTACGATCAAGAATAGGTATCCTTTACCTAGGATCGATGACTTGTTTGATCAACTGAAGGGTGTGAAGTACTTCTCAAAAATTAATTTGAGAAGCGGGTATCATCAGTTGAAGGTGAGGAAGGAAGATATACCGAAAACGGCTTTTAGGACTCGATATGGTCATTACGAGTTCTTGGTGATGTCATTTGGTCTCACGAATGCCCCAATTGCATTTATGGACTTAATGAACAGGGTGTTCAAGCCATTTCTGGACAAGTTCGTGGTAGTGTTCATAGATGACATCCTGGTTTATTCCAAGACCGAGGAGGAGCATGCTGAACACTTACGACTAACCTTAGAAGCCGTGAGACGAGAGAATCTTTACGCTAAATTCTCGAAATACGAATTTTGGTTGGAACGTGTGCGATTTCTTGGCCACGTGATCGACAAGGATGGTATTTCAGTAGATCCGTCGAAGGCTGAAGCCGTAATGAATTGGGAACAGCTGAAGACGCCGTCTGAAGTAAGGAGTTTCTTGGGATTGGCAGGTTATTACCGAAGATTTATCCAAGACTTTTCTAGAATCGCAACTCCGTTGACGAATTTGACTTGTAAAACAGTTAAGTTTATTTGGACGGAGAAGTGTGAGGAGAGTTTTCAAGAGCTGAAGAAGAGGCTGAGTACTGCGCCTGTATTGTCTTTACCGGATAGTTCGGGGAATTTCGTAGTATATAGCGATGCCTCACATAAAGGATTAGGCTATGTATTAATGCAGAGCGGCAAAGTCATTGCCTATGTGTTACGTCAGCTGAAGGATTACGAGAAGGGGTATCCGACCCATGATCTAGAATTGGCGGCAGTAGTGTTTGCCCTAAAGATTTGGAGGCACCACTTATATGGAGAGAAGTGCAAAATATACACAGATCATAAGAGTTTGAAGTATATATTTACCCAGAAGGATATGAACATGCGCCGAAGAAGATGGTTGGAACTGATTAAAGACTACGATTGTGAGATACTTTACCATCTGGGTAAAGCTAACGTTGTTGCCGATGCTTTGAGCAGAAAAGGTCGGGAGAAGCTGAACGTATTAACTGATTAGGATCGGTTAATAGAACAAATGGCTAGATTAGAATTGGAGGTGAAGCTTCTGAAGGAATCGGATGAGATGTTGTTTCAAGTAACTACTGGTTCTACTCTAGTAGATAAAGTGAAAGAAGCACAACTGCACGATGAAGAATGTAAGAAGATTTGGAGGAGGATAACTGATGGCGAAGAGTTCAAGTTCAAGATCGATAACGAAGGTCTGTTACGATTTGAAGGTAGAATCTGAATACCGCCAGTACCTGAAGTCAAAGAGGAGATTCTGAGCGAAGCTCATAGTTCTAGATATTCTATTCACCCTTGGAGTACGAAGATGTACTAGGATCTTAGGCATCATTTCTGGTGGCCGAATATGAAGAGGGACGTTGCTGAATACGTTACGAAGTGCTTAACGTGCCAGAAAGTCAAAGCAGAACACCAGAGACCAAGTGGTTTCCCGCAATCGTTAGAAATTCTAGAGTGGAAGTGGGAGCACATCACGATGGATTTCGTGGTAGGTCTTCCAGCGACTCAGAAGGCATTTGATGCGATATGGGTTATAGTGGATCGACTGACGAAGTCAGCCCACTTTCTATCGATCAGGGTCAAGTACAACCTGGATAAACTAGCGAAGCTCTACGTGATGGAAATTATTTCTCGACACGGTGTTCCGGTGTCGATTGTGTCCGACAGAGATCCACGTTTTACATCAAATTTCTGGAAGCGTTTGCAAGAATGTATGGGAATGCAGTTGCGAATGAGTACAGCATACCATCCTCAGACTGATGGACAGAGCGAGAGAACGATTCAAACGCTTGAGGATATGCTGAGAGCTTGTGTGATGGACTTCAAAGGAAGCTGGGAGGATCATCTACCATTGGTGGAGTTCGCCTATAACAATAGTTATCATGCGAGTATAGGCATGCCGCCTTACGAAGCATTATACGGCAAAAAATGCAGAACTCCTTTGTGCTGGGATGAAGTCGGTGAACGTCAATTGTTGGGACCAGAATTGGTACAACAAACTGCTAAAATTTTGAAGCTGATCAGAACGAGATTAGTTGTTGCTCAAGACAGACAAAAGAAGTATGCCGATTTACATCGACAAAACCGAGAATTCTTACCAAGAAGATTTGTGTTCCTTGAAAGTATCTCCCTGGAAGGGGAAGATTCGATTTGGTAAGAAGGGAAAGTTGAGTCCCAGATTTATTGGACCTTTTGAGGTATTACGAAAGGTGGGCGAGGTAGCTTACGAGATTGCATTACCTCCGGAGCTCGAGAATATACATAATGTCTTTCATATTTCTGTGTTAAGACCTTACAAGCACGATTATAAACATGTAATAGAATATGAACCTTTGCTATTTGACAAAGACTTATCATATGAAGAAGTGCCTGTTCAAATAGTTGATAGAAAGGAACAAGTACTTAGGAATAAAGTAATACATTCTGTTAAGGTAATCTGGAGGAACCACGGTGCTGAAGAAGCTACGTGGGAACTCGAAGATGTTATGATGAAATCTTATCCGCATTTATTTGCTTAGTTGTGTGTAACTCCTTATATACTGATTCTGGGGACAGAATCCTTTTAAGGAGGGAAGAATGTAATAGACAAGAAAAAAATTTATGTGTGATTCTGGGGACAGAATCCTTTTAAGAAGGGAAGATTGTAACGATTGAGATTTTATATTTAAAATTCAAATATTTATTAAATTAAATAAATATTTTATGTGATTTATTTATTGAGTTAGATAAATAAATTATGTGATTTATGGAGTGATTTAATTAAGTGTACATATTAATTAAATGAATGTGTAATTTTTATTTAATTAATGTATATTAATTTTATATTATAGTTCTAATTTAATTGAGATAATTAAATTAGATGAGATATGTGATGAAGTGTTACATGAATTATAATTAGCAAGTAATTATAATTATGTGGCAATTTTATGTGATTAATTGATGTTAGATTTTAATTGATTAAATTAGTTGATTAATATTTAATTAATTAAAATGTAACATTAAAGTATGTGTTAAATGATTGGTTAAAATAAAGAAAAGGATTTTTTTTAATTATTTTGCCAAACAAGGCCCTTGTATTTGTTTTAAACCTATTTCTACCAAACATGGCCTTAGTGACTAAAATATGTTTTTAAATTAAAGAGGGTTGGCCAAACAAAGCCTTAAGGTTTTGTTTTGAATTTTGAAACTTAAGTAACTGCTAATTATTTAATTTAGACATTATATATTTGTCAGTTACGTTGTATGTTATTATGTCTATTATATACGTATATTATCATATAACAGTTATATTTTCCTAAACTACGTTAGTTTTTCCTAAGTCTAAACTAAGAAAAGAGAAGGAGAGAAACAGAAAGGAAAAGAGAGGAAACACTGTGAAATTTTTAACAAAGAAGGTGGAGAAGAGCTGGAATTCTGAGAATCAAAGTAGGATTATCAGAGCTATTCTTTCCTCTATCAAAGCTTAATCAAGAATTAAGGTAATAAGTAACCTCTTGTTTTTAATTATTGTATTCTTGAGTTTTTGGTAAATAATTGGGATTGTAATTGATAAATTGTTATTACATGTTATATGAATTGAGGGATGTTGTAATCCATTACATGTATGCTAACAATGATTGTTTTCAAAATCAAAGTACTGTTAAAACAAGTTTTATATGTGAAAATAGTGTTCTTATGGAAATTCATGTGTTTGGTTGATTTAGAGTAGAAATTTATGAATTATATATGTGAATTGTACAAATTGGTAGTTGTTTACATTACTAGCTTCTATAACAGAAATAATGTATGTATATAAAGTTGAATTGCTTGAGAGAAATAGTTACAGTGGATTATTTTGAAAAATATATGAGTTTCATGAAAATGGCCAAATTGGATTTTAAAACTTGTGATTATTGTTAGTTGGATGGTTTTGTGTTTTGGAAGCATGTTATACATATGTATTATAGAATATGTATGAGTTACAGTGTCTATGGTACTGTATTTTTGCATTTGTTGGCTCGTTTGGGTCAATCGGTGAAGTAGAGTATCGTGGCTGTCTGCGTCTGGCCGAGTTGCTGCGCAGCTGTGCCGGCAGCAAGGCCAGGAGTAGCGCAGCTGCGCCGCTTATCTTTTCCAGATTCTCACCCTGCGCAGCTGCGCCGGTTTCAAGGCAGCCTGGCTGCGCAGCTGCGCCAAGCTCTGTTCAGAGGCAGTGAATGCTAGTCATTTATGCAGTGTTGTTTCTAACCTAGTTTAATTATGCTATGACGATGAGCATGTATCTAGTTGCTACAATATGTTGTTAACATAAATTTGACAAATTTATATTTAGAAAAGAAAAGAGGTTTGAAAACCTTAAAGTATGATCTGAATTATTATTTAAATGTGATATATGATTTAAATAATTATAATCAAAAGTAAATGCTTATTTTAAATTATAATTTTGTTAAATTATAATGAATAAATGTTGATTTATTAAATGTTAATTTAAATTATAATTTATGTAATTATAATTTAATAAATGCATGTTTAATTGTGGATTAAATTGATAATTACATGATTAATTATAAATTATGAAATTATAATGCATGTTATAGTTTAATTAATTATTGATTATAATTGATAAACACATGATTAATTATAAATTGTGTAATTATAAATGCATGAATGTGGTTTAATTGATTATAAATTATAAATTATTTATAATTTAAAAGGTAATTATAATTTGATTAAGTGTTTGAATTATAATTGTTTAATTATAGTTTAGCTAAATAGATAATTGATTTAATTATGTGAATATGTAAGTGATGTAATTAACTATGTGATAGTTAATTATTGTTATTTATTTATTTAGTGTGAGTTAGCCATGAGGGTTAATCACTTATGTGAATTAGTTATGTGTTAACTGATTTAGATTATTATAATTGAATGTATATAGGAAGTATTAAAGTACGTGGTTGAGTTAAGTAGCTTGCGCTTGAGGCAAGTCTTCTAAACCCTAAACTCGTTAATTCTATGCAAGTCTTCTAAACCCTAAACTCGTTAATTCTATGCAAGTTTTCTAAACCCTAAACTTGTATTAATTTTTATGATCTCTTGAATTAATATATTCATTGTTGAGAATGTCCTTTCCATTTCAGTATTGGACAATTATTTATTTAATTGAAATGGTCTAAACTTATTGTTCAAGTAAGATCCAATTATTAGTTTAATGCTTTAAGTTTACTTCTAAAGCATATGTTAATTCATAATTCTTTTATTATGAATTATTGGAAGTCGATTCAACTAATCCTTAGTTGATGAACGTGAATTCTAAATTACCCTTGTAAGCTTATTCAAACCAAACTTTCTTTGGTGCGGACTTGAATTCAAATTACTAAGTTGAAGAACCCTATTTACTAGGGAGGTTACTACGCATAGTGTTAAGATGTTTGTGCACAATACATGGTACAAAGGGCTGATCCCCCTAAGTACGAGTTAAGGTCCATAGTCTTATTTACTGCTAAAGGTTTAAATAGTAATATTTATAACCTAGGACAAGAAGAGTTCAAAGGTCTTGTGACCCTCAGATAAATTCTATATTCGGATTTGAATGTTGATAAAGAATTATTATTCAATTCTTTATTGTTGAAGTAAGCTAAGTTATTCAGATTCTTTTTAAATATATCCTTTCATGTCTATATTATTGTTAAACTCTAGTGAGCTGTGGTTTGCTCACTCTTGCATTAAATAATAATTTCAGTAAAGGTTGATAATGTTGATGCTCCGTCTACAAGTAAGGGCAAAGGAAAGCAAAGCAAGTGAAGACTTGTTTTATTTAATTGAGAATAATTGTAATAAGACTTGAATGTTATGTTTTTATTTCCGCACTTTATTATATTCATGTCAGGGTTAGAGTAACCCGGGATTTTTTATAGAGGTTGTAATCCTTGTTTTAAGGGAGATTTTATTTATTTTAATTTAAGTTGTAGTTTATTTTACATTATTCATTGGGTAGATGTATGTTATATTAGAAAGTGAACACCAAATCATGTGAAAACGAAGTACCCGGATTTGGGGGTGTCACAATAACAAAGTCATAGGACTCATAATCACATCATTTTCTGACAATTTGAGAGAACCAATAAAACAATAAGAAGGTCTCCCTAAATCAAGACTTGTGTGAGATGTACGCATCGTTTTTAACGCGATAGTCATGAGATTGCTCATTTTGATGCTAATAAAATTAGAACGAAGTAATATGACTATTAATCACCTCTTTCTTTGACAATTTTAGACAACCAATGAAACAATAATGATGTATCCTTAAATAAAGACTTGTGTGAGATGTACGCATTATTTTTAACGTGATAGTCATGGGATTGCTATTTTTGATGCTAATCAAACTAGAACGAAGTTATAGCACTCCTAATCACCTCTTTCTTTGACTATTTTAGAGAACCAATGAAATAATAAGGTCTCCTTAAATGAAGACTTGTGTGAGATGTACGCATCGTTTTGAACACGATAGTCATGGGATTGCTCTTCTTGATACTAATCAAACTAGAACAAAGTTATAGGACTCCTAATCACCTCTTTCTTTGACAATTTTAAAGAATCAATGGAACAATAAGAAGATCTCCCTAGAAGAAGACTTGTGTGAGATGTACGCATGGTTTTGAAAGCGATAGTCATGCGTTTCTCTTTTTGACGCTAATAAAACTAGAATGGAATAATACAACTCTTAATCACCTCTTTCGTTGTAAATTTGAAACAACCAATGAAACAATATGAAGGTCTCCCTAAATAAAGACTTTTGTGAGATCTACGAATCGTTTTGGACACGATAGTGATGGGATTACTCCTTTTGATGATAATTTCAACTATAACGAAGTAATAGGACTCATAACCAATCTATGTTTTGACAATTTGAGAGAACTAATGAAAAAAATAAGGTATCCCTAAATGAAGACTTGTATGAGATGTATGGATCGTTTTGAAAGCACTAGTGATAGGATTGCTCCTTTTGATGCTAATCAAACTAAAACGAAGTCATAGGACTCATAATCACATCTTTCTTTGACAATTTGAGAGAACCAATTAAATAATAATAAAGTCTCCCTAAATCAAGACTTGTGTGAGATGTACGCATCGTTTTTAACGGAATAGTCATGGGATTGCTCCTTTTGATGCTAATCAAATTAGATTGAAGTAATAGGACTCCCAATCACCTCTTTCTTTGACAATTTTAGAGAACCAATGAAAAAATAAGAATGTCTCCTTAAATGAAGACTTGGGTGAGATGTACGCATCGTTTTTATCGCGATAGTCATAAGATTGCTACTTTTGATGCTAATCAAACTAGAACGAAGTTATAGGACTCCTAATCACCTCTTTCTTTGATAATTCTAATGAACCAATGAAATAATAAGAAGGCCTCCTTAAATGAAGACTTGTGTGAGGTGTACGCACCGTTTTGAACGCGATAGTCATGGGTTTGTTCTTTTTGATGCTAATCAAACTAGAACGAAGTTATAGGACTCCTAATCACCTCCTTCTTTGGCAATTTTAGGGAACCAATGAAACAATAAGAAGGTCTCCCTAAATGAAGACTTGTGTGAGGTATACGCATCGTTTTGGACGCGATAGTGATGAGATTGCTCCTTTCTAATTTTAACTAGAATGAAGTAATAGGACTCATAATCACCTATATTTTGACAAATTGACAGAACTAATGAAACAATAAGAAGGTCACCCTAAATGAAGACTTGTGTGAGATGTACGGATCGTTTTGAAGATACTAGTGATAAGATTGCTCTTTTGATGCTAATTAAACTATAACGAAGTAATAGGACTCATAATCACATCTTTCTTTGACAATTTGAGAGAACCAATAAAATAATAAGAAGGTCTCCCTAAATCAAGACTTGTGTGAGATGTACTCATCGTTTTTAACGCAATAGACTTGGGATCCTTTCCTGCCCAAGGCAAGAATGTTAAGATTTTAGCTTGAATTAGTAAAAAACAAATAAAAAAAATAAAAAAATTCACCTCTTTCTTTGACAATTTTATAGAATAAATGAAACAATAAGACGGTCTCCCTAAATGAAGACTTGTGTGAGATGTACGTACGCATGGTTTTGAACGCGATAGTTATGGGTTTTTCTTTTTGACGTAACCAAACTAGAACGAAATAATACAACTCTTAATCACCTCTTTCTTTGCAAATTTGAAATGACCAATTATACAATATGAAGGCCTAACTAAATAAAGACTTGTGTGAGATCTACGCATCGTTTTGGACACGATAGTGATGGGATTGCTCCTTTTGATGTTAATTTCAACTAGAACAAAATAATAGAACTCATAATCACCTATATTTTGATAATTTGAGAGAAGTAATGAAAAAATAAGAAAGTGTCCCTAAATGAAGACTTGTGTGAGATGTACAGATCGTTTTGAAGGCACTAGTGGATTGCTCCTTTTGATACTAATCAAACTAGAACGAAGTCGTAGGACTCATAATCACCTCTTTCTTTGGCAATTTGAGAGAACCAATGAAATAATAAGAAGGTCTCCTTAAATGAAGACTTGTGTGAGATGTACGTATCATTTTTAACGTGATAGTCATGGGATTTCTCCTTTTGATGCTAATCAAATTAAAACGAAGTAATAGGACTCCTAATCACCTCTTTCTTTGACAATTCTAGTGAACCAATGAAATAATAAGAAGGCCTCCTTAAATGAAGACTTGTATGAGGTATACGCATCATTTTGAATGCGATAGTAATGGGATTGTTCCTTTTGATGCTAATCAAACTAGAACGAAGTTATAAGACTCCTAAACACCTCTTTCTTTGACAATTTTAGGGAACCAATGAAACAATAAGAAGGTCTCCCTAAATGAAGACTTGTGTGAGGTCTACGCATCTTTTTGGACACGATAGTGATGGGATTGCTCCTTTTGATGCTAATTTTAACTAGAACAAAGTAATAGGACTCATAATCACCTATATTTTGACAATTTAAGAGAATTAATGAAACAATAAGAAGGTCTCCCAAAATGAAGACTTGTGTGAGATGTACGGATCGTTTTGAAGATACTAGTGATAAGATTGCTCTTTTGATGCTAACAAACTATAACGAAGTCATAGGACTCATAATCACATCTTTCTTTTAGAATTTGAGAGAACCAATGAAACAATAATAATGTCTCCTTAAATCAAGACTTGTGTGAGATGTACGCATCGTTTTTAACGCGATAGTCATGGGATTGCTGCTAATCAAATTAGAACGAAGTAATAGGACTCCTAATCTCATCTTTATTTGACAATTTTAGGGAACCAAGGAAACAATAAGAATGTCTCTTTAACTAAAGACTTGTGTGAGATGTACGCATCATTTTTAACGCGATAGTCATGGAATTGCTACTTTTGATGCTAATCAAATAAGAACGAAGTTATAGGACTCCTAATCACCTCTCTTTTTTACTATATTAGAGAACCAATGAAACAATAAGGTCTCCTTAAATAAAGACTTGTGTGAGATGTACGCATCGTTTTGAATGCGATAGTCATGGGATTGCTTCTTTTGATACTAATCAAACTAGAACGAAGTTATCGAACTCCTAATCACCTCTTTCATTGAAAATTTTAGAGAATCAATGAAACAATAAGAAGATCTTTATAAATGGAGACTTGTGTAAGATGTACGCATGGTTTTGAACGCGATAGTCATGGGTTTCTCTTTTTGATGCTAATAAAACTAGAACGAAATAGTACAACTCTTATTCACCTCTTTCTTTGTACAGTTGAAACAACCAACGATACAATATGAAGGTCTCCCTAAATAAAGACTTTTGTGAGATCTACGCATCGTTTTGGACACGATAGTGATGGGATTGCTCCTTTTGATGCTATTTTCAAATAGAATGAAGTAATAGGACTCATAATCACCTATATTTTGACAATTTGAGAGAAGTAATAAAACAAAAATGTCCCTAAATGAAGACTTGTGTGAGATGTACGGATCGTTTTGAAGGCACTAGTGGATTGCTCCTTTTGATGCTAATCAAACTAGAACGAAGTCATAGGACTCATAATCACCTCTTTCTTTGATAATTTGAGAGAACCAATGAAATAATAAGAAGGTCTCCCTAAATCAAGACTTGTGTGAGTTGTACGCATTGTTTTTAACGCGATAGTCATGGGATTGCTCCTTTTGATACTAATCAAAATTAAAACAAAGTAAAAGGACTTCTAATCACCTCTTTCTTTGATAATTCTAGAGAACCAATGAAATTATAAGAAGACCTCCTTAAATAAAGACTTGTGTGAGTTGTACGCATCGTTTTGAACGCGATAGTTATTTTAATCTTCATTTAATTATTTAATCTTAATTAAATAATAAGTAGTTGTTTTATTAACACTAACTCATTTTAATTATTACTTAACATCATTTAAATAATAATTAAATAATTAATTGCATTTCATTTTATGTGTAATTAACTTACTAGCCCATTAGTGGCTTTAAAGTTATTTATTATAATAACTTACTTTCATTTCGCTTCATATTGATACTCTACTTTTAGCCCAAAATTTTATATTTGGGGTCCTTCACGGAAATGCTTGTAGAACGAAGTCTACAACTCGGATTTAGGTTCCGTCAGAGACGTTGGATTCGTATCTTCCCGAATTCCAATTTCCATTTATTAAACATCACATTATGTTCGGTTTAGGTCCCGAAAATCAGTGTTAAAGTGGACTGATCCGCAAGGACATTCATAATAGTTAGTTCGTTTTTCAGATTTGGGGTCCTTTACGAAAACGCTCATACCTCGAGATCTACATCTCGGATTTAGGTCCATTTGGTATCGTTGGATTTGTATTTTCCTGAACTATATTTTTCATATATCAAACACCAAATTTGAGTTTTTTTGGTTACCGAAAATTATCCACAAGTGACTGATCAGTAGCATATTTATCACAGTTGGGTGGTTTGGGATTTAATTCATAACTTGCTCATTTTTAAACATATTTGAGTGATTCCAAAGGGGTTTTGCCCTTAACTCATGCATCTAGCATACCAAGAAAGAAAATCTCAAATATCACTTGTAGATTTCAACATGCACATGTTATAGCATACTAGTTAAATAGAAATTTCTTCAAAAATCCATTTAACATCCTTTTTCCAACTCTCATCACATGAACTCTTATAAATCCACAAGTCTCATTTGTTAAACTCAAGATCTAACACTCTAATCTTGATATTAACCATATGCAACATGCATCACAAGAATCTAACATAAAATTACCTAGTGCATGCATGCATGTGTAAGAACCGTGAATTTCATGAATAAATTTTTATTATTTATTATTATATTATTTATTTGATATAATAAGAAAACGAATACGTATTGGAACATAAATGTTTATGAGTTATGAGATAAGTAATTTGATTATATTAAATTGAATTTATAAATATGGAGAATTGCGACGAACTCGTAGGATGCCTTGTGTGGCATGAGAATGAAAATAATAATTAAAGAGGGAAATCAATAAGTGAAAGATTAATTAATATTACATTGTTAATTAATTTTTGTTATTAGTGATAGCCTATTAATGAATAATTATTAATATGTTATTATCAATAACAAAACATTTACGAGTAAGTAATTGATGAATATGATAAGAGTTATATTAATTGATTATTTGTTGAGTGCAATACATGTGATAGTTAATCATACAATAATGCCATTAAGTGTTATTATGAATAATAATTAGTTATAAAGTAAATGAATTATTAAGTGAACAATTAATCTATATTAATTGTTAATTGTTATTATGAGAAATATAATAATAATCTATGGATTTAGTATTTTTGCAAGTAATGATTTAATACTAAGAAAATGGTTTATAAATATAATGAGATTTGTATTTATTAAACTATTGGAGAATGTGATTATTTGTCGTATAATAATAATTGATAAGGGTAAAGTCATGAGGGAATTATTACGTGAACAATTAATCGATATTAATTGTTATTTACTTTCTATTATGAGAAAATAGAATATTAATGATGATTAATTGATAATGTGTTGATTATTATTATTGCGAATAATATAATGATAATAAGCAACTTGTTTATAAATATAATAAGATTTATATTTATTTAAATGTTAGTTAATTACTATAGAAATTAATAACTTCATTAATTTATGAGGAATGAATCGATTAATATTTTAATTAATTGATTAATTGCCATTATGAATAATAATAATAATAAGTAAGTTATTAAAATAATGAGATTATATTAATTACTATGTGCAAGCATGCAAAGTAAATAGCTACATATATGTTATATGAAGTGTAATGCAATGTGATTATACAATTGTATGTAAACTACATTACAATGTGACTATACATATAGAACTATATGTTATGACTAATTAATTAAGTTGTATGAATATATCATGAGTTTATGTGACATTGTTAAAATAATACATCATTGATATATAATAAATAATTGTTGATTTGTAGAAGTCTATAATAAATGAGATAGTATAATGTAATAATATCCGAGTAAATTATACCGGTATGATAAAATATACATGGATTATATGTGTGCAAATTACACTTACTACATTATGTGAATTACATTGTGACATTAAAATTTCAATCTAAGCATGTATTATACGAATACAACTTAGGTATATAATATGTGGAAATTAGCCTATGTGGTGTATATTAATGTTGCTAGAATGCTGAGATACAACATATTGAGAGTCTCATTCTCTTCACGTGCTACACTCCAAGCTATCCTAAGCCTACTCCTCTCCTCAAACTCAGCATTCCATAGCTCATAATTACCAAGGGAGTGGGATTCATGATGAATCCAACAACCATCTACCAACTTCCTATTAACCTTCATGCAATCCTACATTCCCATTGGTTTAATTTGGAGAACAAAGTCATGGACTGTGTTTTGATTTTCCTATAAATGAAACATTCCTCTTCATAAATTTCAATTGCTGAGAGTTGCATAAGTGTTGAGAGAGAGCAATATGTATATATATATATATATATATATATATATATATATCAGTAGAGGAAGTCTGATTTAGTAGCAAGCCCAATTGCATTGCAGAGGTATAAGACTTCTCCTTATTCTTCATTTTCTATTTCTCAAATTTCTGAGATTTCTTGAATTCTTGATTTTGGTTGCAAGGCATGTTAATTGGATTATAGAATGATTGTTAATCATTATATTAGCTTACAAACATGTTGGTAATACAATGCTATTGGTTTATAATTGAAATCGTTGAGAAACTTTGAGTTTGGGCTGGAAACTGCCGAAGCAGACTGCAGTCTGGCACGAACTGGACGCGGCGCAGCTGCGCCGGTATAACACTGGGGCGCAACGCAGCTGCGTCGGCCTCTGTGTTCAGTTTTGATTTCTGCTATAAAATCTGTCAAGTGTTAGCTTATTGTTATAACCTAAATGAGCATGCAAGCATGTGTAGTGTCTATATATGAGAATGTTAAACTAATGTGAGCATGATATATTAAGATCGCTTGCTTGAATGGTGAAGTTATAGATATCACAACGAACTTAGAGTTCAAAATGGACATTTACTATTTCTATCCGTTTTAGACATTCTGACTTTTGAGACATGTTTGTATGACCTAGAAACACATGAAATGTATGGTCACTTGTATAGATAAGTTTCATAACGAAATACGAACGTTCAAACCTCATTAGTAAAGGAAATGTAAGTTTTATAAACAAACTTTTGACATATGTGTAACGCATTGATATTTTTGATTTTTGAGGCATGTTAGTATGAGGTAAAGACGCATGAAAGACATATTAACTTATGTATATATGGTTCATAGTATGACAAGAGCATGTTAGACCTCACTAGCAACATTTCTAACAAAAATGCAAGTTATGAAGGTTGATATTGACATGAAAAGACCATATATACATTCTAATTTTTCGGGCATGTTTATATAACCTTGAAATGCATGTCGGACCTATTGACTTATGTATACGGATTCCATGATGTAACACAAACATGTTAGTAAGCCTTACTAATAAAAATATAAGTTTTGATTAAGAACCTTAACATGTTATTGCAAGTTTCGTATTCTGGAGTTTACGGACATATGAGATAATACTCGTAGACCCACTCATGTATCATACATGTATATATACCATGCTAGATGCCATGATATCAAGTTAAGCATAATTGAAGCATGTTTTCGAACTAATAACAAGATAGTTACATGTATGCGATGTGAATATTCATGAGTATGCTTAATACAAGTTATATGATTACCCTATGTGTTTAAAAGGCGAGCATGTTAGACTTTGTGACTTTATAACCTTGAATGGACTTAAGTTATTAAGGGTATTAACATAGAACCTATATCATGTAAATTGAACGTAAAAGGGTTGAACGAGCATGAATGTATCCTTTAAATTGAATACATGCTATGTGATATTATATGTTGTTATTTGAACCCAATTTTGACGGTTAACTTATAACAATGCCATAACTTGCTAAATAAAGTATGTTTAGTGCTAGTTGTGATCTTTTGTGGTAGTAATAATATATGAAGATGTTTTATTTATAAAAGGAACTCTAGAGATAATAAAGACATAACCAATTTAGTGTTATGATTTACTACAAATGCCATACATGATATAACTATGTTACTTGATTTCATGATGTTTTATAATCTGATTTCATACGACATGTGTGACATACTATGAAGATGTTTAACTTGAGAGAAGGGATTCCATAGATAATAAAGACCTAATCGGTTAAGCATTATAATGTAAAACAATGCTATATGTGTTATAACTGTGTAGTAAGGTTAAGACCTAACTTATGTATTGATCGTATATTCTAGATATGATATGATGTTAAACTATATGACTAATGGATATCATATATATATACGTAACTATATTACGATAGGGATTCGAAAGTGTTGATTTACTTTACGTGGATAGACTACGCTTAAGGCAAGTTTTCTTAAACCCGTTCTTGTATTATTTGCAAGTATCCGAACCCTACTTTTATTGTGTTGCAAGTATCCTATCCTTGTGGTTACTTATTCAAGGAACGTCGTAAGCAAGTTCCCTAACTTATACTCTTTCATTGTGCAAGCTTCCTTGAAACCGTTATTGTATATTAATTGCAAGTATCTGACTACTCTTTTATTGAGCAAGTATTTGATTCATACTCTTTATTGAACACATATTCGAGCTTGTACTAACTTTGTGATAGTAATGTGCATACAAGCCAATCATGTATGATGATAAAGCACATACTTTGTAAACTATCTTATTTATTTATTAATAAAATATTTATTTATTAAAGGCATTTAATTATCTACATGGTGCTGTTTTTATAATATGTAAATAACTCATAGTTGCAAGCAATGCTTTTAGAATCATGATGTTGATCATGCTAATGAGATCTAAATTCTTAGAAAGCTTTAAAACTAAAATAGTTCCCAATCGTGGGATTACTAAAAATGGGATTAGTAAATCCGGATAGATTGGTATATATGTTGCTTGCTCATTGGATGAGGATGACTGATCTCATGGTCATTTGTGTGGAGACACTAAAGCAAGTATGTAGGTGCTTATTGGAGAATAAGTTCACTGAACGTGACTCGCTATGGAATACCTAATGGAGTTTTACTCGCCTGTCAATAGGAATTCCTAATGTGATAGTAGTACATGTGATCCTTGGACTTGAGATCATCATAGTATCTTGTATGTAACAAATTATACTTTGACTAATTCTTTAAGGCCTTTTAAGGCATATATAGGGTATGCTTGGGTGTAATGAGTTACATATGGAGATAATGAATGATCAATAAAGAATCTACCACCTCTAGTAAAAGAGGAGATATGTCCTATGTGATTCGTTAAATGACAACCCAGGAATCCTTGGCCAAGGTAGAATGAAATTAGAAAGAGGTTTCTAATTTGCATTATTTGGAGTTGTGCATTTTCTAATCGAAATACATATGATTAAATAAATTAAGACTTGACAGTAAATCCATGTCTTATATTTAATTGGGACATTGTATGGTGGAAGGATTTAATTGTACGGTAACTATTAACTCACAGGTTCTTTTATGATTAATGTTGAAATCTATATTATCTGAAAAGTCGTTGATTGCTAGGGAGGCTTATCCTTATTGTAGAATAAATGTTATTTATTTAAATAGATTATTAGTTTAATTTGTTTATTTAAATAAGATTAGAATTGTTCTAATTGATTTATTCACAACCGGTTTAATATGGAGAACCTAAAGGGTCACACCATAAAAGGAAGAAGAATTATTTAAGAAGAAAATGGCTTGATAGTAATAATGCATTAAGTATAATTAATTTAATCTATGATGATAGAATAAATTAAATAGCTTAATGTTTATTATTTAATATTTTAGAAATATTAAATATAAATTAATAAGAGGAGTCTTATTAATATTATTATTATTATTATTATTTTAATTCTAAAGGAGTTTAGGAATTAATATAATATCAGTACTCTCTCTCAATCCAAATAAAGATTAGGATATAAATTAATTAAATAAAACCCTATTCTAATTGGATTAGGAGGGTTAACCTAATATCTATATAAGAGAGTCTTATATCAGAAATAAGGGACGTGAAATTTTCCAAGAGTTGGGAGTACACATATTCTATAGAGATAGAAACAAGGGTTAAGCCAATAACCCATCTTCTTGAGTTCTTCATCTTCCTTGGTGGATCACCGTTAGAGGCCAAACATTTGGGTGGCTGACATTGATCAAGGGAAGGAGCCACTACAAAGGAATCAAAGGAGTAGAACTTGTACCTGAGGAAACTTAGATCTTCAAAGGTATAATTCCATGTTCTCTCTTTTCTGTTATTGATAACAAGCACAAAGCATGATCATAGTTATGGGTTTGTATAAATTTTTGAAAATCTAGTTTTTACGCTTCCGCCCTATTTATGTGATTTGATTGCATGATTGCGTTACGTACAAACCCAACAGTGGTATCAGAGCCTAACTTTGTGCTAATTATCAATTTTATAATTCCATGTATGAATTGATGTGAGAATTGGATCGTTTTTCTGGACAAAAATCATTTTCTGCAAGTTTCTGCGGCGAACGGCGCAGCTGCGCAGCTTCCCAGTTCATTACTGGCGCAGTTGCGCCGGTCTGCAAAAACTGCTGCTTCCGTCTACCTGCGCAGCTGCTCAGATGCCCAGTTCATTACTGGCGCAGCTGCGCCGGTACCTGGACAGACCCTGAAAATTGATTTTAATTAATTAAGTAAACTGTTTATTTAATTGATAAAGTTTTAAAATAAAGAAGTTTATTTTATCTGAAATATGATTTCAGAATGCTAAAATTAAAGGAGTTTAATTTGGATTTATTTTTGATTAAAATAAAAGAGTTTATTTTGTTTCAAAAATAAAATTTAGCAAAACTTTTGTCCATTAAATAACATCGATCCATATATGGAATAACATTGTTATTCATGAGATGAATGGATATTTATTGATGCATATGTTGATGTGTATGATAATAAATGGGGTTGATTATGGAATATGACCAATGTGATTGGATTTTATTTTGGATGAATGCTTGAATGTATGGGTGTTATAAAATGGGGTCTGCGTACCTCGTCTTCTCTAGTTTTATTCTCGATGTAAATTCTATCTCCTTTCTATGTACTTCCCCTTGGCTGCTGATCAAGTTTTCTATTTAATTTTAAAATAGTTAATGTAATAGAGATAGTTAGAATTATTTTGAAGAAATTGGAGACCAAGGAGCAAGGAGCGCATGAAGACCCGTTTGTATGGAGCCCGGGTTTAAATGTAATAGTTACATTTAAAATTTAAATTCTTGCACTCCTAGGTTTGACCTTTTGGTTCACTTGGTGGCTCTACTGAACCAAACTAGAATAAAAGTCCATAATCAATCCGGGTAGAATATAGTATTCTATATCGCATGCTAAATATTATATATATTATATTTTATACAAACATGCTTCGCATGTTTAATAAAATGACGCGTATTTTATATATATATGTGCATGCACGCTTAAAAGATGAGACAAATAATAACAAACCTCTCAAAGAAATAATATTAAGTCTGAAGCGTTCAAATGATATTTGGAATATCGAACGTCGCCTTCTAGCATGATTAGTTAATAGAGTATTAAATATTTAATATGAGTTTGTTGTGCTATCCACAAGGCGAGTATTGAATGTTTAAGATGTTAATTAATCACATTTGATGCTTATCAAGAAAATTGAACGATCTAGTCTTGTTGTGCTATCCACAAGGACGAAAATTTTCTTTTTGAATTTATGGAAGTGCTAGGCTGGACTTAACTTAAATCATTTTAGTTCGGATGTGCACACACATGACCATTATGATTTAAGAGGCAAAATAAAAGGAGTTACATGGTGATGTAATTGACAACAGTTGTCTACCTATTTATTTGTATATCGCTTGTTGTGCTATCCACAAGGTTATATATACATTTGAAATGGGATCCTTAATCTCACTAGCAAATCTTTAATTAGATGTTGCCGAACTATATGAGTGAGGGTAATATAGTTTGATGAAAATAGTGGGAGATACCAATTTAAAATAAAGACCTAAATTTATTTTGGTATGCAAAGTTAATAAAATGAATGTTTGCTAAAATGTTGTCTTTTCACATGCAGAATTTTAAAAATGTCAAAATCACTAATCTCACTACGAAGCATACTTGATGCAAATAAGCTTACCGGCCCGAATTATGAGGACTGGCTAAGAAATCTGAGAATTGTTCTCACTGCTGAAAAGATTTCTTATGTCCTAAATTCCACTATCCCCGAATCTGTTTCAGAAACAGCCTCTGAGGAAGAGATTGCCACTTTCAATAAGTGGCAAGATGATGCATCTGTGGCTCAATGCATCATGCTCGCATCCATGAATAACGAGCTTCAGCGTCAGCACGAAAAAATTGATGCTCCTGCTATGCTGCTTCACCTCAAGGAGTTGTATGGTGAACAGAGTAGGACTACTAGATATGAGATATCTAAGGAGCCCTTTCGATCTCGGATGACCGAGGGCACTGCCGTCGAGACTCATGTTCTGAAGGTAATTAATTTGATTGAACGCCTTGGACAGCTTGGGTTCGTCATGGATAGGGAGTTGAGTCAAGACTTGGTCTTGCAGTCACTCCCTGAGACCTTCTCGCAGTTTGTGGTTAATTTTCACATGAATAAGCTAGATGTCAGCTTACCTGAGCTGCTTAACATGATGAAAACTGTAGAAGGTCACTTCTCATCCAAGAAGAACCATGTCTTGATGGTGGATTCTTCCAATAAAAGGAAGAGGCCCAAGGTGTCTTCTGAAAAGAAGAAATCTAAAAAGGCTAAGGGAAAAGGGAAAGAAAAGGAGCAAAAGAAACCTAAACCAACTAAAGGAATGTGCTTTCATTGCAATGAGCCGGGACATTGGAAGAGGAACTGCAAGAAGTTTCTAGCAGAGAAGCAGCTTGGAGAAGCTTCGACTTCCAATCAAGGTTTGTTTATGATTGAAATTAATTTTTCTGAAAGTCATAATTCTACTTGGGTATTGGATACCGGCTGTGGTTCTCACATATATAATACTGTGCAGGGACTGGTCAGAAGTAGAAAGCTGAACAAAGATGAGGTGATCCTACGAGTGGGAAATGGAGCAAAAGTTGCTGCATTAGCTATAGGAACTTATTGTTTAGCAATGCCTTCGGGCAAATCTATTTATCTTAATAATTGTTATTATGTTCCGAATATTATTAAAAACATTATTTCAATTTCTGTATTGGATATGGAAGGTTTTGACGTTATTATAAAGAACAATGGTTGTTCTATTTATAAAGACGATGTTTTATATGGTATTGGAAATTTGCGAAATGGACTTTATAAACTTGACTTGAAAGAAAATATATTTCAAATTGAACAAATTAAGAAAAGGAAAAGAGATGATATTAATTATACCTATATGTGGCACTGTAGACTCAGTCATATCAATGAAACAAGATTGTCCAAGTTTCATAAAGATGGGCTCCTCGAGCTATCTGATTATGAATCATATCCGACTTGTGAATCTTGTCTCATGGGTAAAATGAGTAAATCTCCTTTTAGTGGAAAAGGGGAGAGAGTTACAGAGTTGTTGGCATTGATTCACACAGACGTTTGTGGACCTATGACAACAAGTGCACGGGGTGGGTATTCTTATTTTATTACTTTCACTGATGGTCACTCAAGATTTAGATATGCGTATTTAATGAAATACAAATCAGAATCATTTGAAAAGTTCAAAGAGTTCAGAAGTGAAGTAGAGAAACAAACGGGCAAGAGTATTAAGATACTTCGATCAGATCGAGGTGGAGAATACTTAAGCAATGAGTTTCTCAATTATCTCAGAGAAAATGGTATAATCTCACAATGGACTCCTCCAGGTACACCACGGTTAAATGGAGTATCTGAAAGGAGAAATCGAACACTGTTAGACATGGTTCGATCCATGATGAGTTTTACCGACCTTCCAATTTCCTTCTGGGGATATGCCCTAGAAACGGCTGCATACCTACTTAACAAGGTACCTACCAAATCCGCCCCAAAGACTCCATATGAGATGTGGAAAGGGAGGAAACCAAATCTTAAGCATGTTAAGACTTGGGTTTGTCCAGCTTATGTCAAAAAGTTTGAAAATGATAAGCTACAGACTAAATCCGATAAGTGTAGATTTGTGGGATACCCTAAAGAAACCGTAGGGTATTATTTCTATCATCCAACTGATCAAAAGGTGTTTGTTGCGAAACATGCTACCTTCTTGGAGAAAGAGTTTATCCATGAAGGGGTCAGTGGGAGTAAGATATATCTTGAAGAAGTTCAAGAATCACAAGTTACCACGGACCAAAGTCAGGTACCTAACCAAGTAGAAGAACCTGCTGTACCACACCATGTTCGTAAATCTGGAAGAGTACCGAAGATACCTGAGAGGTATGGATTCGTTATAGAGGATGACGATGAGGTACACATCATGAATGATGATGATCCATTGAATTACGAACAGGCTATGAGTAATAAAGACTCAGGGAAATGGCTTGAAGCCATGAAATCCGAAATGGACTCCATGTATGAAAACAAAGTATGGTCTTTGGTTTCACCACCTAAGGTATTAAACCAATTGGGTGTAAATGGGTTTTTAAGAAAAAGACTGGAGCAGACGGAAAGGTAGAGACCTATAAGGCACGACTGGTTGCAAAAGGTTTCAAACAAAGACAAAGAGTTGACTATGATGAAACCTTTTCACCAGTAGCTATGCTCAAGTCCATTCGGATTTTGCTTGCGATTGCAGCTTATAACGACTATGAGATCTGGCAGATGGACGTGAAAACGGCTTTCCTCAATGGAAAACTTGAGGAGGATGTGTATATGACACAGCCAGAGGGATTTGTTTCAAAGGTTGGAACAAATCAAGTCTGTAAGCTACAACGATCCATTTATGGATTGAAGCAAGCTTCTCGTAGATGGAACATTCATTTTGATGAGGCAATCAAAGAGTTTGATTTTATTAAAAACGAGGATGAACCATGTTTATACAAGAAGGGTAGTGGGAGCGCAGTATCATTCCTTGTATTATATGTTGATGATATATTACTGATAGGGAATGACATTCCTATGTTACAATCCATTAAAATCTGGTTATCTAAAAACTTCTCCATGGAGGACTTGGGTGAAGCATCCTATATTTTGGGGATAAAGATCTATAGAGATAGATCTAAAAGGATGCTCGGCTTATCCCAAGGAACGTACATTGATACGATGCTAAAGAGGTTTAGCATGAAAGATTCCAAAAGAGGTCTCATGTCGATGAGCCATGGAATAAAGCTCTCCAAGAAATAGGCCCCAAAGACACCTGAGGAGAGAGACCGTATGAGTAAGATCCCTTATGCTTCTGCAATAGGATCTATCATGTACGGTATGATATGTACCAGACCGGATGTTGCTCACGCACTTAGTGTAACAAGCAGATACCAGTCGAATCCAGGAGAAGAGCACTGGAAGGCAGTGAAAAATATCCTAAAGTACTTGACAAGGACTAAAGATATTTTTCTTGTCTACGGTGTGTCTGAATTAAAACTCGAGGGATTCACGGACTCAAGTTTTCAAACAGACCAAGATGACAGTAAATCTGTTTCAGGGTATGTGTTTACCTTGAACGGAGGTGCAGTGAGTTGGAAGAGTTCCAAGAAGCAAACGGTTGCTGATTCAGTGACAGAGGCAGAGTATATAGCTGCAAGTGAAGCTGCAAAGGAAGCTGTTTGGATGAAGAAGTTCATAACTGAACTTGGTGTGGTTCCTAGCATTGGAGAAGCAGTTCCCGTATATTGTGACAACACCGGAGCGGTTGCACAGGCTAAGAAACCCAGGTCTCATCAGAAATCTAAACACGTGTTGCGGCGATTTCACTTGATCAGGGAGATCATTGAAAGAGGAGACGTCACCTTGGAGCGTGTAGACTCTCAAGACAACATTGCAGATCCATTTACTAAAGCTTTAACACAACAGCAGTTTGATCGTCACTTAGAGAAGATGGGTATGAGATACCATGGCGATTGGCTTTAGTGCAAGTGGGAGATTGATAGTAGTGTGCATACAAGCCAATCATGTATGATGATAAAGCACATACTTTGTAAACAATCTTATTTATTTATTAAAGGCATTTAATTATCGACATGGTGCTGTTTTTATAATATGTAAATAACTCATAGTTTTAAGCAATGCTTTTAGAATCATGATGTTGATCATGCTAATGAGATCTAAATTCTTAGAAAGCTTTAAAACTAAAATAGTTCCCAATCGTGGGATTACTAAAAAGGGAATTAGTAAATCCGGATAGATTGGTACATATGTTGCTTGCTCATTGGATGAGGATGACTGATCTCATGGTCATTTGTGTGGAGACACTAAAGCAAGTATGTAGGTGCTTATTGGAGAATAAGTTGACTGAACGTGACTCGCTATGGAATACCTAATGGAGTTTTACTTGCCTGTCAATAGGAATTCCTAATGTGAAAGTAGTACAAGTAATCCTTGGACTTGAGATCATCATAGTATCTTGTATGTAACAAATTATACTTTGACTTATTTCTTAAGACCTTTTAAGGCATATATAGGGTATGCTTGGGTATAATGAGTTACATATGGAGCTAATGAACGATCAATAAAAAATCTACCACCTCTAGTAAAAGAAGAGATATGTCCTATGTGATTCGTTAAATGACAACCTAGGAATCCTTGGCCAAGGTAGAATGAAATTAGAAAGAGGTTTTTAATTTGCATTATTTGGAGTTGTGCATTTTATAATCGAAATACATATGATTAAATAAATTAAGACTTGACAGTAAATCCATGTCTTATATTTAATTGGGACATTGTATGGTGGATGGATTGAATTGTACGGTAACTATTAACTCACAGTTTCTTTTATGATTAATGTTGAAATCTATATTATCTGAAAAGTCGTTGATCGCTAGGGAGGCTTATCCTTATTGTAGAATAAATGTTATTTATTTAAATAGATTATTAGTTTAATTTGTTTATTTAAATAAGATTAGAATTGTTCTAATTGATTTATTCACAACCGGTTTAATATGGAGAACCTAAAGGGTCACACCATAAAAGGAAGAAGAATTATTTAAGAAGAAAATGGCTTGATAGTAATAATGCATTAAGTATAATTAATTTAATCTATGATGATAGAATAAATTAAATAGCTTAATGTTTATTATTTAATATTTTAGAAATATTAAATATAAATTAATAAGAGGAGTCTTATTAATATTATTATTATTATTATTATTATTTTAATTCTAAAGGAGTTTAGGAATTAATATAATATCAGTACTCTCTCTCAATCCTAATAAAGATTAGGATATAAATTAATTAAATAAAACCCTATTCTAATTGGATTAGGAGGGTTAACCTAATATCTATATAAGAGAGTCTTATATCAGAATTAAGGGACGTGAAATTTTCCAAGAGTTGGGAGTACACATATTCTATAGAGATAGAAACAAGGGTTAAGCCAATAACCCATCTTCTTGAGTTCTTCATCTTCCTTGGTGGATCACCGTTAGAGGCCAAACATTTGGGTGACTGACATTGATCAAGGGAAGGAGCCACTACAGAGGAATCAAAGGAGTAGAACTTGTACCTGAGGAAGCTTAGATCTTCAAAGGTATAATTCCATGTTCTCTCTTTTCTGTTATTGATAACAAGCACAAAGCATGATCATGGTTATGGGTTTGTATAAATTTTTGAAAACCTAGTTTTTACGCTTCCACCCTATTTATGTGATTTGATTGCATGATTGCGTTACGTACAAACTCAACACTTTGGTCGTACGAGTAAATAGGTGCTAGAATAATTCTTGCCTTACAAACTGATGTTTCATAGATTGATTTAAATCACAATTATATTCTTCGAATTATTGTTGCGAGTATTGAACTCATAAATTATTCTTATATACATTGTTGAAATTGTCTACGCCATTTAATTCGGCTAGACCAATATCATGAATTAAAAAATGATCCACACCAATTGCCTTGGTGCGGAATCTTATAAATTGACTGAGTTGAACAGCCCTTGTAAAAAGGGAAACTATATAGTTGGGGTGCCGACAGTGGTGTGGTAGGTTATGCATAACTCCAGGTACGATAGGCTGATCCCCTAATTGTACTTGGTTGAGTTACCAGAAATATTCTTGGTGATTCTAGTAGAAGTTCGTGGTTCTTAGCAACCACTCAGTATCCAGTATTTATTTACTTGAAACTTTGAATTCTTTGGATTCTTTTATAAATCCTTGGTCCACAGCGACACTTAGTGATATCTATTCATTCACTTGAAATTGTTGAAACTTTTGAATTCTTTAATAACTTCTCGACCCGTAGTGGTCCTTATTCAACTTCACATAATAGATTTGGAAGTCATTGCTATTTATTTTGTTCACAACATTCTTAATTGAAATCCTGAGCGATTAATTACCGTTTTACCCTTGAGATTTAGAACTGTATATGTTCCTGTTCACATTTATTGGCATATTACTTGCTGAGCAAATTTGTTTCTCACTCTTGCTTTCCATAAATATTTCAGTTAGGGCAGGGCAAGGTGGAACCCCAGGACAAGACAAGTGCGAAGGCAAGGCTATGGAGTAGCTGTGCTTTTCTATCTTAGGATGTTTTCGTTATGTAGTATTAAGACTTATTTAAATGTTATGTATTAAGAAATGTTTGGTTTAAGTTATGAAGTGTATTAGTAATAGTTTCGAGACTTGGGACGAGAATATTTATGTTATATCAATGTAAATTATTCTGTTATTCCATTGTTTGAGATTTTAGTTGTTATTAGAATTAGTACGTGATGAACCGAATTCAAAATTAGTGACGGTCTGAATTTGGGGGCGTCACAGCATGTGCCTTTTCCTACCCATTTGGTATAAATCTCTCTTTTAATCTTACTTTCAACTTCAAAAATATTTTGATCATCATATAAAATATGTATACACATATAGATGAAGGGTTTTCAAATATCAAACTTAAGACTCTTTGTTTCATCAAAATCCAACAAATAAGAAATCAAAGCTTGAAAATGAAGAGAATCAATACATAGTTCTTCTTGCTATCCTTCTTATCTTACCAAAATAGCTTAGATACTTAGCATGCATGAAGATCAAGACCCTCTTCTTCCTCTTGAAGTGGCTGAAATTATGCTCTCTCTTGCTCTCTCTATTTTCTTTTTCTTTCTCTAGCTAAGAAACTTGGAAGAATAATGAAATGAAATAAGTTAATGGAGTGGGTTTAATTGAAAGTGTAAGTATTCTTCTACTAAATCTCTTTTTTAATCATTACTTGGTTGCTTAGTCACTAAACACAAGTGTTGGACATGCTAGAAGGGTGACACATGTCATGGGTGTTGGTTCCAAAAGATTATAACCAAGATTTTGGGCAAACTTCAAAGTTGCAAATTTTCTCCCCATTTTACTGATAGTAGTGTGCATACAAGCCAATCATGTATGATGACAAAGCACATACTTTGTAAGCAATCTTATTTATTTATTAATTAAATATTCATTTAAGGCATATAATTATCTACATGGTGCTGTTTTTATAATATGTAAATAATTCATAGTTTTAAGCAATGCTTTTAGAATCATGATGAGATCATGATAATGAGATCTAAATTCTTAGAAAGCTTAAAAACTAAAATAGTTCCCAATTGTGGGATTACTAAAATGGGGATTAGTAAATCCGGATAGATTAGTACATATGTTGCTTGCTCATTGGATGAGGATGACTGATCTCATGGTCATTTGTGTGGAGACACTAAAGCAAGTATGTAGGTGCTTATTGGAGAATAAGTTCACTGAACGTGACTCGCTATGGAATACCTAATGGAGTTTTACTCGCCTGTCAATAGGAATTCCTAATGTGATAGTAGTACATGTGATCCTTGGACTTGAGATCATCATAGTATCTTGTATGTAACAAATTATACTTTAACTAATTCCTTAAGGCTTTTTAAGGCATATATAGGGTATGCTTGGGTGTAATGAGTTACATATGGAGATAATGAATGATCAATAAAGAATCTACCACCTCTAGTAAAAGAGGAGATATGTCCTATGTGATTCGTTAAATGACAACCCAGGAATCCTTGGCCAAGGTAGAATGAAATTAGAACGAGGTTTCTAATTTGCATTATTTGGAGTTGTGCATTTTCTAATCGAAATACATATGATTAAATAAATTAAGACTTGACAGTAAATCCATGTCTTATATTTAATTGGGACATTGTATGGTGGAAGGATTTAATTGTACGGTAACTATTAACTCACAGGTTCTTTTATGATTAATGTTGAAATCTATATTATCTAGAAAGTCGTTGATCGCTAGGGAGGCTTATCCCTATTGTAGAATAAATGTTATTTATTTAAATAGATTATTAGTTTAATTTGTTTATTTAAATAAGATTAAATTTTTCTAATTGATTTATTCACAACCGGTTTAATATGGAGAACCTAAAGGGTCACACCATAAAAGGAAGAAGAATTATTTAAGAAGAAAATGGCATGATAGTAATAATGCATTAAGTATAATTAATTTAATCTATGATGATAGAATAAATTAAATAGCTTAATGTTTATTATTTAATATTTTAGAAATATTAAATATAAATTAATAAGAGGAGTCTTATTAATATTATTATTATTATTATTATTATAATTCTAAAGGAGTTTAGGAATTAATATAATATCAGTACTCTCTCTCAATCCTAAAAAATATTAGGATATAAATTAATTAAAAGTATTTAATTAAATAATTAAATAAAACCATATTCTAATTGGATTAGGAGGGTTAACCTAATATCTATATAAGAGAGTCTTATATCAGAAATAAGGTACGTGAATTTTTCAAGAGTTGGGAGTACACATATTCTATAGAGATATAAACAAGGGTTAAGCCAATAACCCATCTTACTGAGTTCTTCATCTTCCTTGGTGGATCACCGTTAGAGGCCAAACATTTGGGTGGCTGACATTGATCAAGGGAAGGAGCCACTACAGAGGAATCAAAAGAATCAAAGGAGTAGAACTTGTACCTGAGGAAGCTTGTATCTTCAATGGTATAATTCTATTTTTCTCCTTCTTCATTCACTGATAATTGATGCATAAGAATGATCATGGTAATGGGTTTGTATAAATTTTTAAAAACCTAATTTTTTACGCTTCCGCCCTATTTATGTGATTTGATTGCATGATTGCGTTACGTACAAACCCAACAGTGGTATCAGAGCCAATCTTGTGCTAATTATCGATCTTTGTGATTCCATACATGTATAATATGCGATTGGATCGAGTTCTGGGCAACAAAATTTTTTCTGATTCTGCGAAGCTGCGCCGATTCCTGGCCTTCTTGCTGTGCAGCTGCGCCAGTGTCTTGGCCTGGTTTTCATGCTGCGCAGCTGCGCCGGTTCCCTTTATATTCCTGGCGCAGCTGCGCCACTAACAGAATCTGAATTTTTTTTTATTATTTAATTAAATGAATGATTTATTTAATTAATAAAGGTTTAAAATAAAGAAATTTATTTTATATGAAATGAGATTTCAGAATTGCTAAAATTAAAGAGTTTAATTTGGAATTGTTTTTTGAATGAAATAAAGGAGTTTATTTTTCCAAAAAACAAAGTTTAGCAAACTTTTGCCCATTAACTGATATTAATACATATATGGAATGAATTTACTTTAATGAGATGAATAAATTTTATCGATACGTATGATGATATGTATGGTAATAAAAGGGATTGATTATGGACTATGACCAATGTGATTGGATTTTATTTCGGATGAATGCTTAACTGTATGGTTTTTATAAAATGGGGTCTGCGTACCTCGTCTTCTCTGATTTTATTCTCGGTGTAAAATTCTATCTCCCTTCTATGTACTTCCCCTTGACTGCTGATCAAGGTTTCTATTTAAAAATAATTTATGTAATAGAGATAGTTAGAATTATCTTGAAGAAACTGGAGACCAAGGAGCAAGGAGCGCGTGAAGACCCGTTTGTATGGAGCCCTGGTTTAAATGTAACAGTTACGTTTAAATTTAAATTTTTGCACTCCTAGGTTTGACCTTTTGGTTCACTTGGTGGCTCTACTGAACCAAACTAGAATAAACGTCCATAATCAATCCGGGTAGAATATAGTATTCTATATTGCATGCTAAATATTATATATATTATATTTTATACAAACATGCTTTGCATGTTTAATAAAATGACGCGTATTATATATATATATATATATATATATATATATATATATATATATATGTGTGTGTGTGTGTGTGTGTGTGCATGCGCACTTAAAAAGATGAGACAAATAATAACAAATCCCTCAAAGAAATATTATTAAGTCTGAAGCGTTCAAATGATATTTAGAATATCGAACGTCGCCTTCTAGCATGATTAGTTAATAGAGTATTAAATATTTAATATGAGTTTGTTGTGCTATCCACAAGGCGAGTATTGAATATTTAAGATGTTAATTAATCACATTTGATGCTTATCAAGAAAATTGAACGATCTAGTCTTGTTGTGCTATCCACAAGGACGAAAATTTTTCTTTTTTGAATTTATGGAAGTGCTAGGCTGGACTTAACTTAAATCATTTTAGTTTGGATGTGCACACACAAGACCATTATGATTTAAGAGGCAAAATAAAAGGAGTTACATGGTGATGTAATTGACAACAGTTGTCTACCTATTTATTTGTATATCGCTTGTTGTGCTATCCACAAGGTTATATACATTTGAAATGGGATCCTTAATCTCACTAGCAAATCTTTAATTAGATGTTGCCGAACTATATGAGTGAGGGTAATATAGTTTGATGAAAATAGTGGGAGATACCAATTTAAAATAAAGACCTAAATTTATTTTGGTATGCAAAGTTAATAAAATGAATGTTTGCTAAAATGTTGTCTTTTCACATGCAGAATTTTAAAAATGTCAAAATCACTAATCTCACTACGAAGCATACTTGATGCAAATAAGCTTACCGGCCCGAATTATGAGGGCTGCCTAAGAAATCTGAGAATTGTTCTCACTGCTGAAAAGATTTCTTATGTCCTAAATTCCACTATCCCCGAATCTGTTTCAGAAACAGCCTCTGAGGAAGAGATTGCCACTTTCAATAAGTGGCAAGATGATGCATCTGTGGCTCAATGCATCATGCTCGCATCCATGAATAACGAGCTTCAGCGTCAGCACGAAAAAATGGATGCTCCTGCTATGCTGCTTCACCTCAAGAAGTTGTATGGTGAACAGAGTAGGACTGCTAGATATGAGATATCTAAGGAGCTCTTCCGATCTCGGATGATCGAGGGCACTGCTGTCGAGACTCATGTTCTGAAGGTAATCAATTTGATTGAACGCCTTGGACAGCTTGGGTTCGTCATGGATGGGGAATTGAGTCAAGACTTGGTCTTGCAGTCACTCTCTGAGACCTTCTCGCAGTTTGTGGTTAATTTTCACATGAATAAGCTAGATGTCAGCTTACCTGAGCTGCTTAACATGCTGAAAACTATAGAAGGTCACTTCTCATCCAAGAAGAACCATGTCTTGATGGTGGATTCTTCCAATAAAAGGAAGAGGCCCAAGGTGTCTTCTGAAAAGAAGAAATCTAAGAAGGCTAAGGGAAAAAGGAAAGAAAAGGAGCAAAAGAAACCTGAACCAGCTAAAGGAATGTGCTTTTATTGCAATGAGCCGGGACATTGGAAGAGGAACTGCAAGAAATTTCTAGTAGAGAAGAAACTTGGAGAAGCTTCGACTTCCAATCAAGGTTTGTTTATGATTGAAATTAATTTTTCTGAAAGTCATAATTCTACTTGGGTATTGGATACCGGCTGTGGTTCTCACATATGTAATACTGTGCAGGAACTGGTCAGAAGTAGAAAGCTGAACAAAGATGAGGTGATCCTACGAGTGGGAAATGGAGCAAAAGTTGCTGCATTAGCTGTAGGAACTTATTGTTTAACAATGCCTTCGGGCAAATCCATTTATCTTAATAATTGTTATTATGTTCCGAATATTATTAAAAATATTATTTCAATTTCTGTATTGGATATGGAAGGTTTTGACGTTATTATAAAGAACAATGGTTGTTCTATTTATAAAGACGATGTTTTATATGGTATTGAAAATTTGTGAAGTGGACTTTATACACTTGACTTACAAGAAAATATATTTCAAATTGAACAAATTAAGAAAAGGAAAAGAGATGATATTAATTATACCTATATGTGGCACTGTAGACTCGGTCATATCAATGAAACAAGATTATCCAAGTTGCATAAAGATGGGCTCCTCGAGCTATCTGATTATGAATCATATCCAACTTGTGAATCTTGTCTCAAGGGTAAAATGACTAAATCTCCTTTTAGTGGAAAAGGAGAGAGAGTTACAGAGTTGTTGGCATTGATTTACACAGACGTTTGTGGACCTATGACAACAAGTGCACGGGGTGGGTATTCTTATTTTATTACTTTCACTGATGATCACTCAAGATTTGGATATGCGTATTTAATGAAATACAAATCAGAATCATTTGAAAAGTTCAAAGAGTTCAGAAGTGAAGTAGAGAAACAAACGGGCAAGAGTATTAAGATACTTCGATTAGATCGAGGTGGAGAATACTTAAGCAGTGAGTTTCTCAATTGTCTCAGAGAAAATGGTATAATCTCACAATGGACTCCTCCAGGTACACCACGGTTACATGGAGTATCTGAAAGGAGAAATCGAACACTGTTGGACATGGTTCGATCCATGATGAGTTTTACCGACCTTCCAATTTCCTTCTGGGGATATGCCCTAGAAACGGCTGCATACCTACTTAACAAGGTATCTACCAAATCCGCCCCAAAGACTCCATATGAGATGTGGAAAGGGAGGAAACCAAATCTTAAGCATGTTAAGACTTGGGGTTGTCCAGCTTATGTCAAAAAGTTTGAAAATGATAAGCTACAGACTAAATCCGATAAGTGTAGATTTGTGGGATACCCTAAAGAAACCGTAGGGTATTATTTCTATCATCCAACTGATCAAAAGGTGTTTGTTGCGAAACATGCTACCTTCTTGGAGAAAGAGTTTATCCATGAAGGGGTCAGTGGGAGTAAGATATATCTTGAAGAAGTTCAAGAACCACAAGTTACCACGGACCAAAGTCAGGTACCTAACCAAGTAGAAGAACCTGCTGTACCACACCATGTTCGTAAATCTGGAAGAGTACCGAAGATACCTGAGAGGTATGGATTCGTTATAGAGGATGGCGATGAGGTACACATCATGAATGATGATGATCCAATGAATTACGAACAGGCTATGAGTAATAAAGACTCAGGGAAATGGCTTGAAGCCATGAAATCCGAAATGGACTCCATGTATGAAAACAAAGTATGGTCTTTGGTTTCACCACCTGAAGGTATTAAACCTATTGGGTATAAATGGGTTTTTAAGAAAAAGACTGGAGCAGACGGAAAGGTAGAGACCTATAAGTTCCGACTGGTTGCAAAAGGTTTCAAACAAAGACAAGGAGTTGACTATGATGAAACATTTTCACCAGTAGCTATGCTCAAGTCCATTCGGATTTTGCTTGCGATTGCAGCTTATAACGACTATGAGATCTGGCAGATGGACGTGAAAATGGCCTTCCTCAATGGAAAACTTGAGGAGGATGTGTATATGACACAGCCAGAGGGATTTGTTTCAAAGGTTGGAACAAATCAAGTCTGTAAGCTACAACGATCCGTTTATGGATTGAAGCAAGCTTCTCGTAGATGGAACATTCATTTTGATGAGGCAATCAAAGAGTTTGATTTTATCAAAAACGAGGATGAACCATGTGTATACAAGAAGGTTAGTGGGAGCGCAGTATCATTCCTTGTATTATATGTTGATGATATATTACTGATAGGGAATGACATTCCTATGTTACAATCCATTAAAATCTGGTTATCTAAAAACTTCTCCATGAAGGACTTGGGTGAAGCATCCTATATTTTGGGGATAAAGATCTATAGAGATAGATCTAAAAGGATGCTCGGCTTATCCCAAGGAACGTACATTGATACAATACTAAAGAGGTTTAGCATGGAAGATTCCAAAAGAGGTCTCATGCCGATGAGCCATGGAATAAATCTCTCCAAGAAACAGGCCCCAAAGACACCTGAGGAGAGAGACCGTATGAGTAAGATCCCTTATGCTTCTCCAATAGGATCTATCATGTACGGTATGATATGTACTAGACCGGATGTTGCTCACGCACTTAGTGTAACAAGCAGATACCAGTCGAATCCAGGAGAAGAGCACTGGAAGGCAGTGAAAAATATCCTAAAGTACTTGAGAAGGACTAAAGATATTTTTCTTGTCTACGGTGGGTCTGAATTAAAACATGAGGGATTCACGGACTCAAGTTTTCAAACAGACCAAGATGACAGTAAATCTGTTTCAGGGAATGTGTTTACCTTGAACGGAGGTGCAGTGAGTTTGAAGAGTTCCAAGAAGCAAACGGTTGCTGATTCAGTGACAGAGGCAGAGTATATAGCTGCAAGTGAAGCTGCAAAGGAAGTTGTTTGGAAGAAGAAGTTCATAACTGAACTTGGTGTGGTTCCTAGCATTGGAGAAGCAGTTCCCGTATACTGTGGCTTCTAGTAGTGTGCATACAAGCCAATCATGTATGATGACAAAGCACATACTTTGTAAATAATCTTATTTATTTATTAATAAAATATTCATTTAAGGCATATAATTATCTATATGGTGCTGTTTTTTATAATATGTAAATAACCCATAGTTTTAAGCAATGCTTTTAGAATCATGATGAGATCATGATAATGAGATCTAAATTCTTAGAAAGCTTAAAAACTAAAATAGTTCCCAATTGTGGGATTACTAAAATGGGGATTACTAAATCCGGATAGATTGGTACTTATGTTGCTTGCTCATTGGATGAGGATGACTGATCTCATGGTCATTTGTGTGGAGACACTAAAGCAAGTATGTAGGTGCTTATTGGAGAATAAGTTCACTGAACGTGACTCGCTATGGAATACCTAATGGAGTTTTACTCGCCTGTCAATAGGAATTTCTAATGTGATAGTAGTACATGTGATCCTTGGACTTGAGATCATCCTAGTATCTTGTATGTAACAAATTATACTTTGACTAATTCCTTAAGGCCTTTTAAGGCATATATAGGGTATGCTTGGGTGTAATGAGTTACATATGGAGATAATAAATGATCAATAAAGAATCTACCACCACTAGTATAAGAGGAGATATGTCCTATGTGATTCGTTAAATGACAACCCAGGAATCCTTGGCCAAGGTAGAATGAAATTAGAAAGAGGTTTTTAATTTGCATTATTTGGAGTTGTGCATTTTATAATCGAAATACATATGATTAAATAAATTAAGACTTGACAGTAAATCCATGTCTTATATTTAATTGGGACATTGTATGGGGGAAGGATTGAATTGTATGGTAACTATTAACTCACAAGTTCTTTTATGATTAATGTTGAAATCTATATTATCTGGAAAGTCGTTGATCGCTAGGGAGGCTTATCACTATTGTAGAATAAATGTTATTTATTTAAATAGATTATTAGTTTAATTTGTTTATTTAAATAAGATTAGAATTGTTCTAATTGATTTATTCACAACCGGTTTAATATGGAGAACCTAAAGGGTCACACCATAAAAGGAAGAAGAATTATTTAAGAAGAAAATGGCATGATAGTAATAATTCATTAAGTATAATTAATTTAATCTATGATGATAGAATAAATTAAATAGCTTAATGTTTATTATTTAATATTTTAAAAATATTAAATATAAATTAAATAGAGGAGTCTTATTAATATTATTATTATTATTATTATTTTAATTCTAAAAAAGTTTAGGAATTAATATAATATCAGTACTCTCTCTCAATCCTAATAAAGATTAGGATATAAATTAATTAAAAGTATTTAATTAATTACTTAATTAAAACCCTATTCTAATTAGATTAGGAGGGTTAACCTAATATCTATATAAGAAAGTCTTATATCAGAAATAAGGTACGTGAATTTTTCAAGAGTTGGGAATACACATATTCTATAGAGATAGAAATAAGGGTTAAGCCAATAACCCATCTTACTGAGTTCTTCATCTTCCTTGGTGGATCACCGTTAGAGGCCAAACATTTGGGTGGCTGACATTGATCAAGGGAAGGAGCCACTACAGAGGAATCAAAGGAATCAAAGGAGTAGAACATGTACCTGAGGAAGCTTGGATCTTCAAAGGTATAATTCTGTTTTTCTCCTTCTTCATTCACTGATAATTGATGCATAAGAATGATCATGGTAATGAGTTTGTATAAATTTTTGAAAACCTAGTTTTTACACTTCCGCCCTATTTATGTGATTTGATTGCATGATTGCGTTACGTACAAACCCAACAGTGACAACACCGGAGCGGTTGCACCGGCTAAGGAACCCAGGTCTCATCAGAAATCTAAACACATGTTGCGGCGATTTCACTTGATCAGGGAGATCATTGAAAGAGGAGACGTCACCTTGGAGCGTGTAGACTCTCAAGACAACATTGCAGATCCATTTACTAAAGCTTTAACACAACAGCAGTTTGATCGTCACATAGAGAAAATGGGTATGAGATACCATGGCGATTGGCTTTAGTGCAAGTGGGAGATTGATAGTAGTGTGCATACAAGCCAATCATGTATGATGACAAAGCACATACTTTGTAAACAATCTTATTTATTTATTAATAAAATATTCATTTAAGGCATATAATTATCTACATGGTGCTGTTTTTATAATATGTAAATAACCCATAGTTTTAAGCAATGCTTTTAGAATCATGATGAGATCATGATAATGAGATCTAAATTCTTAGAAAGCTTAAAAACTAAAATAGTTCCCAATTGTGGGATTACTAAAATGGGGATTACTAAATCCGGATAGATTGGTACATATGTTGCTTGCTCATTGGATGAGGATGACTGATCTCATGGTTATTTGTGTGGAGACACTAAATCAAGTATGTAGGTGCTTATTGGAGAATAAGTTTACTGAACGTGACTCGCTATGGAATACCTAATGGAGTTTTACTCGCCTGTCAATAGGAATTTCTAATGTGATAGTAGTACATGTGATCCTTGGACTTAAGATCATCCTAGTATCTTGTATGTAACAAATTATACTTTGACTAATTCCTTAAGGCCTTTTAAGGCATATATAGGGTATGCTTGGGTGTAATGAGTTACATATGGAGATAATAAATGATCAATAAAGAATCTACCACCTCTAGTATAAGAGGAGATATGTCCTATGTGATTCGTTAAATGACAACCCAGGAATCCTTGGCCAAGGTAGAATGAAATTAGAAAGAGATTTCTAATTTGCATTATTTGGAGTTGTGCATTTTCTAATCGAAATACATATGATTAAATAAATTAAGACTTGACAGTAAATCCATGTCTTATATTTAATTGGGACATTGTATGGTGGAAGGATTGAATTGTACGGTAACTATTAACTCACAGGTTCTTTTATGATTAATGTTGAAATCTATATTATCTGGAAAGTCGTTGATCGCTAGGGAGGCTTATCCCTATTGTAGAATAAATGTTATTTATTTAAATAGATTATTAGTTTAATTTGTTTATTTAAATAAGATTAGAATTGTTCTAATTGATTTATTCACAACCGGTTTAATATGGAGAACCTAAAGGGTCACACCATAAAAGGAAGAAGAATTATTTAAGAAGAAAATGGCATGATAGTAATAATTCATTAAGTATAATTAATTTAATCTATGATGATAGAATAAATTAAATAGCTTAATGTTTATTATTTAATATTTTAGAAATATTAAATATAAATTAAATAGAGGAGTCTTATTAATATTATTATTATTATTATTATTTTAATTCTAAAGGAGTTTAGGAATTAATATAATATCAGTACTATCTCTCAATCCTAATAAAGATTAGGATATAAATTAATTAAAAGTATTTAATTAATTAATTAAATAAAATCCTATTCTAATTAGATTAGGAGGGTTAACCTAATATCTATATAAGAGTGTCTTATATCAGAAATAAGGTACGCGAATTTTTCAAGAGTTGGGAGTACACATATTCTATAGAGATAGAAACAAGGGTTAAGCCAATAACCCATCTTACTGAGTTCTTCATCTTCCTTGGTGGATCACCGTTAGAGGCCAAACATTTGGGTGGCTGACATTGATCAAAGGAAGGAGCCACTACAGAGGAGTCAAAGGAATCAAAGGAGTAGAACTTGTACCTGAGGAAGCTTGTATCTTCAAATGTATAATTCTATTTTTCACCTTCTTCATTCACTGATAATTGATGCATAAGAATGATCATGGTAATGGGTTTGTATAAATTTTTGAAAACCTAGTTTTTTACGCTTCCGCCCTATTTATGTGATTTGATTGCATGATTGCGTTACGTACAAACCCAACATTTACCCCCATAGGGCTGAATTTTTGGGCACTTCTCCCCCTTGGTTTAAATTTTTAATTCCTCAATTAGCTTACAAGAAGTCCAATAAGTCCTCTCTTAATTGGGCTAAGAGTTTGGACTTTGATTAATTCACTTTGGGCTTGCAAGTAAATTTTATTTTGCTTACTAGTTAAAATGAACTTGGGCTTCCACCAACAATTAAATTGGGCCATCATAATACTTGTCCCATACATAATATATTGGGCTAGATTAATAACTTAATTGCCCTTAATCACTTTATCTACAAGTCTCATGCTTAATTAAACTAATGAGCTTGTTTAAACAATTTATTCTCCTTAGTCCATGAAATAAATTATCATTTGGACTCTTATACATTATTATTAATGTAAACACATTGTCATATATTAATAATATCAATTTACTTACATAACCCAAATAGACTTTTCTCCATAGAAGTCAACTGTTGACTTTGACCAAAAAGTCAAACCCTTACACATTTTGTGTTTATTGTCATTTCTGACTAAACTTGACGTTCCGAATGCAACCGAGCAGTCCGTGCTTTAAAATTCTATCCTCTCACTCAAATTTTGAGTTTTAACTTACTCCGTTTTTATTGCTAATTATATTAGCTAAGAACTTTCCACTTATTCCACTTCTTATTTGTCAGTCAAGGCCAACATTCACACTATGTTAATTACTGACATAGTTTTATCTGGATTCTCATATCCTTAACTTAATTCATAATTCCTCTTGCTAAAATATATAGCACCTTAGTAAGTGTATATATATATATATATATATACATATACTCATTTTCGTTTAACCTCATAGTATCTCTTCATGGAAAATTTTATTTCCTTAATAAATGTCCACGTATATCATTATCACATTTCTAAATTGAATTCATAGGTATCACAATACCTTATTCTTAACATTCCTTCAAATACATATAACTCATTTCTAGGGTTTGGAATTTTATAACCCATACTTTCTCTATTCTCATTCGAATAGCAAACCATATAGGTTTTACTTGAATAAATCCTTAAATTCTCATCTAGGTTTTATCCTTTAACCTTTATTCTAATCATTCAAGATTTTATAAATTCTCGGGTTATCACATTCACCCCTTCTTCTAAGAATTTCATCCTCGAAATTACAGTCTACTAATCACTGCTCATTCTATTTATCAAAACTAGGTTATTCATTTAACCTTTACAATTTCCTCCTTAGAGGATTTCTCTTCTATCAACACATTCTACTAGGTATTCTTTACCATCACGAAGAAGGTCCATTACCTAGTCGGGTACATTAGGTTATCAGCCTATCACACCTTAGCTTTCAGAACGGCTACATGCGTTCTTAGATTGAGATATATCATCAACCAATATATCCCCATTTATTCATCAAAACTAGATTTTCACAATAACCTTTATTCAATCATATCAGATTCTACCCATAGGTAATAAGTTTACACTATTTCATACCCATCATCACATACTCTCACCCCATCACTTTGAGGAATAAGAATTTTCATATCATGCTAAGGAGTCATATAGACCATGAACTTTGAGGTTTAGGGGTATCACTACCTGCTACCTTTTTCAAATACGAAAAAAAGTGTTCTTCCTCTGAAAAGATGAACGGTACTTCACCTCCGTACTTCATACTGTATACACTTTCTACTAGGTATGTTTACAATCACGAAGAAGGTAAACTACCTAGTCGGGTACATTAGGTGATCAACCTATTGCACCTTAATTTTTGGAACAGCTATATGCGTTCTTAGAATGGAATATATCATCAACCGATATATCCCCATTTGTTTCGGGGTTGTTCACCTCAGTTGTGACACCCCCAGAATAGGTCCAGTCAACCCAACCCATTCTGAGTTGCCAAATACATGATACAGAATTCAAATACAAACTTTTATATCACACGGTCGTGCAAAATACAACCACACAACTGTGAGTGTCGATACAAATCATATATAATACGAAATATCAACATTCAAATTCATTCTTTAATTATTACAATTATTATCCCACTATTTTACAAAAATAGCAAGGACTACTACTGCTCTAACTCGGACCATCATTCTGTCCCCCGACTAGTTCCCGCAACATTCTCATTTCCTGAAGAGGACAATAGATGAAAAGGGTGAGCTCAACTAGCCCAATAAAGAATATTACGACTAAGATAATGAAAAATAAATTATCGTTAGCCTTCGATAAATCAGATAAAATATAATGGACAACCAATTTTAGATCAATACTTGCAGCGAAAATAACAATTCATTAGAAGAGTTAAGTAGAGAATGAAGTCTACTATCTTCTATGATTTAAAAGTCCATCATCAATATTTTATCCCTACAACATCAATCAATATATATCTCGAATCAAATATTCATCTTTGCACTACAGGCCAAAGATATTCATTTGTATCACCAATGGTCATGTTCATCTCAACACTTGTCCATCTTTGCACTACGGCCAAAGATATTCTTCAGGTAATCATTCATCTTTGCTTTACAGGCCAAAGATATTCATCAAGTATCACCATTTAAGACCGAGGATGATGAAAAATACTCATTTAGGACTGAGGATGATGAAAAGCAATATAAACAACGAATCCAATGAGATAAAGGACAAAAATTAAGGATTCGTATTTTAGTTTATCAAGGTTCAAGAATATACCATAATAATACTTTGTGGAGCAAAATTCAAGAATAAAGCTCAAAACTTAGATCCAATCAAAGATAGTAACCATAACAGACAATTTGGACAAATAAAAGAAAATTTAATTTTTTTCGTGAATAGTGCCGTATACGTGAATAGTAACCCCGACGGAAAAAGTAAGAGTTTCATAATAAAATCCATGACAATATTTTGGTATAATGATATTGAAAAGAATAACATCATTTATAAAAGAAAATAACATCCCTTACCTCAAAAGAATAGTACTTCTGACTGGTATATCGGATATAAGCCTGAAAAAAACTTGCACTAAATAGTAACACTCAAAGTATCTAAATACTCACAAAAATACGCTCGATATTATAAAGAGAGAAAACTTTTGATTCTGGTTTAATTTTCAATTCTAACCTAAGCACCCTATTTATAGGAAAAGCTTAGGATGCCAAAGTAGACTTTTTATAAAATAATATTTTATTTTAAAAAAAATTCCAGCCGCCTCATGACCCAAAAGCCATCAGCCTTCACCAAACAAAAGTGGGGCCCACTATTTTATAAAAAAAATATATTTATTTTCTGAAACTTCAATAATTCATAATAAATAGCCCTTTTATCAGAAAAATACAAATTTTATGTCTTTTTATAGGAAATTTAATTCTCTACAACTTCGTAGAAGGAAGTTTTTCTAAATTCCAAACATAAATTATCCGAAATCCACAAACGGATGATTTTCCACACCAAAATACTGATAAAAACACATCAGCACTAACTCCTTCTTTTATATCCACAAAATAAATATTTTCTTATCATATAAATCAATAATTAATTATTCATAAATAATATTACAGAACTACAATATTGACAACCAGATCGTTCCCAGGAAAGAGGGGGCCTTCCGATAAGGACTTCTCCTTACTGGCGCGCAATTAAATAACCCCTCCTAAACAGAACTTTCTTAGACATTGTCAATAATGCTATCTAATAATATTATTCAAATAATATAAATTATTGAGTTGATAATGTGAAATACTGAGCAATGACAATTATTGAATCAATAATACAAAATATCAACGGTAACAATTATTGAATCAATCATCGTAGCAATTATTGATATAAAACATCAACGTAGCAATTATTGAATCAATAAAATATTATGCAATTATTGAATCAGTAATATAAAATATTGAACAGTAATTATTGTAACAATAATTGAGTAGTGACTTCTTACGTAAGAATCAATAATTCGAAATACTATGCAATACCGTGTGCTACTATGCAACACCGCGTATTACTGTATTTTAACCACCGGGTATTTCAACAGTACTAACGGTAACAACTACACCGTTATTTTATAAAAAGGTTATTTCTGTCGCTTTCTATATCCGATAGTTATTCCGTTGTGGGGCCCACAAATAGTTGCGCCGTCGTACGAATATTCTCCGACAATAAAAATATTCAACGACTAAACGAATATTTCCCGACAACACTGAATATTTTATAACCACTTGCTCATTTTAAAATATTTGCACATTTTACCCATAACTTTTCACATTTATCCAATCAACACCTTACTATTTCGAAATAATATATAAAGAAAATTAAATCTTTATTCATAAAAGTTGGGGTCTTACAACCTCTCCTCCTTATGAAATTTCGTCCTCAAAATTGACATACGTACCTGGTATGTCGAAAAAGTGAGGATACGTCGCTTTCATTTCGATTCCAACTCCCAGGTCATTTCTTCAATAGCATGGTTTTGATAGAAGTGTGCATACAAGCCAATCATGTATGATGATAAAGCACATACTTTGTAAACAATCTTATTTATTTATTAATAAAATATTCATTTATTAAAGGCATTTAATTATCTACATGGTGCTGTTTTTATAATATGTAAATAACCTATAGTTTTAAGCAATGCTTTTAGAATCATGATGTTGATCATGCTAATGAGATCTAAATTCTTAGAAAGCTTTAAAACTAAAATAGTTTCCAATCGTGGGATTACTAAAAAGGGGATTAGTAAATCCGGATAGATTGGTACATATGTCGCTTGCTCATTGGATGAGGATGATTGATCTCATGATCATTTGTGTGGAGATACTAAAGCAAGTATGTAGGTGCTTATTGGAGAATAAGTTCACTGAACGTGACTCGCTATGGAATACCTGATGGAGTTTTACTCGCCTGTCAATAGGAATTTCTAATGTGAAAGTAGTACAAGTGATCATTGGACTTGAGATCATCATAGTATCTTGTATGTAACAAATTATACTTTGACTTATTCCTTAATACCTTTTAAGGCATATATAGGGTATGCTTGGGTATAGTGAGTTACATATGGAGATAATGAATGATCAATAAAGAATCTACCACCTCTAGTAAAAGAGGAGATATGTCCTATGTGATTCGTTAAATGACAACCTAGGAATCCTTGGCTAAGGTGGAATGAAATTAGAAAGAGGTTTCTAATTTGCATTAATCGGAGTTGTGCATTTTCTAATCGAAATACATATATTTAAATAAAATAAGACTTGACAGTAAATTCATGTCTTATATTTAATTGGGACATTGTATGGTGGAAGGATAGAATTGTATGATAACTATTTACTCACAGGTTCTTTTATGATTAATGTTGAAATCTATATTATCTGAAAAGTCGTTGATCGCTAGGGAGGCTTATCCCTATTGTAGAATAAATATTATTTATTTAAATAGATTATTAGTTTAATTTATTTATTTAAATAAGATTAGAATTGTTCTAATTGATTTATTCACAACCGATTTAATATAGAGAACCTAAAGGGTCACACCATAAAAGGAAGAATAATTATTTAAGAAGATAATGACATAATCGTAATAATGCATTAAGTATAATTAATTTAATCTATAGTGATAGAATAAATTAAATAGATTAATGTTTATTATTTAATATTTTAGAAATATTAAATATAAATTATTAAGAGGAGTCTTATTAATATTCTTATAATTATTATTATTTTAATTTCTAAAGGAGTTTAGTAATTAATTTAATATTAGTACTCTCATTTATTCCTAATAAGATTAGGAGACAAATTAATTAAATAAATTTAATTAATTATTCCCATGTGGTGGGAAGCCTAAATTTATTAAAGGAGTTTAATTAATTAAAAGAAATCCCATGTCTAATAGGATTAGAAGGGTTGACCAATATTTATATAAGAGGTGTCTTATAATAGATATTATTTTGATGCAATTCCAATTGTTGAGAGTACTCCTTTTCTATAGAGGATAAAAAACTAAGGTTTAGCCAAACACCCTCCTTCTTGATAATTCCTCTTCCTTGGTGGATCACCTCTAGAGGCCAAACACTTGGGTGGCTAACGTTGATCAAAGGAAGGAATCTAACCCGAAAATTCAAGGAGATCACGAAGAACTAGGAGTTGAACTAGTACTTGTGGAAGCTTCGTTCTACAAGGGTATGACTTCATAACTTCTTATTTATCGTTTTAAATTAATAATTTGCATAAAGGATGATCCGGGTAATGGTTTTGTAGAATTTTTTTAAAACTCTGATATACCATGCTTCTGCTAATTTTTGCAATTTGATTGCATCACGATTTCGTACAAACCCAACAGGTTTCTCCATAAAACTTTAACTTGAGGTATAATTTTCGAGCGTAGAACATGCTCCTTCCTATCCAAGATCTTGACAAGTACCTCCTCGTACGTTAAATCTTCAGCTATCTCGTCTGGTTCTAACTCAATAATGCGGTTTGGATCTTTCACATATTTACGAAGCACGGATATGTGAAAAACGTTATGAGCACGAGATATGCGTGGAGGTAAAGCGAGTCTATAGGCCACATTTTCTACTCGGTCAAGGATCTCAAATGGACCAATGAATCGTGGATTGAGCTTTCCTCTCTTCCCAAATCTTGTAACTCCTTTCCACGGAGCAACACGTAATAACACATGGTCCCCAACATTAAATTCCACGTCCTTTCGATGAAGATCCGCATAACTCTTTTGTCGATCTTGTGCAGTTTGTATCCGTTGTCGGATCATTTGGATCTTTTCTGTAGTCATACGTACCAAATCCGGTCCCAATAATGTTGCTTCACCCACCTCATCCCAACATACTGGAGAGCGACACTTTCTCCCATACAACGCTTCGAATGGAGCTACGCCTATACTTGCTTAATAACTGTTGTTGTAGGAGAATTCCACCAATGGTAAGTACTTATCCCAACTCCCTTTGAAGTCTAGAACACAGAGTCTCAATAGATCTTCAAGAGTTTGAATAGTCCTTTCTGATTCTCTGTTTGTTTGAGGATGATAAGTCGAACTGAATCGTAAATTCGTGCCCATAGCTTTCTGCAAACTGATCCAAAATCGTGAAGTAAATCTGGGGTCACGATCCCAAACTATGGATACTGGCATGCCATGCAATCTCATAATCTCACTCACGTACATATGAGCAAGACATTCAAGGGAATAAGTCTCTTGTATCGGCAAGAAATGAGCAGACTTGGTTAATCTATCAATAATAACCCAAATCGCATATATGCCTTGAGAAACCATGGGAAGACCCGTAACGAAATCTATCGTAATGTGTTCCCATTTCCATTTCAGAATCTCCAGTGGTTGCAATGGACCCCTCGGCACTTGATGCTCCGCCTTTACACGTTGACAAGTTAAACATCTCGAAATAAACTCCGCGATCTCTCTTTTCATATTGCTCCACCAAAATGTATGTCGAAGATCACGATACAGTTTGGTACTCCCAAGATGGATTGCAAATGGTGTGTTGTGTGCCTCCATCATGATTCTATGCTTCAAGTCAGAATCGTTAGGAACACAAAGTCTGGAGTTGACTCGAAGTATTCCCTCTTCATCGATTCTCGCTTCTGGAATGGCACCTTCTTGCACCTTCTTCTTCATCTTCATCAACTCCGGATCCGTAGCTTGAGCAGCTTTAACTTTATCAATCAAAGTTGGTTCTACGCGTATACTTGACATCATCGCACTCGTTCCCACATATGATCTTCTACTCAACGCGTCAGCTACCACGTTCGCTTTTCCAGGATGGTATTGGATGGTATGATCGTAATCTTTCAACAGCTCAAGCCAACGTCGTTGCCGCATGTTGAGTTCCTTCTGAGTGAAGAAATATTTAAGGCTCTTATGATCCGTATAAATCTCCAGTTTCTCCCCGTACAGATAATGTCTCCAGATTTTCAACGCAAAAACGACTGCTGCCAACTCTAGATCATGAGTAGGATAATTCCTCTCATATTCTTTGAGTTGTCGCGAGGCATAGGCTATGACTTTTCCATGTTGCATGAGAACACATCCTAACCCTTTGCCCGAAGCATCGCTATAGATAACAAATCCATCCAAACCAGATGGTATTGTCAGAACAGGTGCCGAGATAAGTCTTCTCTTGAGCTCTTGGAAGCTCTTCTCGCATTCCTTGCTCCAAACGAATTTTGTATCTTTCCGAGTCAACTGAGTTAATGGAGTAGCGATTCTAGAAAATCCCTCTACAAACCTCCGATAATAACCGGCTAAGCCCAGAAACCTTCGTACTTCGGTCATCGACTTAGGTTGCTCCCAACTTTGTATTGCTTCAATCTTCGTTGGATCAACAGATACTCCACGTTTCGATACCACGTGCCCAAGGAATGCTACTTCCTCAAGTCAGAACTCGCATTTCTTCAGCTTGACATATAGCTTGTTCTCACGAAGCTTTTGAAGTACCAGCTTCAAGTGGTGCTCATGATCTTCATGGCTTTTAGAATAGATGAGGATGTCATCAATAAAGACAACAACGAACTGATCCAAATACTCCTTGAATACACGGTTCATCATATCCATGAAAGTAGCAGGTGCTTTAGTCAATCCAAAAGACATGACTAAGAACTTATAATACCTGTACCGAGTTCTGAAGGCAGTCTTCGGAATATCCTCAGTTTTAATCTTCAGCTGATGATATCTAGAACGAAGATCGATCTTTGAAAAGAATTGCGCTCCTTGCAACTGGTCGAACAGGTCATCAATACGAGGTAGCGGATACCTATTCTTGATGGTGACATAGGTTCAACTCCCGATAGTCAATACAAAGTCGCATACTCCCGTCTTTCTTCTTTACGAATAAAACAGGAGCACCCCAAGGAGACGTACTAGGACGAATATAACTGATGTCTAATAATTCCTGTAATTGGACCTTTAACTCCTGAAGTTCAATAGGAGCCATTCGATATGGGGTTTTAGAAAGGGGTTTTGTACCGGGTTCAAGGTTAATAAAGAATTCAACTTCACGTTCTGGGGATAGACAGGGAAGTTCTTTGGGAAATACATCAGGAAACTCCTTAACAACAAAAATATCATTCAAACCTAATGTATTCTGGTTTAGATCAGTGACATGAGCTAAGAAAGCTTGACATCTGTTTTTCAACAAATGAATAGCTTTATGACTTGAAATTATATTGACTGATTTTAGTGGTTTGGTGGTTTGGATTCACACAACAGGTTGATTAGGAATATGAAAACTAACAACCTTACAAAAACAATCAATTTTGCCATGGTAAGTGGTTAACCAGTCAATTCCTAAAATCACGTCAAATGCAAGTATTTTCAAAGATATAAGATCAACAGGTAAGGTAAGGGTACCAATCTGAATCAAGCAAGATTTGAAAACTGTGGATGTAATAAAGGTTTCTCCCAACAGAGTTTCAACATATAAGTCAAAGTCTAATTTATCAGAAGTCAAGTTCAAACGTTGAGCACAAGTAGGTGAAATAAAAGAATGGGTATCACCGGTATCTAACAAGGTGTAAACTTCGCAAGAGTTTATGATTAGCTTACCCGTAATCACCTCGTGTGGATTCCTCGCGTTTTGGGCTGTCACGACAAACGCTCTTCCAGGAATCACCGACTTTGACTTGTCCAAAACCGCCTTTGGAATCACCACCCCTGCTGGACTTGGTTTCGCAACAGGACAATCTCGAGCTATATGTCCTTCTTTTCCACAGTTATAGCATGCTTTGAATTGTTATGGGCAGTTTGGGCTGATGTGTCCCTCCTTCCCGCATTTATAGCATACGACCGGTGGTCGTTCTCCTCCCCTAGAAACAGTTGATGCTGGTGCTGATGTTGACGTCTTCACGTTCTCATTGTTGTACCTTCTCTTTTTAAAATCTCCCCCGATTTGCTTTTTCTACTATCATGGCCACGATTACCACCGGGGTGGTTACCGCTTCTGTCATACTTTTCTCCCCGCTGGTTGTCATTGCTCCGATGACTGCTGCCACCGGTACGCCTTGGTTGTTGTCCCTTGGTTGAACATAATCATTATCTCGTTCTAACAACTGGGCCCTGTTCACTACATCCGAATATAGAGAAAATTTGTGAGAAATGAGGTATTGACGTATTTCGGGTTTCAAACCTCTCAGAAACATCCGCATCATACGCTCCTCATTCTCCACCAAATGAGGTGCAAACCTGGACAGCTACCTAGTCGGGTACATTAGGTGATCAACCTATTGCACCTTAATTTTTGGAACAGCTATATGCGTTCTTAGAATGGAATATATCATCAACCGATATATCCCCATTTGTTTCGGGGTTGTTCACCTCAGTTGTGACACCCCCAGAATAGGTCCAGTCAACCCAACCCATTCTGAGTTGCCAAATACATGGTACAGAATTCAAATACAAACTTTTATATCACACGGTCGTGCAAAATACGACCACACAACTGTGAGTGTCGATACAAATCATATATAATACGAAATATCAACATTCAAATTCATTCTTTAATTATTACAATTATTATCCCACTATTTTACAAAAATAGCAAGGACTACTACTGCTCTAACTCGGACCATCATTCTGTCCCCCGACTAGTTCCCGCAACATTCTCATTTCCTGAAGAGGACAATAGATGAAAAGGGTGAGCTCAACTAGCCCAGTAAAGAATATTACGACTAAGATAATGGAAAATAAATTATCGTTAGCCTTCAATAAATCAGATAAAATATAATGGACAACCAATTTTAGATCAATACTTGTAGCGAAAATAACAATTCATTAGAAGAGTTAAGTAGAGAATGAAGTCTACTATCTTCTATGATTTAAAAGTCCATCATCAATATTTTATCCCTACAACATCAATCAATATATATCTCGAATCAAATATTCATCTTTGCACTACAGGCCAAAGATATTCATTTGTATCACCAATGGTCATGTTCATCTCAACACCTGTCCATCTTTGCACTACGACCAAAGATATTCTTCAGGTAATCATTCATCTTTGCTTTACAGGCCAAAGATATTCATCAAGTATCACCATTTAAGACTGAGGATGATGAAAAATACTCATTTAGGACTGAGGATGATGAAAAGCAATATAAACAACGAATCCAATGAGATAAAGGACAAAAATTAAGGATTCGTATTTTAGTTTATCAAGGTTCAAGAATATACCAAAATAATACTTTGTGGAGCAAAATTCAAGAATAAAGCTCAAAACTTAGATCCAATCAAATATAGTAACCATAACAGACAATTTGGACAAATAAAAGAAAATTTAATTTTTTCGTGAATAGTGCCGTATACGTGAATAGTAATCCCGACGGAAAAAGTAAGAATTTCATAATAAAATCCATGACAATATTGTGGTATAATGATATTGAAAAGAATAACATCATTTATGAAAGAAAATAACATCCCTTACCTCAAAAGAATAGTACTTCTGACTGGTATATCGGATATAAGACTGAAGAAAACTTGCACTGAATAGTAACACTCAAAGTATCTAAATACTCACAAAAATATGCTCAATATTATAGAGAGAGAAAACTTCTGATTCTGGTGTGATTTTCAATTCTAACATAAGCACCCTATTTATAGGAAAAGCTTAGGATGCCAAAGTAGACTTTTTATAAAATAATATTTTATTTTAAAAAAAATTCCAGCCGTCACATGACCCAAAAGCCATCAGCCTTCACCAACCAAAAGTGGGGCCCACCATTTTATAAAAATAATATTTATTTTCTAAAACTTTAATAATTCATAATAAATAGCCCTTTTATCAGAAAAATACAAATTCTATGCCTTTCTATAGGAAATTTAATTCTCTACAACTTTGTAGAAGGAAGTTTTTCCAAATTTCAAACATAAATTATTCGAAATCCACAAACGGGTGATTTTTCACACTAAAATACTGATAAAAACACATCAGCACTAACTCCTTCTTTTATATCCACAAAATAAATATTTTCTTATCATATAAATCAATAATTAATTATTCACAAATAATATTACAGAACTACAATATTGACAACCAGATCGTTCCCAGGAAAGAGGGGGCCTTCCGATAAGGACTTCTCCTTACTGGCGCGCAATTAAATAACCCCTCCTAAACAGAACTTTCTTAGACATTGTCAATAATGCTATCTAATAATATTATTCAAATAATATAAATTATTGAGTTGATAATGTGAAATACTGTGCAATGACAATTATTGAATCAATAATACAAAATATCAATGGTAACAATTATTGAATCAATCATCGTAGCAATTATTGATATAAAACATCAACGTAGCAATTATTGAATCAATAAAATATCATGCAATTATTGAATCAATAATATAAAATATTGAACAGTAATTACTATAACAATAATTGAGTAGTGACTTCTTACGTAAGAATCAATAATTTGAAATACCGTGTGCTACTATGCAACACCGCGTATTACTGTATTTTAACCACCGGGTATTTCAACAGTACTAACGGTAACAACTACACCGTTATTTTATAAAAAAGTTATTTCTGTCGCTTTCTATATCCGACAGTTATTCCGTTGTGGGGCCCACAAATAGCTGCGCCGTCGTACAAATATTCTCCGACAACAAGAATATTCCACGACCAAATGAATATTCCCCGACAACAATGAATATTTTATAACCACTTGCTCATTTTGAAATATTTGCACATTTTACCCATAACTTTTCACATTTATCCACTCAACACCTTACTATTTCGAAATAATATATAAAGGAAATTAAATCTTTATTCATAAAAGTTGGGGTCTTACATCAGTCTTAACATCAGAGTCCGTACCAACACAATTTGGTTCGGGATAATTCTCAAAGAGATACTTGAATCTTCATAAACATTGGTCTAGCTAAATCAATTAGCGTAGACGTATATCAATAATTCAAACATCAATCGAAACATATATCTGGCCAAATTCAATTGGCACTCAACTTTTTTCTTAAAATTCAAAAAATTGTTTTATGGCGTCATGATACCGCATTTTTTTCACAGTCTATTTGAGGATTTTGTCATTTCATGACTCGTCATACTACATCGTACCATAGTGGGTTGACGCTCCTTAGATCACATCCAACACTAGGTAATTCTGCATTGATAACTCTATCATTTTTATCATTCTACATCAGGTTCTATGATGCATTGATGATATATAAAATACATTTTGACATCTCAAATTATTTTTGTCTAGCCGAAATAAATTAGCATAGACTCTTCTTTAAACAGCTCAAAACCATTGAAAATCACTTTTGATGTTATTATGCCGCTTGCTGATAACAAAAATTCATTTTATTTCGAAAGGCACATCAGTGCAAATTAAGCTTGATGTCAAAAATTTGAAGTCTAGCACAGCTAGAAGATTTGGAATACCTATGCTTCCATCATCAACTTCAATTTCTCTAATGATCATTTGCTTAATCATTCTATCTATTCTATCACCATTAGAATTTAACAATTCTTCATCTTTCATCCACAACTTTTCTATACCCCAGTACAGTTCATCAAACATAGCACACGATATGAGTTTAGGAACTTTCCACAATAATATGAGTTTAGGAACTTATCCTAGCAATACGTAGTTCAAGAACCGATCAGGAACTGTCCGTACGCTTAGGGGTTCAAAAATATACCGTACGATTATGAGTCACGAACTTACCATAAGTATGAGTTCCAAGAACTCGCACCTATTCTTATATTCTCTACCTATCCGTTATACACATGAGAAAAAAATCACCTTCTCAGCATACATATAGCGAATAGCATGACATCAACATTTCAATGATTATCAATGCAAGAAGCTAAGTGGTTGTCGAACCAAACACCATCCCCCGCCCATACAAGGAATTGGTTAACTCAGCCACTAATCAATACAGGAAGATAAGCAGTTTGTTAGACCAAGGACAACTCCCTGCCCATACAAGGAATTGTTCACTCAACCACTATATCAATATAGGAAGCTAAGTGTTTCTAAGACCAAGCATAAATCCCCGCCCATACAAGGAATCATACTGCTTAACTGCTAACATGAGTCCTCAATTGAAATTCCACATAACTCTATCTTTCTCATAACTTCTCGCTCTATGCTCGATACAGATTTTTTTTTGTATCTCATCATTCATAACTCCTCGTGAGTTTATCTCGTGCTATCTCATAGTACATTCTCTTTTTTGCTCAATACGAATTTCATTTAATCCGTATTTCATCCTTTTCGACTCTTTCGAGTTTAACTCGTACTATTTCATAGTACCATATTTGTATAGCCCTTCTGCTATAAAGTCTTCAATTAATAGATTGATTATCTGTCCTTCTAGGACCTCATCGGATCACGTTGTGATCTTATCTTACAATCGTGTTATATTACGATTCTTTTTCATTCCAAGATCGTTTTATTTTACGATCTTCATTTCTTTCATCCTTAATCATATTATTTATGATTATCCGAATCAGGTGTCCCCTGATCCTCTACTTCTTGCCTTTCTAATATTCTTCTTTGAATCTCTTTTCTATCTTATGATCGTTTTGATCCATACTCTTCTCATTTCTTTCTTTAATCATATTACTTTATGATTAACTGAATCAGGTGTCCCCTGATCCTTAAGCTTGTCAAGATTCCTCTTTGAATCTTATTTATCATCTTTTTATCTTAATGATGAATTTTCTGAATTCATCTCTTAGCACTTAAACTCTATTTGAGTTTATTCCTCATCATCCTTATCATCATTTCTATGGTTATAGCCTAAGGTACTCCTACCTAAGGGTTATAACCTATCAGCTCTGATACCAACCTGTGACGCCCCCAAACCCGGGTCCTCTAACCTCGAATTCGGTTCGTTATGGTAATTCATTCTTCATACACATTCTATCATCTAATGCGGAACATATAAACATATGTTATTTATTTCAGATGATTCTACAATAATTCCCCAGGTTTCTTAACCTTAATTGAATACATACCTTTAACACTCAAAAATGTTTACATAAGATAACTAAATAGTTATTCTTGCATAGTAATATTCTACTATTGTACTTTTCTCTTGACTGTGTCCTTCTTCCAGCCTTCGTCTTAATCTGAAATTGGATAACAAGGGTGAGCAGCAAGTTTGCCCAACAAGTTTAAGTTCAAATGAAGGTATATTATAATTGAAAAGAATAGTAAGCTGACAAACTTTCAACAATATGATAGTTGTGAAAGAATATAAATTAATTTTTTTCATAACTAAATGACCGAGTCAATAATGATGAATGGCCAATAATGAATATGAACAAATTCAACTAAACCCTATGGTAATGAAGGTGATCAGCCTTTCTAACATGATAAACATACGCAACATGCACTAAGTCTTCAAAACAAATTTGAGTTAACAAATTTTAACATGCTTGATCTAGCTGACACAACTAGCATAGATCCATCTCATAAGTAATTTTAAACATTCTTGATCTAGCTAACATAACTAGCATAGATCCATCTCATAAGCAATTTTAAACATTCTTGATCTAGTAGACACAACTAGCATAGATCCATCTCATAAATCAGTTCTATGTATAAAAGAACTTTAGTCAATTCAAAGTTCAATAAATAGTAGAACATGGATTTAATTTGCACAAGATTCACAATAATTCATCAGGATGTGGAAAAATCAACAATATTTATCCACCAACATGCTTGAAAAATAATAACTCGAGTTTGAGTTAGGAAACTTGCCTGTTTGACAAGCCACAACTTACTAGCTTTAATTAACACTCTATGAATGACCTAACATTGATAATGTAGATCTATCAATTAGTACTGCGTATAATTGTTCATCAATACGCTTACTCGTATTATTATCTAAGCCAATAATACAATCACAAGGTACATATATCTAATGTACTATCATTAATCCTATAAGATATTCAATTGATCCTAGGTTAATGATTTAATAATTAATAAGGTTTTTCTTAAGTAATAAACACTTATTAGTTCTTTAAACAATTTGTTATAATTGTTTACTTAAGGAGTTTATTTAATTTCCTTTAATTGTTAACTCCCTCTTCCTTTGATTACTAGTTTAATATTTGTTAAATAGTAATTAACTATTTATCTTTAGTTATTACTTACTAATAACCAATTATAACTCCTTATTATTTAATGTCAATTAAATAATGGATAATTAAATTATTATTTATCTTTAAATAATAATTAATAACTCCATCATCTTTGAATAAATAATAATTGATTTATTCATTTCCTTCTTCTTTAATCATTCCTTAATATTATTAAAAAAATAATTAATTAACATTCATCTTTATTTATTATTTAAATAATAAATAATTAATTCTATAAACTTTCATGTCAAAGTAAGTAAGTAATTACTTCATTATTACTTAATCTTACTTCAATACTCTTTAATCATTATTTAATATTAATTAAATAATAATTAATTAATTTATTAACTCAATTTATTATTTAATCTTAATTAAATAATAAGCAGTTATTTTATTAACATTAACTCATTTTAATTATTACTTAACATTATTTAAATAATAATTAAATAATTAATTGCATTTCATTTTATGTGTAATTAACTTACTAGCCCATTAGTGGCTTTAAAGTTATTTATTATAATAACTTACTTTCATTTCGCTTCATATTGATACTCTACTTTTAGCCCAAAATTTTATATTTGGGGTCCTTCACGGAAATGCTTGTAGAACGAAGTCTACAACTCGGATTTAGGTTCCGTCAGAGACGTTGGATTCGTATCTTCCCGAATTCCAATTTCCATTTATTAAACATCACATTATGTTCGGTTTAGGTCCCGAAAATCAGTGTTAAAGTGGACTGATCCGCAAGGACATTCATAATAGTTAGTTCGTTTTTCAGATTTGGGGTCCTTTACGAAAACGCTCATACCTCGAGATCTACATCTCGGATTTAGGTCCATTTGGTATCGTTGGATTTGTATTTTCCTGAACTATAGTTTTCATATATCAAACACCAAATTTGAGTTTTTTTGGTTATCGAAAATTATCCACAAGTGACTGATCAGTAGCATATTTATCACAGTTGGGTGGTTTGGGATTTAATTCATAACTTGCTCATTTTTAAACATATTTGAGTGATTCCAAAGGGGTTTTGCCCTTAACTCATGCATCTAGCATACCAAGAAAGAAAATCTCAAATATCACTTGTAGATTTCAACATGCACATGTTATAGCATACTAGTTAAATAGAAATTTCTTCAAAAATCCATTTAACATCCTTTTTCCAACTCTCATCACATGAACTCATATAAATCCACAAGTCTCATTTGTTAAACTCAAGATCTAACACTCTAATCTTGATATTAACCATATTCAACATGCATCACAAGAATCTAACATAAAATTACCTAGTGCATGCATGCATGTGCCTTTTAATACCCGTTTAGTATAAATCTCTCTTTTGATCTTACTTTCAACTTCAAAAATGTTTTGATCATCATATAAAACATTTATACACATATAGATGAAGGGTTTTCAAAGATCAAACTTAAGACTCTTTGTTTCATCAAAATCCAACAAATAAGAAATCAAAGCTTGAAAATGAAGAGAATCAATACCTAGTTCTTCTTGCTATCCTTCTTATCTTCCCAAAATAGCTTAGATACTTAGCATGCATGAAGATCAAGACCCTCTTCTTCCTCTTGAAGTGGCCGAAATTATGCTATCTCTTGCTCTCTCTATTTTCTTTTTCTTTCTCTAGCTAAGGAACTTGGAAAAATAATGAAATGAAATAAGTTAATGGAGTGGGTATAATTGAAAGTGTAAGTATTCTTCCATTAACTCTCTTTCTTAATCATTACTTGGTTGCTTAGACACTAAACACAAGTGTTGAACATGCTAGGAGGGTGACACATGTCATGGGTGTTGGTTCCAAAAGATTATACCAAGATTTTGGGCAAGCTTCAAAGTTGCAAATTTTCTCCCCATTTTACCCCCATAGGGCTGAATTTTTGGGCTCTTCTTCCCCACTTGGTTTAAATTTTTAATTCCTCAATTAGCTTACAAGAAGTCCAATAAGTCCTCTCTTAATTGGGCTAAGAGTTTGGGCTTTGATTAATTCACTTTGGGCATGCAAGTAAATTTTATTTTGCTTACTAGTTAAAATGAAATTGGGCTTCCACCAACAATTAATTTGGGTCATCATAATACTTATCCCATACATGATATATTGGGCTAGATTAATAAATTAATTGCCCTTAATCACTTTATCTACAAGTCTCATACTTAATTAAACTAATATGCTTGTTTAAACAATTTATTCTCCTTAATCCATGAAATAAATTATCATTTGGACTCTTATACATTATTATTAATATAAACACATTCTCATATATTAATAATATCAATTTACTTACATAACCCAAATAGACTTTTCTCCATAGAAGTCAACTATTGACTTTGACCAAAAAGTCAAACTCTTACACATTTTGTGTTTATTATTCTTTCTGACTAAACTTGACGTTCCGGACGCAGCCGAGCAGTCCGTGCTTCAAAATTCTATCTCTCACTCAAATTTTGAGTTTTAACTTGCTCTATTTTTATTGCTAATTATATTAGCTAATAATTTTCAACTTATTCCACTTCTTATTTGTCAGTCAAGGCCAACATTCACACTATGTTAATTACTAACATAGTTTTATTTGGATTCTTATATCCTTAACTTAATTCATAATTTCTCTTACTAAAATATATAGCACCTTAGTAAGTGTGTGTGTGTGTGTGTATATATATATATATATATATATATATATATATATTTCTATACATATACTCATTTTCGTTTAACCTCATAGTATCTCTTTATGAAAAGTTTTATTTCCTTAATAAATGTCCACGTATATCATTATCACATTTCTAACACTATTCAATCCACATTGAATTTATAGGTATCACAATACCTTATTCTTAACATTCCTTCAAATACATATAACTCCTTTCTAGGGTTTGGAATTTTGTAACCCATACTTTCTCTATTCTCATTCTTGCAAACCATATAGGTTTTACTTGAATAAATCCTCAAATTCTCATCTAGTTTTATCCTTTAACCTTTATTCTAATCATTCAAGATTTTATAAATTCTCGGGTTATCACAGAAACAATATGGTCTGTTAAAATGAAGGCTTGTGTGAGATGTACGCATCGTTTTGAACGTGATAGTCATTGTATTGCTCATTTTGATATTAATCAAACTAGAATGAAGTTATATGACTCATAATTACCTCTTTCTTTGACAATTTTAGAGAATCAATGAAATAATAAGAAGGTCTCCCTAAATGAAGACTAGTGTGAGATGTACGCATAGTTTTGAACGCGATAGTCATGGGTTTCTCTTTTTTAAGCTAATCAAACTAGAACAAAATAATACAACTCTTAATCAACTCTTTCTTTGTAAATTTGAAACAACCAATGAAACAATATGAAGGTCTCCCTAAATAAAGATTAGTGTGAGATCTACGCATCGTTTTGGACACGATAGTAATGAGATTGCTCATTTTGATGCTAATTTCAGCTAGAACGAAGTAATAGGACTCATAATCACCTATATTTTGATAATTTGAGAGAACTAATGAAAAAAATAAGAAGGTGTCCCTTAATGAAGACTTGTGTGAGATGTACGGATCGTTTTGAAGGCACTAGTTATAGTATTGCTCTTTTTGATGCTAATCAAACTAGAACGAAGTCATAGGACTCATAATCATATCTTTCTTTGACAATTTGAGAAAACCAATGGAATAATACGACGGTCTCCCTGAATCAAGACTTGTGTGAGATGTACGTGTCGTTTTTAGCGCGATAGTCATGAGATTGCTCTTTTTGATATTAATCAAATTAAAACGAAGTAAAAGGACTCCTAATCAACTCTTTCTTTGACAATTATAGTGAACCAATGAAATAATAAGAAGGCCTCCTTAAATGAAGACTTGTGTGAGATGTACGCATCGTTTTGAACGCGATAGTCATGAGATTGTTCCTTTTGATGCTAATCAAACTAGAACGAAGTTATAGGACTCCTAATGACCTCTTTCTTTGACAATTTTAGGGAACCAATGAAACAATAAAAAGGTCTCCCTAAATGAAGACTTGTGCTCTACGCATCGTTTTGGATGCGATAGTGATGAGATTGCTCCTTTTGATGCTAATTTTAACTAGAACGAAGTAATAGGACTCATAATCACCTATATTTTGACAATTTGAGAGATCTAATGAAACAATAAAAAGCTCTCCCAAAATAAAGACTTGTGTGAGATGTACGGATCGTTTCTAAGATACTAGTGATAGGATTGCTCCTTTGATGCTAATCAAACTATAACGAAGTCATAGGACTCATAATCACATCTTTCTTTGACAATTTGAGAGGACCAATGAAACAATAAGAAGATCTCCCTAAATTAAGACTTGTGTGAGATGTACGCATCGTTTTTAACGCGATAGTCATTGGATTGCTCCTTTTGATGCTAATCAAATTAGAATGAAGTAATAGGACTCCTAATCACCTTTTTCTTTGATAATTTTATAGAACAAATGAAACAATAAGAATGTCTTCTAAAATGGAGACTTGTGTGAGATGTACGCATCATTTTTACCTGCGCGATAGTCATGGCATTGCTACCTTTGATGCTAATCAAACTAGAACGAAGTTATAGAACTCCTAATCACCTCTTTATTTGACAATTTTAGAGAACCAATGAAACAATAAGGTCTCTTTAAATGAAGACTTGTGTGAGATGTACGCATCGTTTTGAATGTGATAGTCATGTGAGTGCTCCTTTTGATACTAATCAAACTATAACGAAGTTATAGGACTCCTAATCACCTCTTTCGTTGACAATTTTAGAGAATCAATGAAACAATAAAAAGGTCTCCCTAAATGAAGACTTGTGTAAGATGTACGCATGGTTTTGAACGCTATAGTCATAGGTTTCTCTTTTTGACGCTAATCAAACTAGAACGAAATAATACAACTCTGAATCACCACTTTCTTTGTAAATTTGAAACAACCAATGAAACAATATGAAGGTCTCCCTAAATAAAGACTTGTGTGAGATCTACGCATCGTTTTGGACACGATAGAGATAGGATTGCTCTTTTTGATGCTAATTTCAACTAGAAGGAAGTAATAGGACTCATAATTGCCTATATTTTGACAATTTGAGAAAACTAATAAAAAAAATAAGGTATCCCTAAATGAATACTTGTGTGAGATGTACAGATCGTTTCCAAGGCACTAGTGATAGGATTACTCCTTTAATGCTAATCAAACTAGAACGAAGTCATAGGACTCATAATCGCATCTTTCTTTTACAATTTGAGAGAACCAATGAAACAATAAGAAAGTCTCCATAAATCAAGACTTGTGTGACATGTACGCATCGTTTTTTACGTGATAGTCATAGGATTACTCCTTTTGATGCTAATCAACTTAGAACGAAGTAATAGGACTCCTAATCACATCTTTCTTTGACCATTTTATAGAACCAATGAAACAATAAGAATGTCTCCTTAAATAAAGACTTGTGTGAGATGTACGCATCGTTTTTAACGCGATAGTCATGAGATTGCTACTTTTGATGCTAATCAAACTAGAATGAAGTTATAGGACTCCTAATCACCTCTTTCTTTAACAATTTTAGAGAACCAATGAAATAATAAGGTCTCCTTAAATGAAGACTTGTGTGAGATGTACGCATCGTTCTGAACGCGATAGTCATGGTATTGCTCCTTTTCATACTAATCAAACTAGAACAAAGTTATAGGACTCCTAATCACCTCTTTCTTTGACAATTTTAGATAATCAATGAAACAATAAGAATGTCTCCCTAAATGAAGACTTGTGTAAGATTTACGCATGGTTTTGAACACGATAGTTATGGGTTTCTCTTTTTGATGCTAATTAAACTAGAACGAAATAATACAACTCTTAATCACCTCTTTCTTTGTAATTTTGTAACAACCAATGAAACAATATGAAGATCTCTCTAAATAAAGACTTGTGTGAGATCTAAGCATCGTTTTGCACACGATAGTGATGGAATTGCTCCTGTTGATACTAATTTCAACTAGAATGAAGTAATAGGACTCATAATCACCTATATTTTGATAATTTGAGAAAACTAATGAAAAAATAAAAAGGTGCCCCTAAATGAAGACTTGTCTGAGATGTACGGATAGTGATGGAATTACTCCTTTTGATGCTAATTTCAACTAGAACAAAGTAATAAAACTCATAATCACCTATATTTTGACAATTTGATAAAACTAAAGAAAAAAATAAGGTGTCCCTAAATGAATACTTATCTGAGATGTACGGATCGTTTTGAAGGCACTAGTGATAGGATTGCTCTTTTTGATGCTAATCAAACTAGAACGAAGTCATATGACTTATAATCACCTCTTTCTTTGACAATTTGAGAGAACCAATGGAATAATAAGAAGGTCTCTCTAAATCAAGACATAGGTGAGATGTACGCATCGTTTTTAACGCTATAGTCATGAATTTTCTCCTTTTGATGCTAATCAAATTAGAACAAAGTAAAAGGACTCCTAATCACCTCTTTCTTTGACAATTATAGAGAACCAATGAAATAATAAGAAGGCTTCCTTAAATAAAGACTTGTGTGAGATGTATGCATCGTTTTGAACGTGATAGTCATGGGATTGTTCCTTTTGATGCTAATCAAACTAGAACGAAGTTATATGACTCCTAATCACCTCTTTCTTTGACAATTTTTGGGAACCAATGAAACAATAAGAAAGTCTTCCTAAATAAAGACTTGTGTGAGGTATACGCATCGTTTTGGATGCTATAGTGATGAGATTGCTCCTTTTGATGCTAATTTTAACTAGAACGAAGTAATAGAACTCATAATCACCTATATTTTGACAATTTGAGATAACAAATGAAACAGTTTGAACGATTCCTTAAATAAAAACTTGTGTGAGTAGTACGGATCGTTTTGAAGATACTAGTGATAGGATTGCTCCTTTGATGCTAATCAAACAAGAACGAAGTCATAGGACTCATAATCACATATTTCTTTAACAATTTGAGAGAACCAATGAAACAATAAGAAGGTCTCCATAAATCAAAACTTGTGTGAGATGTACGCATCGTTTTTAACGTGATAGTCCCATGATTGCTCCTTTTGATGCTAATCAAATTAGAACGAAGTAATAGGACTCCTAATCACCTCTTTCTTTGACAATTTTACAGAACCAATGAAACAATAATGATGTCTCCTTAAATGAAGACTTGTGTGAGATGTACGCATCGTTTTTAACGCGATAGTCATGGGATTGCTCCTTTTGAAGGCATTAGTGATAGGATTACTCCTTTTGATGCTAATCAAACTAGAAGGAAGTCATATGAATTATAATAACTTATTTTTTTGACAATTTGAGAGAACCAATGGCATAATAAGGTCTCCCTAAATCAAGACATGTGTGAGATGTACGCATCCTTTTTAACTCTATAGTCATGGAATTTCTCCTTTTGATGCTAATCAAATTAGAACAAAGTAAAAAGACTCCTAATCAGCTATTTCTTTTATAATTCTAGAGAACCAATGAAATAATAAGAAGGCCTCCTTAAATGAAGACTTGTGTGAGATGTATGCATCATTTTTGAACGTGATAGTCATAGGATTGTTCCTTTTGATGCTAATCAAACTAGAACGAAGTTATAGGACTCCTAATCACCTCTTTCTTTGACAATTTTTGAGAACCAATGAAACAATAAGAAGGTCTCCCCAAATGAAGGCTTGTGTGAGGTCTACGCATCGTTTTGGATGCTATAGTGATGAGATTGCTCCTTTTGATGCTAATTTAAACTAGAACGAAGTAATAGGACTCATAATCACCTATATTTTGACAATTTAATAACTAATGAAACAATTAGAAGGTTTCCCTAAATAAAAACTTGTGTGAGAAGTACGGATCATTTTGTAGATACTAGTGATAGGATTGCTCCTTTGATGCTAATCAAACAAGAACGAAGTCATAGAACTCATAATCACATCTTTCTTTGACAATTCGGGATTGCTACTTTTGATGCTAATCAAACTAGAACGAAGTTATAGTACTCCTAATCACCTCTTTCTTTGACAATTTTAGAGAACCAATAAAACATTAAGGTCTCCTTAAATGAAGACTTGTGTGAGATATACGCATCATTTTGAACGCGGTAGTCATGATATTGCTCTTTTTGATACTATCAAACTAGAACGAAGTTATAGGACTCCTAATCATCTCTTTCTTTTAGACTTTTAGAGAATCAATGAAACAATAAAAAGGTCTCCCTAAATGAAGACTTGTGTGAGATGTACGCATGGTTTTGAACACGATAGTTGTAAGAACCCGAATTTTCAGATATTATTAAATAAGGATTTAATAAATAAAATTCTTAAACCGTGAGATGGGTTCGAATAGAAAGATATATATGTGATATGAGGTATGTGGTATTATATTACATAGGGTAATATGGACTATGTAATATGTGTTTTTGTGATTAATGAATATATTATTAATATATATTTGTTACTTATCGTAGAGACGATTCAATTGAGGTAAAGGAAGTGGATAAATTCCTATCGATATTAAATAATTTATAGAATTATTTTATCATAGTAAGTTGGTGACATTAAATATCCTTAATGTATAATCACCATATTCTTGTGTATGTGTACTAATAACTCGTATGTTTATAATATAGGTTATTAATAGCACTTAAGCTATCCGTGAATAGGTTTGGATAGTGAAGCATGAGTTAGTTAAGGAATTAACTAATAAGAATAAATATTGGTTAATTTAAGTTGAGAGTTATATTATGGAATAATATAATGTGAATATTGAACCTTAATTAACTAAGGTAATATGGTACAAGGTTTGATTTACTTAAGTAAAGGAGTGAATTAATATATATGTTGAATATATGATTATAATTAGTACCTTCTATATATTACTTAGAATGGTAATATGTGTGAAAGTCTAATGTACAAATAACGTTAATAGATATATATACGTTATTAAAGAGAAATGGAAATCATTATATCTTTAAATAAATATTTGAAGAAATTGTTTTGGGAACAATTTATAGAAAAGAAAGAGAAATAATTATTATAAAGGATATTAAAATAAATTCTAATATTGAATTATTTTAATAAAGGAGGAAATATTATTTTTGAATAATAATATTACCCTATATGTTTTTGGTATGATGTAATAAGTGTGATTAATTAATATGGTAAATATATTAAAACGTATTTGCTATATATAAATAAATTGATGGAAATAAATTATTATAATAGAAAATAAACTTATTACCTATTTTCTATATATAATGTATGTACATGTGTCATACATGTAATTATTTTAGTAGATATTATATTAAGAATAATATCTTGAGACAATAAGTAAATTATTTTCTAACAATGAATATCTTTATTTGGAGAAAACATAATATTTTATGTTATGGCAAAATACATAATTCCTAATGTATTTTCAAGAAAGTTTATTAATGAAAGAAAACTAAGTTATTTCAATATATTAAATAACTTAAGTTATTATTTTATCGTAGATTTTATAATAATTAATAGAGTAAATATTAATTATTCTAGTGTAAAGGTTATACATATAATTGTTCAAGGTAGCTAAATAATTTAGCATTAAAGTGCATGTGTCACACAAACCTTATATTAAAAGAATATTAAAGTGTGATGGGAGTGATAATAAGCTTAAGTTAAGCTTGTGAGATATGCCTAGTGTGGCAAAGTGGTGGAATAAACATTCATTAAATAAATTAATGAATGAATAATTAATGGAATTAATTATTATTATTATGTGAATAGATTCCTATGTGTAATGATGTGTAATTATAAGTTATATAGTAGCTACATCTATATAATATGGAATGAAGTGTGACACTTCAAGAAAACTATATAATATAGGAAACTATATGATTAAGTGTAATAATAAAGTTACAATAATGGGGTGTGACACTACTCAATTAAAATATATTCGGTATTGTCAAATGTACATGGATTATATGATTGGGTGTATGTGTGACCCTATCATATCATATGGTAATAACATTAAGTTATTAGATATAAGCTTGCAAATTAGTCCATGTGAGAACAATAATGGTCAATCAAGTGGTTAGGGTTCATGAATAGTGGTAGTTGGTGGGAGTGAGCCACCAACTTCCCTTTTGCCCTTTGGGTAATAACCATAGGAGAATAATAGCTTGATAATGAATAGATGCAATACATTGGTGTGTAGAGTTTGTTAATTCAATTACTACATTGTTGCTAAGAAAGCATATAATAAGAAATGTAATTACACCATGAGCATGTTATAAGGTGTAATGATGAGGAAGGACCATGAATAGTAGTAGTTGGTGGAATTAGCCACCAACTCCTCTTTGACCATTGGGTATTACCCATAGGAGGGTAATAGATTGATTATAATAGAGAACATGTAAATTAGTAATGTAATGGTATTACTTTATGAACATATTATAAGATGTAACATTGAGTATAATATTATCTTAGGAGATTATATTATTATAAACTTGTGGACTATTAAGTACTAAGTTCACATAATTATGCCTTGTGTGGCATAAATAATGAAGTTAAATCAAGGGGATTTAATTGGAAGTATTAGAAGAAAATGTATGGTTGATATTAATTATCATTATAATATTTGAGTATATTTGTGATAATAATTTTATGAAAAATGGTGGGATGATAGTACCCAACCATATTATATTTAGTCCAATTAGAATATTAGCTTAACCTATGTACATGAGGTACATGATTATATGTAGTAGTGTATATTTAAAATATGAGTATACAATAAAATAATATATCATGGATATATTATAAATAATTATTAAATTAATAAAATTTAATAATAAAGGAAACAATGTAATGTGATAATACCCGATAGAATTATATCCGGTAAGATGAGATATATATGGATGATATATGATACATTGCAATTAGAGATTTTATTTACAATTCATTCATAACCTAAGCTATATGTATGAATGTGTATATATGTATATATTATATAACCTAAGTGTATATATTATATATAGAGGTGTGTAACCAAGTGTGGAATTACATTTGCTAATTGTTATTGCTGAGTTAGATTATTTGTCTCACAATGAGTGCCCAACTTCTCTTTCACGTGAATGGCTAAGGCTAGCCTATCTCCTTCATCTCTCAACTTCCTAGCTAGCAATGAGTGTGATGATTGTGAGGGGTGTGGGATTGATGATGGATTTCACCAACTCCTTACTAACCTCTTGTTAACCTCCATGTCTTTGATCAACCCATTGGTTTGATTCAATGTGCAAGAACCAAATTTGGTCCATAAATTCTCTATAAATTGAAGCTTCATATTCACAAATTGAAGTTGCTAAATAATTGCTAAGTTGATATAGAGAATATGGTGATAAGAGTTATGTGAGAAAACTGATTTGGGAAGCAAGCTTAGTAATTCAAAGCTCCAAGAGGTATAACTCTTACTTTAAATTCTTAGTTGTGAGTTTATAAATTCATAAGAGATTTCATGAATTAGTGGAGAATTGATATGTAAGATGATGTTAACATGTTAAGTAGAGTCTAAATATATGTTATAAATACAATATGATGGCTTTCAAGCTTGTTACATGAAGTAAGAAAAGGATTAGCTGAAGCTCTGTTTTAGCAGTAAAGTTTCTGGTATGGAAACGGGGACGCGCGGCCGCGCGTCTCCCTAGTACAAATGGGGCGCGGCCGCGTCCTCTGCAGAAACTCTTGGTGATTTTGTGTTTTCTGGTTGGTTAAGCATACTAGTTAGGCTCTAATAATTTCATAAAGGGGTCTGACATGTGTACTAAGGTTGTCATGCACATAGTGAGTTGTATTAGTTGGTTTAACATAATTTTCTAAAAGAAAACGTAAAGTTTTGAAAATGAGACTTGACGAATTTTGTGTTCTTTGAGTCGGACTTTTGAGACATGTGTAAGTGTCTTGGTTATGTGTATCAATGGGTATGAAGGTAGTTGTTGATTAATTACCTTGGCTAATAGTAAACAATTATACCTTGTTGTAGTGGAGTTTTTAATGAAAACTTAAGGTTTTATAAATGAATTTTGGCGTATTTAAGTCATGTTTATATTCTGACTTTTTAAGCACGATTATATGGTTTAGATATGCATGATATGTGAGTCGAAGGTATTGAGCATACACTAGAACACATTGTTTAAATTAAAAATGATTTCAAAAGACAAACTTAGAGTTTTTGGACGTATATATAGGATGTCCACGTTCTGATCATTGAGCATGTATAGACGACTTATATATGTGTTCTAATACGTGAGAGTCATGACTACGAGGTACTTTGCATATACTTAGTTACCTTTGTTGACTTAAAGCGATTTTTATGAAAAGTTTAGAATGTGTAAGATGATAGCATCAAACACGGAGTGAGTTATATTATGATCATACGAGCATGTATATTAGGATTCATTATGCCTATAGACATGTTGACATAAGCATCATGTGATGAAACATGGATTTCACCTATGCACGCATATTCGAGAAAATAAATTTCAAAAGCATAGACTATGTGATTAAGTATACATGTGTAGTATAAGCACGAGCATGCCTACTTAATGTGTGTGTATAATATATATCAGAATGCATGATATGTTAGGACCAAACTAAGTTTATGAAATCTAAGTTCTGGTTCTGGCAGGGAGTCGCGCGGCCGCGTCGTGTTGCAGAGCTGCCAAGAACAGTTTGTTAACTGTCTGGTCCTAAGTTATTTTCCTTAAGGACCCTAAGGACCGAAATAGAATGGTTTCTATAGAATAAGTATGAAGGTATGATGTTGTAACATCGTGGTTATCCTAAGATAGAGTGAAATGAAACCAAGATTAGAAAACGATATACGAATTGTTATTCTATTAAGAGCATATGAAATGTATGACTGATGGATGTAAATCCATGATTATATAACTGTGTAGGAATACACGAAGTGCAGATAGCTTTAAGCAGTTAAGTCGTAGTTGTTAAACTACGAATCAGGCAAGTATTTCAGTTCCTATTTGATATATGAATTCAATAACTGTTAGTTGAATTATATTATGCTGTGATAATGTGAACTTATATATGAATTATATATGAGATATAAATGAGATTGAAAGTTGATCTTTGATGATATACTTGTTATGTGAAAAGTAACATGCGTAGTAAATATAAATTGTTTATAAATGCATGAACTGAGTATAATGTTGTATGCTATGTGATGCATGAAAACTGTTAGAATTGCTGAGCTGTCGAGCTCACTCTTGCATATAACCACTTTTGCAGGTTAAGGATTCACGGTAAAGATTTCGTGCTTCTTGATTGATAAAGATAGATAGTATCGCATTGAAGAATATTACTTAGATTATTGTCTGGACCATGTTTAGATTCTAGATGATGTACTCGATAGTTGCTTACACTGTTTAATACTTGTTATATTGTAAGAATGTATTAGTTAATACATAGAGGATATCGAGTTGAGTTGTTAACGTTATACGATAACTCAAATAGAATGAATCATATTAAAAAGTTGATTCAGAGATTTGTAATCGGTATCAAAGTTATGAAATCAATAAAAGATTTTATTCAAGGAGGATTGAAAAAGTTTAAATTATTCCGCATTTTAGTAGCATCGAATATGATGTAAAGACGAGATCTTAGATATGAATAGAATTTATATTCTAAATTGTAATAAAGCAAGTTGTATTCTTTTAGTAATAAATAAAAGATATAATAATTTGGCGATAATAGTATCGTGACTGCACCGAATCCGAGGTTTCGAAGGAACGTGGATTTGGGGGCGTCACAGGTTGGTATCAAGAGATTGCCACTTTCAATAAGTGGCAAGATGATGCATCTGTGGCTCAATGCATCATGCTCGCATCCATGAATAACGAGCTTCAGCGTCAGCACATAAACATGGATGCTCCTGCTATGCTGCTTCACCTCAAGGAGTTGTATGGTGAACAGAGTAGGACTGCTAGATATGATATATCTAAGGAGCTCTTCCGATCTCGGATGACTGAGGGTACTGCCGTCGAGACTCACGTCCTAAAGGTGATCAATTTGATTGAACGCCTTGGACAGCTGGGGTTCATCATGGATGGGGAGCTGAGTCAAGCCTTGGTCTTGCAGTCACTCCCTAAGACCTTCTCACAGTTTGTGGCTAATTTTCACATGAATAAGCTAGATGTCAGCTTGCCTGAGCTGCTTAACATGCTGAAAACTGCAGAAGGTCACTTCCCATCCAAGAAGAACCATATCTTGATGGTGGATTCTTCCAATAAAAGGAAGAGGCCCAAGGTATCTTCTGAAAAGAAGAAATCCAAGAAGGCTAAGGGAAAGGGGAAAGAAAGGAACAAAAGAAACCTGAACCAGCTAAAGGAATGTGCTTTCATTGCAACAAGCCGGGACATTGGAAAAGAAACTGCAAGAAGTATCTAGCAGAGAAGAAGCTTGGAGAAGCTTCGACTTCCAATCAAGGTTTGTTTATGATTGAAATTAATTTTTCTGAAAGTCATAATTCTACTTGGGTATTGGATACCGGCTGTGGTTCTCACATATGTAATACTGTGCAGGGACTGGTCAGAAGTAGAAAGCTGAATAATGATGAGGTGATCCTACGAGTGGGGAATGGAGCAAAGGTTGCTGCATTAGCTGTAGGAACTTATTATTTAGCAATGCCTTCGGGCAAGTCCATTTATCTTAAAAATTGTTATTATATTCCGAATATTATTAAAAACATTATTTCAATTTCTATATTGGATATGGAAGGATTTAACGTTGTTATAAAGAACAATAGTTGTTCTATTTATAAAGACGATGTTTTATATGGTATTGGAAATTTGCGAAATGGACTTTATACACTTGACTTACAAGAAAATATATTTCAAATTGAACAAACTAAGAAAAGGAAAAGAGATGATATTAATTATACCTACATGTGGCACTGTAGACTCGGTCATATCAATGAAACAAGATTATCCAAGTTGCATAAAGATGGGCTCCTTGAGTTATCTGATTATGAATCATATCCAACTTGTGAATCTTGTTTCATGGGTAAAATGACTAAATCTCCTTTTAGTGGAAAAGGAGAAAGAGTTACAGAGTTGTTGGCATTGATTTACACAGACGTTTGTGGGCCTATGACAACAAGTGCACGGGGTGGGTATTCTTATTTTATTACTTTCACTGATGATCACTCAAGATTTGGATATGTGTATTTAATGAAATACAAGTCAGAATCATTTGAAAATTTCAAAGAGTTCAGAAGTGAAGTAGAGAAACAAACGGGCAAGAGTATAAAGATATTTCGATCAGATCGAGGTGGAGAATACTTAAGCGGTGAGTTTCTCAATTGTCTCAAAGAAAATGGTATAATCTCACAATGGACTCCTCCAGGTACACCACAGTTAAATGGAGTATCTGAAAGGAGAAATCGAACACTGTTGGACATGGTTCGATCTATGATGAGTTTTATCGACCTTCCAATTTCCTTCTGGGGATATGCCCTAGAAACGGTTGCATACCTACTTAAAAAGGTACCTACCAAATCCGCCCCAAAGACTCCATATGAGATGTGGAAGTGGAGGAAACCAAATCTTAAGCATGTTAAGACTTGGGGTTGCCCAGCTTATGTCAAAAAGTTTGAAAATGATAAGTGTGACGCCCCCCAGAATAGGTCCAGTCAACCCAACCTATTCTGAGTCGCCAAATACATGGTACAGAATTCAAATACAAACTTTATATCATACGGTCGTGCAAAATACGATCACACAACTGTGAGTGTCAATACAAATATGTAGAAAATATTAAGATTCAAACTAAGTCCTCATTACAATTATTATCACACTATTTATCAGAAATAGTGAGGACTACTACTGCTCTAACTCGGACCATCACTCTGTTCCCCGACTAGTTCCCGCAACATTCTCATTTCCTGAAGAGGACAACAGATGAAAAGGGTGAGCTCAACTAGTTCAGTAAAGAATATTATGACTAAGATAATGGAAAATAAATTATCTTTAGCCTTCAATAAATCAGATAAAATATAATGGACAACCAATCTTAGATCAATATTCGCAGCAGAAATAACAATTCATTAGAAGAGTTAAGCAGAGAATCAAGTCTACTATCTTCTATGATTTAAAAGTCCATCATCAATATTTTATCCCTGTAACATCAATCAATATACATCTCGAATCAAATATTCATCTTTGCACTACAGGCCAAATATATTCATTTGTATCATCAATGGTCATATTCATCTCAACACCTGTCATCTTTGCACTACAGGCCAAAGATATTCATCAGGTAATCATTCATCTTTGCTCTACAGGCCAAAGATATTCATCAAGTAATCATTCATCTTTGCTCTACAGGCCAAATATATTCAGTTACATCACCTTTTAGGACTGAGAATGATGAAAAACATTTTAAAAAAACGAATCAAGTGAGATAAAAGACAAAGACTAAGGATTCGTATTTTAGTATATCCAATTCAAAAATACCTCGTAATAATCAATTATGAAGCAAAATTCAAGAATAGAGCTCAAAACTTGGATACAATCAAAGATAGTAACCTTAACAAGCAATTTGGACAAATAGAAGAAAATTTAATTTTTTCGTGAATAGTGCCGTATACGTGAATAGTGTCGTATACGTGAATAGTAACCCCGACGGAAAAAGTAAGAATTTCAACATAAAATTCATGACAATATTTCTGTATAATGATATTGAAAAGAATAACATCATTTACGAAAGAAATAACATCCCTTACCTCAAAAAGATAGTACCTCTGACTGGAATATCGGATATAATACAAAAGGAAACTTGCACTGAATACTAATACTCAAAGTATAGAAATACTCACAAAAATACGCTCGATATTATAGAGAGAGAAAACTTCTGATTCTGGTGTGATTTTCAATTCTAACCTAAGCACCCTATTTATAGGAAAAACTTAGGATGCCAAAGGAGACTAAAATAATAAAATAATATATTTTTTTTTAAATTTCCGCCGCCTGGCAGCTAAAAATTTTAGATTTTTCAACCAACAACAAAAGTGGGGCCCACCATTTTATTTAAAAAATATTTATTTTCCGAAACTTCAATAATTCATAACAAATAGCCCATTTGTCAGAAAAATACAAATTCTATGTCCTTCCATAGGAAATTTAATTCTCTTGTAGAAGAAAGTTTTTCCAAATTCCAAACATAAATTATCCGAAATTCATAAACAGATGATTTCGCACACCAAAATATTGATAAAAACTCATCAGCGCCAATTCCTTCTTTAATATCCACAAAATAAATATTTCCTTATCATATAAATCAATAATTAATTATTCACAAATAATATTATAGAACTACAATATTAACAACCAGGTCGTTCCCAGGAAAGAGGGGGCCTTCCGATAAGGACTTCTCTTTACTGGCGCGCAATTAAATAACCCCTCCTAGACAGAACTTCCTTAGACATTGTCAATAATGCTATGTAATAATATTATTCAAATAATATGAATTATTGAGTTGATAACGTGAAATACTGTGCAACGACAATTATTGAATCAATACTACAAAATATCAACTGTAGCCATTATTGAATCAATCATATAAAATGGCAACGTAGCAATTATTGAGTCAATAAAATATCAATGTAACAATTATTGAGTCAATAATATAAAATATCAACGTAGCAATTATTGAGTTAATAATATAAAATATTGAACAGTAATTACTGTAACAATAATTGAGTAATGGCTTCTCACGTAAGACTCAATAATTTAAAATACTGTGCAATACCGTGTGCTACTATGCAACACCGTGTATCACTATATTTTAACCACCGGGTATTTCAACAGTACTAACGGTAACAACTACGCCGTTATCTTTTAAAAAAGTTATTTCTGTCGCTTTCTATATCAGACAGTTATTCCGTTGTGGGGGCCCACAAATAGCTGTGCCGTCGTACGAATATTCCCCGACAACAAGAATATTCCACGACCAAACGAATATTCCCCGACAACAAGAATATTTTATAACCACTTGCTCATTTTAAAAATGTTTGCACATTTCACCCATAACTTTCATATTTATCAAATCAACACCTTACTATTTCGAAATAATATATAAAGAAAACTAAATCTTTATTCATAAAAGTTGGGGTCTTACAATAAGCTACAGACTAAATTCGATAAGTGTAGATTTGTGGGATACCCTAAAGAAACTTTTGGGTATTATTTCTATCATCCAACTGATCAAAAGGTGTTTGTTGCGAAACATGCTGCCTTCTTGGAAAAGGAGTTTATCCATGAAGGGGTCTGTGGGAGTAAGATATATCTTGAAGAAGTTCAAGAACCACAAATTACCACGGATCAAAGTCAGGTACCTGACCAAGTAGAAGAACCTATTATACCACACCCTGTTCGTAAATCTGGAAGAGTACCGAAGATACCTGAGAGGTATGGATTCGTTATAGAGGATGATGATGAGGTACACATCATGAATGATGATGATCCATTGAATTACGAACAGGCTATGAGTAATAAAGACTCAGGGAAATGGCTTGAAGCCATGAAATTCGAAATGGACTCCATGTATGAAAATAAAGTATGGACTTTGGTTTCACCACCTGAAGGCATTAAGCCTATTGGGTGTAAATGGGTCTTTAAAAGAAAGACTGGAGCGGACGGCAAGGTAGAGACCTATAAGGCCCGACTGGTTGCAAAAGGTTTCAAACAAAGACAAGGAGTTGACTATGATGAAACCTTTTCACCAGTAGCTATGCTCAAGTCCATTCGGATTTTGCTTGCGATTGCAGCTTATAACGACTATGAGATCTGGCAGATGGACGTGAAAACGACCTTCCTCAATGGAAAACTTGAGGAGGATGTGTATATGACACAGCCAGAGGGATTTATTTCAAAGGTTGGAACAAATCAAGTCTGTAAGTTGCACCGATCCATTTATGGATTGAAGCAAGCTTCTCGTAGATGGAACATTCGTTTTGATGAGACAATCAAAGAGTTTGATTTTATCAAAAATGACGATGAACCATGTGTGTACAAGAAGGTTAGTGGGAGTGCAGTTTCATTCCTTGTATTATATGTTGATGATATATTACTGATAGGGAATGACATTCCTATGCTACAATCGATTAAAATCTGGTTATCTAAACACTTCTCCATGAAGGACTTGGGAGAAGCATCCTATATTTTGGGGATAAAGATCTATAGAGATAGATCCAAAAGGATGCTTGGTTTATCCCAAGGAACGTACATTGATGCAATGCTAAAGAGGTTTAGCATGGAAGATTCCAAAAGAGGTCTCATGCCGATGAGCCATTCACTTAGTGTAACGAGCAGATACCAGTTGAATCCAGGAGAAGAGCACTGGAAGGCAGTGAATAATATCCTAAAATACTTGAGAAGGACTAAGGATATTTTTCTTGTCTACGGTGGGTCTGAATTAAAACTCGAGGGCTTCACAGACTCAAGTTTTTAAACGGACCAAGATGACAGTAAATCTGTTTCGGGTATGTTTTTACCTTGAACGGAGGCGCAGTGAGTTTGAAGAGTTCCAAGCAGCAAACAGTTGCTGATTCAGTGACAGAGGCAGAGTATATAGCTGCAAGTGAAGCTGCAAAGGAAGCTGTTTGGATGAAGAAGTTCATAACTGAACTTGGTGTGGTTCCTAGCATTGGAGAAGCAGTTCCCGTTTACTGTGACAACACAGGAGCAGTTGCACAGGCTAAGGAACCGAGTTCTCATCAGAAATTTAAACACGTGTTGCGGCGATTTCACTTGATCAGGGAGATCATTGAAAGAGGAGACGTCACCTTGGAGCGTGTAGACTCTCAAGACAACATTGCAGATCCATTTACTAAAACTTTAACACAACAGCAGTTTGATCTTCACTTCGAGAAGATGGGTATGAGATACCATGGTGATTGGCTTTAGTGCAAGTGGGAGATTGATAGTAGTGTGCATACAGGCCAATCATGTATGATGATAAAGCACATACTTTGTAAACAATCTTATTTATTTATTAATAAAATATTCATTTATTAAAGGCATTTAATTATATACATGGTGCTGTTTTTATAATATGTAAATAACCTATAGTTTTAAGCAATGCTTTTAGAATCATGATGTTGATCATGCTAATGAGATCTAAATTCTTAGAAAGCTTTAAAACTAAAATAGTTCCCAATCGTGGGATTACTAAAAAGGGGATTAGTAAATCCGGATAGATTGGTACATATGTTGCTTTCTCATTGGATGAGGATGATCGGTCTCATGATCATTTTTGTGGAGACACTAAAGCAAGTATGTAGGTGCTTATTGGAGAATAAGTTCACTGAACGTGACTCGCTATGGAATACCTAATGGAGTTTTACTCGCCTGTCAATAGGAATTCCTAATGTGAAAGTAGTACAAGTAATCCTTGGACTTGAGATCATCATAGTATCTTGTATGTAACAAATTATACTTTGACTTATTCCTTAAGACCTTTTAAGGCATATATAGGGTATGCTTGGGTATAATGAGTTACATATGGAGATAATGAATGATCAATAAAGAATCTACCACCTATAGTAAAATAGGAGATATGTCCTATGTGATTCGTTAAATGACAACCCAGGAATCCTTGGCCAATGTGGAATGAAATTAGAAAGAGGTTTCTAATTTGCATTAATCGGAGTTGTGCATTTTCTAATCGAAATACATATAATTAAATAAAATAAGACTTGACAGTAAATTCATGTCTTATATTTAATTGGAACATTGTATGGTGGAAGGATTGAATTGTATGGTAACTATTTACTCACAGGTTCTTTTATGATTAATGTTGAAATCTATATTATCTAGAAAGTCGTTGATCGCTAGGGAGGCTTATCTCTATTGTAGAATAAATATTATTTATTTAAATAGATTATTAGTTTAATTTATTTATTTAAATAAGATTAGAATTGTTCTAATTGATTTATTCACAACCGGTTTAATATAGAGAACCTAAAGGGTCACACCATAAAAGGAAGAATAATTATTTAAGAAGGTAATGGCATAATCGTAATAATGCATTAAGTATAATTAATTTAATCTATAGTGATAGAATAAATTAAATAGCTTAATATTTATTATTTAATATTTTGGAAATATTAAATATAAATTAATAAGAGGAGTCTTATTAATATTAATATTATTATAATTATTATTATTTTAATTTCTAAAGGAGTTTAGTAATTAATTTAATATTAGTACTCTCATTTATTCCTAATAAGATTAGGAGACAAATTAATTAAATAGATTTAATTAATTATTCCCATGTGATGGGAAGCCTAAATTAATTAAAGGAGTTTAATTAATTAAAAGAAATCCCATGTCTAATAGGATTAGAAGGGTTGACCAATATCTATATAAGAGGAGTCTTATAATAGATATTGATTGATGCAATTCCAATTGTTGGAGAGTACTCCTTTTCTATAGAGGATAGAAAACTAAGCCAACCACCCTCCTTCTTGATAATTCATCTTCCTTGGTGGATCACCTCTAGAGGCCAAACACTTGGGTGGCTAAAGTTGATCAAAGGAAAGAATCTAACCCGAAAATTCAAGGAGATCACGAAGAACAAGGAGTTGGACTAGTACCTGTGGAAGCTTCGTTTTACAAGGGTATGATTCTATAACTTCTTATTTATCGTTATAAATTAATAATTTGCATAAAGGATGATCCGGGTAATGGTTTTGTAGAAATTTTTTTAAACTCTGATATACCATGCTTCCGCTAATTTTTGCAATTTGATTGCATCACTGATTTCGTACAAACCCAACAATAGGATTGCTCCTTTGATGCTAATCAAACTAGAACGAAGTCATAGGACTCATAATCACATCTTTCTTTGATAATTTGAAAGAACCAATGAAACATTAAAAAGGTCTCCATAAATCAAAACTTGTGTGAGATGTACGCATCGTTTTTAACGCGATAGTCATGGGATTGCTCCTTTTGATGGTAATCAAATTAGAACGAAGTAACAGGACTCCTAATCACCTATTTCTTTGACAATTTTAGAGAACCAATGAAATAATAAGAAGGCCTCCTTAAATGAAGACTTGTGTGAGATGTACGCGTCGTTTTGAACGCGATAGTCATGGGATTGTTCCTTTTTATACTAATCAAACTAGAACAAAGTTACAGGACTCCTAATCACCTCTTTCTTTGACAATTTTTGGGAACCAATGAAACAATAAGGTTTCCTTAAATGAAGACTTGTGTGAGATGTACGCATCGTTTTGAACGCGAAAGTTATGGTATTGCTCCTTTTGATACTAATCAAACTAGAACGAAGCTATAGGATTCCTAATCACCTCTTTCTTTGAAAATTTTAGAGAATCAATGAAACAATAAGAAGGTATCCCTAAATGAAGACTTGTGTGAGATGTACGCATGGTTTTGAACGCGATAGTCATGAGTTTCTCTTTTTGACGCTAAACAAACTAGAACGAAAAAACACTACTCTTAATCACCTCTTTCTTTGTAAATTTGAAACAACCAATGAAACAATATGAAGGTCTCCCTAAATAACGACTTGTGTGAAATCTACGCATCGTTTTGGACACGATAGTGATGGGATTGCTCCTTTTGATGTTAATTTCAGGTAGAACGAATTAATAGGACTATTAATCACCTATATTTTGACAATTTGAGAAAACTAATGAAAAAATAAGAACGTGTCCCTAAATGAATACTTGTTTGAGATGTACGAATCGTTTTGAAGGCATTAGTGATAGGATTGCTCCTATTGATGCTAATCAAACTAGAACGAAGTCATATGGCTTATAATCACCTCTTTTTTGACAATTTAAGAGAACCAATGGCATAATAAGGTCTCCCTAAATCAAGACATGTGTGAGATGTACGCATCCTTTTTAACGCTATAGCCATGGAATTTCTTCTTTTGATGCTAATCAAATTAGAACAAAGTAAAAGGACTCCTAATCACATCTTTCTTTGATAATTCTAGAGAACCAATGCAATAATAAGAAGGCCTCCTTAAATGAAGACTTGTGTGAGATGTATGCATCGTTTTTGAACGTGATAGTCATAGGATTGTTCTTTTGATGCTAATCAAACTAGAACGAAGTTATAGGACTCCTAATCACCTCTTTCTTTGACAATTTTTTAGAACCAATGAAACAATAAGAAGGTCTCCCCAAATGAAGGCTTGTGTGAGTTCTACGCATCGTTTTGGATGCTATAGTGATGAGATTGCTCCTTTTGATGCTAATTTAAACTAGAACGAAGTAATAGGACTCATAATCACCTATATTTTGACAATTTAAGAACTAATGAAACAATTAGAAGGTGGAACCCTAAATGAAAACTTGTGTGAGAAGTACGGATCGTTTTGAAGATACTAGTGATAGGATTGCTCCTTTGATGCTAATCAAACAAGAACGAAGTCATAGAACTTATAATCACATCTTTCGTTGACAATTTGGGATTGCTACTTTTTATGCTAATCAAACTAGAACGAAGTTATAATACTCCTAATCAGCTCTTTCTTTGACAATTTTAGAGAACCAATAAAACAATAAGGTCTCCTTAAATGAAGACTTGTGTGAGATATACGCATCATTTTGAACGCGATAGTCATGGTATTGCTCTTTTTGATACTATCAAACTAGAACGAAGTTACAGGACTCCTAATCATCTCTTTCTTTTAGAATTTTAGAGAATCAATGAAACAATAAAAAGGTCTCCCTAAATGAAGACTTGTGTGAGATGTACGCATGGTTTTGAACACGATAGTCACGAGTTTCTCTTTTTGATACTAATCAAACTAGAACGAAATAATACAACTCTTAATGACCTCTTTCTTTGTAAATTTGAAACAACCAATGAAACAATATGAAGGTCTCTCTAAATAAAGACTTGTGTGAGATCTATGCAGCGTTTTGGACAAAATCACTATGAGATTTCTCCTTTTGATGCTAGTTTCAACTAGAACAAATTAATAGGACTCATAATCACCTATATTTTGACAATTTGAGAAAACTAATGAAAAAATTAAGAAGGTGAAATGAAGACTTGTGTGAGATGTACGGATTGTTTTGAAGGCACTAGTGATAGGATTTCTCCTTTTGATGCTAATCAAACTAGAACGAAGTTATAGGACTCATAATCACCTCTCTTTTTTGACAATCTGAGAGAACCAATGGAATAATAAGAAGGTCTCCCTAAATCAAGACTTGTGTGAGATGTACGCATCATTTTTAATTCGATAGTCATGGAATTGTTCCTTTTGATGCTAATCAAAATAGAACAAAGTAAAAGGACTCCTAATCACCTATTTCTTTGACAATTCTAGAGAACCAATGAAAAAATAAGAAGGCCTCCTTAACTGAAGACTTCTGTGAGATGTATGCATCGTTTTGAACGCGATAGTCATGGGATTGTTTCTTTTGATGCTAAACAAACTAGAACAAAGTTATAGGACTCCTAATCACCTCTTTCTTTGACAATTTTAGGGAACCAATGAAACAATAAGAAGGTCTCCCTAAATGAATACTTGTGTGAGATCTACTCATCGTTTTGGATGAGATAGTGATGAGATTGCTCCTTTTGATGCTAATTTTAACTAGAACGAAGTAATAGGACTCATAATCACCAATATTTTGATAATTTGAGAGAGCTAATGAAACAATAAGAAGGTCTCCCTAAATAAAAACTTGCGTGAGAAGTACGGATCGTTTTGAAGATACTAGTGATAGGATTGCTCATTTGATGCTAATCAAACTAGAACGAAGTTATAGGACTCATAATCACATCTTTCTTTGATAATTTGAAAGAACCAATGAAACATTAAGAAGGTCTCCATAAATCAAAACTTGTGTGAGATGTACGCATCGTTTTTAACGCGATAGTCATGGGATTACTCCTTTTGATGCTAATCAAATTAGAACGAATTAACAGGACTCCTAATCACCTATTTCTTTGACAATTTTAGAGAACCAATGAAATAATAAGAAGGCCTCTTAAATGAAGACTTGTGTGAGATGTACGCGTCGTTTTGAACGCGATAGTCATGGGATTGTTCCTTTTGATACTAATCAAACTAGAACGAAGTTATAGGACTCCTAATCACCTCTTTCTTTGACAATGTTTGGGAACCAATGATACAATAAGGTTTCCTTAAATGAAGACTTGTGTGAGATGTAAGCATCGTTTTGAACGCGAAAGTCATGGTATTGCTCCTTTTGATACTAATCAAACTAGAACAAAGCTATAGGACTCCTAATCACCTCTTTCTTTGAAAAATTTAGAGGATCAATGAAACAATAAGAAGGTATCCCTAAATAAAGACTTGTGTGAGATGTACGTATGGTTTGGAACGCGATAGTCATGGGTATCTCTTTTTGACGCTAAACAAACTAGAACGAAATAATACTACTTTTAATAACCTCTTTCTTTGTAAATTTGAAACAACCAATGAAACAATATGAAGGTCTCCCTAAATATGACTTGTGTGAAATCTACGCTTCGTTTTGGACACGATAGTGATGGGATTGCTCCTTTTGATGCTAATTTCAGCTATAACGAATTAATAGGACTAATAATCACCTATATTTTGATAATTTGAGAGAACTAATGCAAAAAATAAGAAGGTGTCCCTTAATGAAGACTTGTGTTAGATGTGCAGATCGTTTTGAAGGCACTAGTGATAGTATTGCTCCTTTTAATGCTAATCAAACTAGAACGAACTTATAGGACTCATAATCACCTCTTTCTTTGACAATTTGAGAGAACCAATGGAAGAATAAAAAGGTCTCCCTAAATCAAGACTTGTGTGAGATGTACGCATCGTTTTTAACGCGATAGTCATGGAATTACTCCTTTTGATGCTAATCAAAATGGAACAAAGTAAAAGGACTCCTAATCACCTATTTCTTAACCACAGCACTTGGCGCAGCGGTATGCTTTGACCTGGGGTGAACCGTAAACCCGGGCATCATGGGATTGATTCCCGCCTACAACAAGTGCGAGGGCCAATTAAAAACTGGTCCATGTGGCCACGGATCGAACGTTTCAAGGCGGAGCCATGTCTTAGGTCGAGCCTATGCGATAAGCCTGGTCCAGGGTGGGGAGACTTAGTTTGACTGCGGTTGGAAAACTCTACATTATCAAAAAAATAAAAAAATAATAAAAAATCTCCTATGTCTTTGAAAATTCTAGAGAACCAATGAAAAAATAAGAAGGCCTCCTTAAATGAAGACTTGTGTGAGATGTATGCATCGTTTTGAATGCGATAGTCATGGGATTGTTCCGTTTGATGTTAATCAAACTAGAACAAAGTTATAGGACTCCTAATCACCTCTTTCTTTGATAATTTTAGGGAACCAATGAAACAATAAGAAGGTCTCCCTACATGAAGACTTGTGTGAGGTCTACACATCGTTTTGGATGCTATACGGATGAGATTGCTCCTTTTGATGCTAATTTTAACTAGAACGAAGTAATAGGACTCATAATTGTGACATCCCAGATTTTTAGAATTTATAAATGAGAATTTAATAAATAAAATTCTTATTATCTGATGTTTTGAGTTTGAGTATGTGAATACGTGTCATATATGGTGAAATATGTGAATTTATGTAAAGATAATTTAAATATTTATTAGAGTAAATAAATATTTTAATTGAATTATTTATTGAGTTAAATAAATAATTATGTGATTATTATGGAATAATGTAATTAAGTGTAGTATATTAATTAAATGAATATTTAGTATTTAATTTAATTGATATAATAATTTTATGTTATAGTTCTAATTTAATTGAGATAATTAAATTAGATTAGTAATGTGATGAGTATTACATGCAATTACAATTACCAATTAATTATAATTATGTGACAATTTTATATGCTTAATTGATGTTAGACTTTTAATTAATTAAATTAGAATGTTAAGATTTAATTAAAGGGTAACATTAAAGTATGTGTTAAAAGGATTTATTAAAATAAAGAAAAGAGTTTTTAAATAAATTTTCCCAAACAAGGCCCTTACTTTTGTTTTAAAACTGTTTTACCCAAACATAGCCTTAACTACTAAAAATCTGTTTTTAAAATAACTTGTTTTGCCAAACAAGCCTTAGGGCTTTTAAAATTCAAATTTGTAACTTCTTTATATTAATTGCAATTATGATATTAAATGGGGAGATTAAATATTGGGAGTTATATATTATATAATTATACATATAATATATATCATTTTAGTTATATATTAAAACTACGTTAGTTAGAAAGAAAAAAAGGGTTAGTCTATGTTAGAAAGAAATACAGAGAACCTAGAGTTATAGAGAAAAGAAGGAAGAAGAAGAGAGAAGAATAAGAGGAAAGGAGGAAAGCCTTGAGAGAGTCATTGCTAAATCTCACCATCTTCTTCCTTACTAAGCATCAAGGGTATGATTTGAACCCTTGTATTTTAAAGAGTTTGTTTTATATTTTTCATTGTTAGTTCTATGTTAATTGAACTTCTATGAAAATTGGTATATACATTATTATACATACATAACGTGTTCATGAGTTTTTATGAATGAATTGATAGATGTAATCCCTTACATATATACTATAAACGATTTTTCAGAAATCAAAGTATTATAAAAACAAGTTTCTAATGTAGAATTTGTGTTCTTATGGGTTTATGTATTTTGGTTGAACTTTAGAATGAAAATTGATGATGTATCATGATAGTACTCGAAAAAATGAAAATAACCCAAGTTGAACGAGTCAAAACGGATGTAAAACGAATTCGTAGTGATTGAATTCTCTAAATATATGTAAAACATGAAGAATTAGCATGAACACTGAATTGGAACCCTTAAAAGGAATTGTTAATGTTTTTGAAGTGTTATAATTATCATGTAGATGTGTAGTTCTATGAATTACGAATCCATAGAGTCGAAAATGGACTCAATCGGATGTGTATAGCTTGATTTATGATGATTGGAAGGAGGAAAGGGTTAGAAAATTTTCCAGAACAACATACTGGAGGAAAAAGTCACGTAACACGCTGCCAGGGGCACAGCTGCGCTGCCCCCAAGGCTGGTTAGGGCGCAGCTGTGCCGGGTGGAAAAGTTAGTTCAGGATTGTTTTGACCTCCTCTGGTAAAACAGCTATAACGTTTTCATACGAACATCGATTGAGGCGATTCAAGATGATCTGGAACGAGCATGAGTAGACCTACAACTTTAGTTCTTTAAGTTTTTCAATTTGAGGTCGTTAGCTAGGGTCAAAATTGCCATTTTTGAGTCTGATGTGTTTTTAGAGGCAATCGGGGGGCGTCGGGCATGCCCGTATGCACATGTAATGCTTCCGACCATGTAAAATGAAGTTCTAACTTCCATAACATGACTATTAGGTATTATAATGATACTTAGCATTAAACCTTGAGTATTAGACAATTCAGTTGGGCGTGCTAAGCGTGCGCAAATGCGTGTCGTTTGGGCGTTCGAATAGGCAAGTTTGGCATACGGACGTGCAAGTGTTTCAACGCCGCAACGAGTGTGTATGACCTTGTTTAATATTATTTTTTAATAAGAATGAAACATTATAGAGTAATGTAACCCAATCTAGGAGCATGCAAAGCACATGCAAAAGAGGCGAGTTAGGCGTGTGACGTATAAACGTCGAAACGCCGTGTAATGTGGTAATACACTTAAATAGTATTTCGATTCTAATGAAATGAACATTATAAGATATAAAATGGGGTTAGTATAAAACCAATAAGTAGTCCTAACAAGACTTAAACACTTGAATAAATTTTGAATATTACGAAAAAGAAATATAGTGAAACATAAGTCGATAGTTAACACAATCAAGTTGAACATTGTGTATTGATAATAGGAAGGGTTATGAGATGTAGAGTAAAGTTTACATTACAACTAATATGCTTTGCTATGTGACTAATAGTTTATGTAAATGATTATATAATTGTGTAGGGCACGTGAAGTGCAGATATCTGTAAGCTGTTAAACTGTTATTGGTAAATAACGATCAAGGCAAGTCTTTCGGTTCCTATTTTCTATGTAAACTTGATGATATTATGAACTGTTTGAAATTGTATTGCAAAGAGTATGCTATGTTGTATATGTTGTAAGCATGAAATATTAAAGTCAATTTATGACTACATTGATTGATTTAATAATGTTGATTGAGTAAGGAACTCAATCTTTATATTTGTTATGTGATTAAAGCATGTATGCCATGTTACTTTAATGTTGAGCATGTTAATTATGTGCTATGTGATGCTTGAAAACTGTTAGATCTTGCAGAGCTGTCGAGCTCACTCTTGCAAATAACCATTTTTACAAGTCAAGGATGCAAGATAAAGATACGTGTTAAGTGATTTATAGAGATCAATGTTCAAGAATATTAATTTTGTTAAATTTCAAATTGTAGTTGATGTTTTCATTGTAACTTAATGGTTAAGTTGTAAGTTGAGTTATCCGACGTATAATGGATATTGCTTAGTGATGTAAGACTTTGATAGTCATTTCGTTGTAGCGATTCATGTAATAGAATTGAATCAAATATTTGTAATGTTAAGGTTGCGATTCAGGGAAATATAGAAAGAAAGTTTATAAAATTTTAAATATTCTGCATTTTTAGTGATTTTAATATCGAATAATGAAGTAAATATAGATTAAAGATGTATTGCTAACGATCGAGAATGAGAATTATATTGTATGAATTTTGGGGTCGTTACAATAATCACCTATATTTTGACAATTTGAGAGAACTAATGAAACAATTAGAAGGTTTCCCTGAATGAAAACTTGTGTGAGAAGTATGGATCGTTTTGAAGATACTAGTGATGGGATTGCTCCTTTGATGCTAATCAAACAAGAACGATGTCATAGGACTCATAATCATATCTTTCTTTGACACTTTGAGAGAACCAATGAAACAATAAGAAGGTCTCCATAAATTAAACCTTGTGTGAGATGTACGCATCGTTTTTAACGCGATAGTCCCATGATTGCTCCTTTTGATGCTAATCAAATTAGAACGAAGTAATAGGACTCCTAATCACCTCTTTCTTTGACAATTTTAGAGAACCAATGAAACAATAATTATGTCTCCATAAATGAAGACTTGTGTGAGATGCACACATTGTTTTTAACGCGATAGTCATGGGATTGCTACTTTTGATGCTAATCAAACTAGAACGAAGTTATAGGACTCCTAATCACCTCTTTCTTTGACAATTTTAGAGAACCAATAAAATAATAATGTCTCCTTAAATGAAGACTTGTGCGAGATGTACGCATCGTTTTAAACGTGATAGTCATGGTATTGCTCTTTTTGATACTAACAAACTAGAACGAAGTTATAAAATTACTAATCATCTCTTTCTTTGACAATTTTAGAGAATCAATGAAATCATAAAAAGGTCTCCCTAAATGAAGACTTGTGTGAGATGTACGCATGGTTTTGAACGCGATAGTCATGGGTTTCCCTTTTTGACACTAATCAAACTAGAACGAAATAATACAACTCGTAATCACCTTTTTATTTGTAAATTTGAAACAACCAATGAAACAATATGAAGGTCTCTCTAAATAAAGACTTGTGTGAGATCTACGCCTCGTTTTGGACAAGATAGTGATGGAATTGCTCCTTTTGGTGCTAATTTCAACTAGAACGAAGTAATAGGACCCATAATCACATATATTTTGACAATTTGAGAAAACTAATGAAAAAATTAAGAAGGTGTCCCTAAATGAAGACTTGTGTGAGATGTACGGATTGTTTTGAAGGCACTAGTAATAGGATTTCTCCTTTTGATGCTAATCAAACTAGAACGAAGTTATAAGACTCATAATAACCTCTTTCTCTGACAATTTGAAAGAACCAATGGAATAATAAGAAGGTCACCCTAAATAAAGACTTGTGTGAGATGTACGCATCGTTTTTAATTCGATAGTCATGGGATTGCTCCTTTTGATGCTAATCAAATTAGAACGAAGTAATAGGACTCCTAATCACCTCTTTCTTTGATAATTTTAGAGAACCAATGAAATAATAAGAAGGTCTTCTTAAATGAAGACTTGTGTGAGATGTACGCGTCTTTTTGAACGCGATAGTCATGCGATTGTTACTTTTGATGCTAATCAAACTAGAACGAAGTTATAGGACTCCTAATCACCTCTTTCGTTGACAATTTTTGGGAACCAATGAAACAATAAGGTCTCCTTAAATGAAGACTTGTGTGAGATGTACACATCGTTTTGAACGTAAAAGTCATGGTATTGCTCCTTTTGATACTAATAAACTAGAACGAAGCTATAGGACTTCCTAATCACCTCTTTCTTTGAAAATTTTAGAGAATCAATGAAATAATAAGAAGGTCTCCCTAAATGAAGACTTGTGTGAGATGTACGCATGGTTTTGAACGTGCTAGTCATGGGTTTCTCTTTTTGACGCTAATCAAACTAAAACGAAATAATACTACTTTTAATCACCTCTTTCTTTGTAAATTTGAAACAACCAATGAAACAATATGAAGGTCTCCCTAAATAAAGACTTGTGTGAAATCTACGCATCGTTTTGGACACGATATTGATGGGATTGCTCCTTTTGATGCTAATTTCAACTAGAACGAATTAATAGGACTAATAATCACCTATATTTTGACAATTTGAGAGAACTAATGACAAAAATAAGGTGTCCCTTAATGAAGACTTGTGTTAGATGTGCGGATCGTTTTGAAGGCACTAGTGATAGGATTGCTCCTTTTGATGCTAATCAAACGAGAACGAAGTTATAGGACTCATAATCACCTCTTTCTTTGACAATTTGAGAGAACCAATGCAAGAATAAGAAGGTCTCCCCAAATCAAGACTTGTGTGAGATGTACTCATCGTTTTTAACGAGATAGTCATGAAATTGCTGCTTTTGATGCTAATCAACATAGAACAAAGTAAAAGGACTCCTAATCACCTATTTCTTAGCCACGGCACTTGGCGCAGAGGTAAGCTTTGACCTGGGGTGAACTGTAAACCCAGGCATCCTGGGATCGATTCCCGCCTACAACAAGTGTAAGTGCCAATTAAAAACTGGTCTGTGTGGCCACGGATCGCACGTTTCAACGCGGAGCCATGTCTTAGTCCTAGCCTGTGCGATAAGCCTGGTCCAGGGGTGGGGAGATTTTGTTCGACTGAGGTTGGGAAACTCCACATTATAAAAAAAATCACCTATGTCTTTGACAATTCTAGAGAACCAATGAAAAAATAAGAAGACCTCCTTAAATGAAGACTTGTGTGAGATATATGTATCGTTTTGAACGCGATAGTCATGGGATTGTTCCCTTTGATGCTAATCAAACTAGAACGAAGTTATAGGACTCCTAATCACCTCTTTCTTTGACAATTTTAGGGAACCAATGAAATAATAAGGTCTCCCTAAATGAAGAATTGTTTGAGATCTACGCATCATTTTGGATGCTATACTGATGAGATTGCTAGTTTTGATATTAATTTTAACTAGAACGAAGTAATAGGACTCATAATCACCTATATTTTGACAAATTGAGAGAACTAATAAAACAATTAGAAGGTTTCCCTAAATGAAAACTTGTGTGAGAAGTACGGATCGTTTTGAAGATACTAGCGATAGGATTGCTCCTTTGATGCTAATCAAACAAGAACGAAGTCATAGGACTCATAATCACATCTTTCTTTGACAATTTGAGAGAACCACTGAAATAATAAGAAGGTCTCCATAAATCAAAACTTATGTGAGATGTACGCATCGTTTTCAACGCGATAGTCCCATGATTGCTCCTTTTGATGTTAATCAAATTAGAACGAAGTAATAGGACTCCTAATCACCTCTTTCTTTGACAATTTTAGAGAACCAATGAAACAATAATGATGTCTCCTTAAATGAAGACTTGTGTGAGATGTACACATCATTTTTAACGCAATAGTCATAGGATTGCTACTTTTGATGCTAATCAAACTAGAACGAAGTTATAGGACTCCTAATCACCTCTTTCTTTGACAATTTTAGAGAACTAATAAAATAATAAGGTCTACTTAAATGAAGACTTGTGTGAGATGTATACATCGTTTTGAACGCGATAGTCATGGTATTGCTCTTTTTGATACTAACAAACTAGAAGGAAGTTATAAGACTCCTAGTCATCTCTTTCTTTGACAATTTTAGAGAATCAATGAAACAATAAAAAGGTCTACCTAGATGAAGAATTGTGTGAGATGTACGCATGGTTTTGAACGCGATAGTCATGGGTTTATCTTTTTGACACTAATCAAACTAGAACGAAATAATACAACTCAAAATCACCTTTTTCTTTGTAAATTTGAAACAACCAATGAAACAATATGAAGGTCTCTCTAAATAAAGACTTGTGTGAGATCTACGCATCATTTTGGACAAGATAGTGATGGGATTGCTCTTTTTGATGCTAATTTCAACTAGAACGAAGTAATAGGACTCATAATCAGCTTTATTTTGACAATTTGTCAAAACTTATGAAAAAATTAAGAAGGTGTCCTTAAATGAAGACTTGTGTGAGATGTACGGATTGTTTTGAAGGCACTAGTGATAGGATTTCTCCTTTTGATGCTAATCAAACTAGAACGAAGTTATAGGACTCATAATCACCTCTTTCTTTGACAATTTGAGAGAACCAATGGAATAATAAAAAGGTCTCCCTAAATCAAGACTTGTGTGAGATGTATTCATCGTTTTTAACGCGATAGTTATGAAATTGCTCCTTTTGATGCTAATCAAAATAGAACAAAGTAAAATGACTCCTAATCACCTATTTCTTTGACAATTCTAGAGAACCAATGAAATAATAAGAAGGCCTTCTGAAATGAAGAATTGTGTGAGATGTATGCATCGTTTTGAACGCGATAGCCATTGGATTGTTCCTTTTGATGCTAATCAAACTAGAACGAAGTTATAGAACTCCTAATCACCTCTTTCTTTGACAATTTTATGGAACTAATGAAATAATAAGAAGGTCTCTCTAAATGAAGACTTGTGTGAGGTCTACGCATCGTTTTGGATGCGATAGTGATGAGACTGCTCCTTTTGATGCTAATTTTAACTAAAACGAAGTAATAGGGCTCATAATCACCTATATTTTAACAATTTGAAAGAACTAATGAAACAATAAGAAGGTTTTCCTAAATAAAAACTTGCGTGAGAAGTACGGATCGTTTTGAAGATACTAGTGATAGGATTGCTCCTTTGATGCTAATCAAACTAGAACGAAGTCATAGGACTCATAATCACATCTTTCTTTGACAATTTGAGAGAACCAATGAAACAATAACAAGGTCTCCTAATCATGGAGATACTTGTGTGAGATGTACGCATCGTTTTTAACGCGATAGTCATGGGATTGCTTTTTTTGATGCTAATCAAATTAGAACGAAGTAATAGGACTCCTAATCACCTCTTTCTTTGACAATTTTAGAGAACCAATGAAACAATAATGATGTCTCATTAAATAAAGACTTGTGCGAGATGTACGCATCGTTTTTAACGAGATAGTAATGGGATTATTACTTTTGATGCTAATCAAACTAGAACGAAGTTATAGGACTCCAAATCACCTCTTTCTTTGACTATTTTAGAGAACCAATGAAAGAATAAGGTATCCTTAAATGAAGGCTTGTGTGAAATGTATGCATCATTTTGAACATGATAGTCATGGTATTGCTCCTTTTGATAATAATCAAACTTGAACGAAGTTATGGACTCCTAATCACCTCTTTCTTTGACAATTTTAGAGATACAATGAAACAATAAGAAGGTCTCCCTAAATGAAGAATTGTGTGAGATGTACGCATGGTTTTGAACGCGATAGTCATGGATTTCTCTTTTTGACGCTAATCAAACTAGAATAAAATAATACAACTTTTAATCACTTCTTTCTTTGTAAATTTGAAACAACCAATGAAACAATATGAAGGTCTCCCTAAATAAAGACTTGTGTGAGATCTACACATCGTTTTGGACACGATAGTGATGGGATTGCTCCTTTTGATGCTAATTTCAACTAGAACGAAGTAATAGGACTAATAATCACCTATATTTTGACAATTTGAGAGAACTAATGAAAAAATAAGAAGGTGTCCCTTAATGAAGACTTGTGTTAGATGTACCGGATTGTTTTGAAGGCACTAGTGATAGGATTGCTCCTTTTGAGGCTAATCAAACTAGAACAAAGTCATAGGACTCTTAATCACATCTTTCTTTAACAATTTGAGAGAACCAATAAAATAATACGAAGGTCTCCCTAAATCAAGACTTGTGTGAGATGTACTCATCGTTTTTAACGTGATAGTCATGGGATAGCTCCTTTTGATGCTAATCAAATTAGAACGAAGTAAAAGGACTCCTAATCACCTCTTTCTTTGACAATTCTAGAGAACCAATGAAATAATAAGATGGCCTCCTTAAATGAAGACGTGTGTGAGATGTACGCATCATTTTGAACGCGATTGTCATGGGATTGTTCCTTTTGATGCTAATGAAACTAGAACGATGTTATAGGACTCCTTATCACCTCTTTCTTCGACAATTTTTGTGAACAAATGAAACAATAAGGTCTCTTTAAATGATGACTTGTGTGAGATGTACGCATCATTTTGAACGCGAAAGTCATGGTATTGCTCCTTTTGATACTAATCAAACTAGAATGAAGTTATAGGACTCCAAATCACCTCTTTCTTTGACAATTTTAGCGAATCAATGAAATAATAAGAAGGTCTCCCTAAACGAAGACTTGTGTGAGATGTACGCATGGTTTTGAACGCGATAGTCATGGGTTTCTCTTTTTGACTCTAATTAAACTAGAACGAAATAATACAACTCTTAATCAACTCTTTCTTTGTAAATTTAAAACAATCAATGAAACAATATGAAGGTCTCCCTAAATAAAGACTTGTGTGAGATCTACGCATCGTTTTGGACACGATGGTGATGGAATTGCTCCTTTTGATGCTAATTTCAACGAGAACGAAGTAATAGGAACTCATAATCACCTATATTTTGACAATTTGAGAAAACTAATGAAAAAATAAGAAGGTGTCCCTAAATGAAGATTTGTCTGAGATGTACGGAACGTTTTAAAGGCACTAGTGATAGGATTGCTGCTTTTGATGCTAATCAAACTAGAACGAAGTTATAGGACTCATAATCACCTCTTTCTTTGACAATTTGAGAGAACCAATGGAAAAATAAGAAGGTCTCTCTAAATCAAGACTTGTGTGAGATGTACGCATCATTTTAAAATGCGATAGTCATGGAATTGCTCCTTTTGATGCTAATCAAAATAGAACAAAGTAAAAGGACTCCTAATCACCTATTTCTTTGACAATTCTAGAGAACCAATTAAATAATAAGAAGGCCTCCTTAAATGAAGACTTGTGTGAGATGTATGCATCGTTTTGAAAGCGATAGTTATGGTATTGGTCCTTTTGATGCTAATCAAACTAGAACGAAGTTATAGGACTCCTAATCACCTCTTTCTTTGACATTTTTAGGGAACCAATGAAACAATAAGAAAGTCTCCCTAAATGAAGACTTGTGTGAGGTTTACGCATCGTTTTGGATGCGATAGTGATGAGATTGCTCATTTTGATGCTAATTTTAATTAGAACGAAGTAATAGGACTCATAATCACCAATATTGTGACAATTTGAGAGAACTAATGAAACAATAGGAAGGTTTGCCTAAATAAAAACTTGTGTGAGAAGTACGGATTAGTTTTGAAGATATTAGTGATAGGATTGCTCCTTTGATGCTAATCAAACTAGAACGAAGTCATAGGACTCATAATCACATCTTTCTTTGACAATTTGAAAGAACCAATGAAACAATAAGAAGGTCTCCATAAATCAAAACTTGTGTGAGATGTACTCATCGTTTTTAATGTGATAGTCATGGAATTACTCCTTTTGATGCTAATCAAATTAGAACGAAGTTATAGGACTCCTATAATCACCTCTTTCTTTGACAATTTTAGAGAACCAATGAAACAATAATGATGTCTCCTTAAATGAAGACGTGTGTGAGATGTATGCATCGTTTTAAACGCGATAGTCATGGGATTGCTACTTTTGATGCTAATCAAACTAGAACGAAGTTATAGGACTCCTAATCATCTCTTTCTTTGACTATTTAAGAGAACTAATGAAATAATAAGGTTTCCTTAAATGAAGACTTGTGTGAGATGTACGCATTTCACACAAGTCTGATTGGGGGTAGGTAATTGGGGGTTGTCTGATTGCTAGGAACATTATGGGCCAGTGAAACCTTTTTGGTTGGAAAGCAGCTTTGCTTTGATCTGGTTGTTATGAGAGTCGGGATGCGTTTGATTTGGCTCTGATAATTTATGCATTATATTGATCTGGTTGGGTCTATTGAGGGGCTTGTTGCACGGTTTCTGCTCTCTGGTTTGTTGGGTTTGTTGCAGTTGGGGCTGAGAGGTTGGTTGTTGGGTTTGGGTCCAGCTGCTGGGGGTGCTGGGTATGGTCTGGGTGGTCGATCAGTTGTCGGTCAGGTTCCGTTGTCGGTCAGATTCCGTTGAACGTAAAAGTCATGGTATTGCTCCTTTTGATACTAATAAACTAGAACGAAGCTATAGGACTCCTAATCACCTCTTTCTTTGACAATTTTAGAAAATCAATGAAACAATAAGAAGGTCTCCTTAAATGAAGACTTGTGTGAGATGTACGCATGGTTTTGAACGCAATAGTCATGGATTTCTCTTTTTGACGCTAATCAAATTAGAACGAATTAATACAACTCTTAATCTCCTATTTCTTTGTAAATTTGAAACAACCAATGAAACAATATGAAGGTCTCCCTAAATAAAGACTTTTGTGAAATCTATGCATCGTTTTGGACACGATAGTGATGGGATTGCTCCTTTTGATGCTAATTTCAACTAGAACGAAGTAATATGACTCCTAATCACCTTTATTTTGACAATTTGAGAGAACTAATTAAAAAACAATAAGAAGGTGTCCCTAATGGAAGACCTGTCTGAGATGTAAGGATCGTTTTGCAGGCACTAGTAATAGGATTGCTCCTTTTGATGCTAATCAAATTAGAACATAGTCATAGAACTCATAATCACCTCTTTCTTTGACAATTTGAGAGAACCAATGAAATAATACGAAGGTCTCCTTAATTCATGACTTGTGTGAGATGTACGCATCGTTTTTAATGCGATAGTCATGAGATATAGCTCCTTTTGATGCTAATCAAATTAGAACGAAGTAAAAGGACTCCTAATCACCCCTTTCTTTGACAATTCTAGAGAACCAATGAAATAATAAGACCTCCTTAAATAAAGAATTGTGTGAGATGTACGCATCGTTTTGAACGCGATAGTCACGGGATTGTTCCTTTTGATGCTAATCAAACTAGAACGAAGTTATAGGACTCCTAATCACCTCTTTCTTTGACAATTTTAGGGAACCAATGAAACAATAATAAGGTCTCCTTAAATGAAGACTTGTGTGAGATGTACGCATCGTTTTGAACGCGAAAGTCATGGTATTGCTCCTTTTGATATTAATCAAACTAGAACGAAGTTATAGGACTCCTAATCACCTCTTTCTTTGACAATTTTAGAGAATCAATGAAACAATACGAAGGTCTCCCTAAATGAAAACTTGTGAGAGATGTACGCATGGTTTTGAACGCGATAGTCATGGTTTTCTCTTTTTGACGCTGATCAAACTAGAACGAAATAATATAACTCTTAATCACCTCGTTCTTTGTAAATTTGAAACAACCAATGAAACAATATGAAGGTCTCCCAAAATAAAGACTTGTGTGAGATCTACGCATCGTTTTGGACACGATAGTGATGGAATTACTCCTTTTGATGCTAATTTCAACTAGAACAAAGTAATAAAACTCATAATCACCTATATTTTGACAATTTGATAAAACTAAAGAAAAAAATAAGGTGTCCCTAAATGAATACTTATCTGAGATGTACGGATCGTTTTGAAGGCACTAGTGATAGGATTGCTCTTTTTGATGCTAATCAAACTAGAACGAAGTTATAGGACTCATAATCACCTCTTTCTTTGACAATTTGAGAGAACCAATGGAAGAATAAAAAGGTCTTCCTAAATCAAGACTTGTGTGAGATGTACGCATCGTTTTTAATGCGATAGTCATGGAATTGCTCCTTTTGATGCTAATCAAAATAGAACAAAGTAAAAGGACTCCTAATCACTTATTTGTTAACCACAACACTTGGCGCAGCGGTAAGCTTTGACCTGGGATGAACCGTAAACCCGGGCATCCTGGGATTGATTTCCGCCTGCAACAAGTGTGATGGGCCAATAAAAAACTGGTCCGTGTGGCCACGGGTCGCACGTTTCAGGGCGGAGCCATATCTTAGGCCGAGCCTGTGCAATAAGCTTGGTCCGAGGTGGGGAGATTTAGTCCGACTGCGGTTGGGAAACTCCACATTATCAAAAAAAATTAAAATTAAAAAATCACCTATTTCTTTGACAATATAAGAGAACCAATGAAAAAAATAAGAAAGCCTCCTTAAATGAAGACTTGTGTGAGATGTATGCATCGTTTTGAATGCGATAGTCATGGGATTGTTCCTTTTGATGCTAATCAAACTAGAATGAAGTTCTAGGACTCCTAATCACCACTTTCTTTGACAATTTTAGGGAACCAATGAAACAATAAGAAGGTCTCCCTAAATGAAGACTTGTGTGAGGTCTACCCATCGTTTTTGATGCGATAGTGATGAGATTGCTCATTTTGATGCTAATTTTAATTAGAACAAAGTAATAGGACTCATAATCACCTATATTTTGACAATTTGAGAGAACTAATGAAACAATAAGAAGGTTTGCCTAAATGAAAACTTGCGTGAGAAGTACGGATCGTTTTGAAGGTACTAGTGATAGGATTGCTCCTTTGATGCTAATCAAACTAGAACGAAGTCATAGGACTCATAATAACATCTTTCTTTGACAATTTGAAAGAACCAATGAAACAATAAGAAGGTCTCCATAAATCAAAATTTGTGTGAGATGTACGCTTCGTTTTTAACGCGATAGTCATGGGATTACTCCTTTTGATGCTAATCAAACTAGAACGAAGTAATAGGACTCCTATAATCACCTCTTTCTTTGACAATTTTAAAGAACCAATGAAACAATAATGATGTCTCCTTAAATGAAGACTTGTGTGAGATGTAAGCATCGTTTTTAACGCGATTGTCATGGGATTGCTACTTTTGATGCTAATCAAACTAGAACGAAGTTATAGGACTCCTAATAACCTCTTTTTATTTGACAATTTTAGGGAACCAATGAAATAATTAGGTTTCCATTAATTGAAGACTTGTGTGAGATATACGCATCATTTTGAACATGATAGTTATGGTATTGTTCCTTTTGATAATAATCAAACTAGAACGAAGTTATAGCACTCCTAATCACCTCTTTCTTTGATAATTTTAGAGAATTCAATGAAACAATAAGAAGGTCTCCCTAAAAGAAGACTTCTGTGAGATGTACGCATGGTTTTGAACACGATAGTCATGGGTTTCTTTTTTTGACGGTAATCAAACTAGAACGAAATAATACAACATTTAATCACCTCTTTCTTTGTAAATTTGAAACAACCAATGAAACAATATAAAGGTCTCCCTAAATAAAGACTTGTGTGAGATCTACGCATCGTTTTGGACACGATAGTGATGAGATTGCTCCTTTTGATACTAATTTGAACTAGAACGAAGTAATAGAACAAATAATTACCTATATTTTGACAATTTGAGAGAACTAATTAAAAAAATAAGAAGGTGTCCATTAATGAAGACTTGTGGTAGATGTACGGATTGTTTTGAAGGCACTAGTGATAGGATTGCTCCTTTTGAGGCTAATCAAACTAGAACAAAGTCGTAGGACTCTTAATCAAATCTTTCTTTGACAATTTGAGAGAACCAATGAAATAATACGAAGGTCTCCCTAAATCAAGACTTGTGTGAGATGTACGCATCGTTTTTAACGTGATAGTCATGGGATAGCTCCTTTTGATGGTAATCAAATTAGAACAAAGTAAAAGGACTCCTAATCATCTCTTTCTTTGACAATTCTAAAGAACCAATGAAATAATAAGAAGGCCTCCTGAAATGAAGACTTGTGTGAGATGTACGCATCATTTTGAACCGCAGTCATGGGATTATTCCTTTTGATGCTAATCAAACTAGAACGAAGTTATAGGACTCCTAATCTCCTCTTTCTTTGACAATTTTAGGGAACCAATGAAACAATAAGGTCTCCTTAAATGAAGACTTGTGTGAGATGTACGCATTGTTTTGAACGCGAAAGTCATGGTATTTCTCCTTTTGATACTAATCAAACTAGAACGAAGTTATAGGACTCCTAATCACCTCTTTTTTGACAATTTTAGAGAATTAATGAAACAATAAGAAGGTATCCCTAAATGAAGACTTGTGTGAGATGTATGCATAGTTTTGAACGCGATAGTCAAGGGTTTCCTTTTTAACGCTAATCAAACTAGAATGTTAACAACTCTTAATCACCTCTTTCCTTGTAAATTTGAAACAACCAATGAAACTATATGAAGGTTGTAATACCCGAGAATTTCTGAATATTATTAAATAAATATATTAATAGAAATGAGAATTTATTTAATATAAATGATTTTTTGTTATGAGAAGGATTAACTCAATTTTATTAAATTGAACATTTATAATAATTGAGAAATTTATGGAGTTTGCGATAAACTCGTTGATAGCCTTGTGTGACACAGTGATGAGAATTATTAATGATTATATTAATTAACGAATGAATTATTATGTGAACAATTAATCTATATTAATTATTAATTATTGTTAAGTATTATCGTAGAATATTAATTAATTGTTATAAAATATTAATGATAATTAATTAATGATGTGTGGATTATTATTATTACAAAAAATATAATAATAATACCCAACGTGTTTATAAATATAATAAGATTTATATTCATTTAATGGAATATTTAATCATATAAGTGTTACTCGATTATTATGAAAATTAATGATCAATGAGGAATAGATTAATTAATATTATTTTTAATTAATCAATGAGATAAATAAATTATTTATTTGACATTATGAATAATAAAACAAATAAGTAAGTTATTAATATAATAAGATTATATTAATTGATATGTTCAAATGTGCAATACTTGAATATATAAAGTATATGGAATACAACTATATTATATAGTGTAGAGAGACACTTAAGTGTGACCATGCATGCATACATAAACTATGTTATATAATGCAATGTGAATATATTACACATAAAGACCATGTATTAGGATTGATTGAAATATATAAGCTACATATTTATGCTAGTGTGACAATACGTATGCAAGTATACATTAACATAATATGAATATATTGTAATCAACTGTTGATTGTAGAATTTAATAATGTGGTAATATTTGATTTGAATTATATCCGGTAAAACAAATGTACATGGAATTTATGTGTGTGGATTATACTTACTACATTATGTGAATAACATGATTATTGGGATTACATTGTAATTCTAATTGTAATCTAAATATATAGTATGTATATATATATATATATATATATATATATGATAACTTAAGTATACATATATGCCTAAGTGCATATAAAATGTTTATGTATTTGGTTATTTTAATTTACTGTATTGTTTCATATTGCTGAGCCTTACTTGTTCCTAAATGATAGGCTCATTTTGCTCTTCACGTGTAGCACATAAAGGCTAAGGAGCTACTCCTTCTTCTTCTCCCAAGATCATTCTAGCTCATCATTGTAGGGGGAGTGGGATTCATGATGCATATTACCAACCCCTCACCAACCATCTAATGTCCAACATCTTCTTTCTTCATCTCTTGGTTTATTTTCATGGACAAAGGCTTGGCATGGGTTTTGATTTTTCTATAAATTGAGCATCCCTCTTCATTTTCTATGTTGATTAATTAATTGCTAAGTGATATAGAGAGATTTTTGTGAGTTCATAATATGAATTTGAGAGTAAGTTATGTGCAAGTTTGAGCTCAAGAGGTATAACCTCTAAACCCATTTGAATTTCAATTCATAGAGATTGCATGATATTGCTGAAATTAGTGTGTGATAAGGTGCTAGCATAAGTTGTTAAGTATATCTATGTGTTAGGAATGTAAAGTGATGGTAGGAAAGCATGCTAGGCTAAGTACATTATGAGAAATTCTGAAGCTCTGCAATAACAGAACATCTTCTGGTCTGGAATGGGAGCCGCGCGGCCGCGCGTCTCCTTAATACAATTTGGGCGCTGCCGCGCGCCACTATAGAATTTGTTGATAATTTCTTTTATATCTTATGATGTATTGAACATGTTGTACTAGTAGAGTATGCTTATAACTCACATTAACACATGGAATAAGGTTACTAGGTTATAGCAATCCATTCTATTTGTTTTAGTTAGTATTTCAAAGAAACTTAAAGTTATGAAAAGAGGAACTTTGATATATAAATACCACAATAGTATTCTGACTTTTGACACACGTTTGTATGACCTAGAAACACATGAAATGATAGTAGTGTGCATACAAGCCAATCATGTATGATGATAAAGCACATACTTTGTAAACAATCTTATTTATTTATTAATAAAATATTCATTTATTAAAGGCATTTAATTATCTACATGGTGCTGTTTTTATAATATGTAAATAACCCATAGTTTTAAGCAATGCTTTTAGAATCATGATGATGATCATGCTAATGAGATCTAAATTTTAGAAAGCTCTAAAACTAAAATAGTTCACAATCGTGGGATTACTAAAAAGGGGATTAGTAAATCCGGATAGATTGGTACATATGTTGCTTGCTCATTGGATGAGGATGATTGATCTCATGATCATTTGTGTGGAGACACTAAAGTAAGTATGTAGGTGCTTATTGGAGAATACGTTTACTGAACGTGACTCGCTATGGAATACCTAATGGAGTTTTACATCGTCTGTCAATAGGAATTCCTAATGTGATAGTAGTACAAGTGATCCTTGGACTTGAGATCATCATAGTATCTTGTATGTAACAAATATACTTTGACTTATTCCTTAAGACCTTTTAAGGCATATATAGGGTATGGTTGGGTATAATGAGTTACATATGGAGATAATGAATGATCAATAAAGAATATACCACCTCTACTAAAAGAGGAGATATGTCCTATGTGATTCGTTAAATGACAACCCAGGAATCCTTGGCCAAGGTGGAATGAAATTAGAAAGAGGTTTCTAATTTGCATTAATCGGAGTTGTGCATTTTCTAATCGAAATACATATAATTAAATAAAATAAGACTTGACTGTAAATTCATGTCTTATATTTAATTGGAATATTGTATGGTGGAAGGATTGAATTGTATGGTAACTATTTACTCACAGGTTCTTTTATGATTAATGTTGAAATTTATATTATTTGGAAAGTCGTTGATCGCTAGGGAGGCTTATCCTTATTGTAGAATAAATATTATTTATTTAAATAGATTATTAGTTTAATTTATTTATTGAAATAAGATTAGAATTGTTCTAATTGATTTATTCACAACCGGTTTATTATAGAGAACCTAAAGGGTCACACCATAAAAGAAAGAATAATTATTTAAGAAGGTAATGGCATAATCGTAATAATGCATTAAGTATAATTAATTTAATCTATGGTGATAGAATAAATTAAATAGCTTAATGTTTAATATTTAATATTTTGGAAATATTAAATATAAATTAATAAGAGATGCCTTATCAATATTATTACAATTATTATTATTTTAATTTCTAAAAGAGTTTAGTAATTAATTTAATATTAGTACTCACATTTATTCCTAATAAGATTAGGAGACAAATTAATTAAATGAATTTAATTAATTATTCCCAATGTGGTGGGAAGCCTAAATTAATTAAAGGAGTTTAATTAATTAAATGAAATCCCATGTCTAATAGGATTAGAAGGGTTGACCAATATCTATATAAGAGGAGTCTTATAATAGATATCAGTTGATGAAATTCCTAATTGTTGGAGAGTAATTCTTTTCTATAGAGGATAGAAAACTAAGGTTTAGCCAAACACCCTCCTTCTTGATAATTCCTCTTCCTTGGTGGATCACCTCTAGAGGCCAAACACTTGGGTGGCTAACGTTGATCAAAGGAAGGAATCTAATCCGAAAATTCAAGGAGATCACGAAGAACAAGGAGTTGAACTAGTACCTGTGGAAGCTTTGTTCTACAAGGGTATGATTCCATAACTTCTTATTTATCGTTTTAAATTAATAATTTGCATAAAGGATGATCCGGGTAATGGTTTTGTAGAATTTTTTTTAAACTTTGATATACAAACCCAACAGTGGCATCAGAGCCAAACCTTTATGCAATTATTAATTTATTTTTGATTTCATATATATATGGGTATATATTTAAAATAATTTATTGGGCATAATTTTATTGTATAAAATTATTATTTTTTAAGAAAAAAAATGACGTTTTTTTTTGGGGACGAATCACAATTTTTTTTTGGGTGCTAATCTTGAATTCTGCAAAGAAAATGTGTTGTCTCTTTCTTACTCCAAAAAGAAGGTGACCCATCAGGAAATGACTCTTTTAATAAACCTGCAGGACTCTTTTAATAAAAGAAGGTGACTTTTTTAAAAAATAAATAAATATGATATATTTATATATTATATTCTAAATAATTTTATAATAAAATAAAGAGTTTATTTTAATCTTGAAATTGGATTTCATGCAATTTAAAATTGCCCATTAAATGATACTCATATGTATATGGAATATTTTAATTCATGAGATGAATATTTACTTATTGATATATATGGTGATATGTATGATAATAAATGGGGATTGATTATGGACTATTTGACCAATGTAATTGGATTTTATTTTAGTTGAATGCTTGAATGAATGAGTTTTATTAAATGGGGTCTGTGTACCCCGTATTCTCTAATTTTTTTTTCTTGATGTAAAATTATATCTCCCTCCTATGTACTTCCCCTTGACTGCTGATCAAGGTATCTATTTAAATTAAATAGTTTAATGTAATAGAAATAGTTAGAATTATCTTGAAAAAATTGGAGGCCAAGGAGCAAGGAGCGCGTGAAGACCCGTTTGTATGGAGCCCGGGTTTAAATGTAATAGTTATATTTAAATTTAAATTCTTGCACTCCTAGGTTTGACCTTTTGGTTCACTTGGTGGCTCTAGTGAACCAAACTAGAATAAAAATCCATAATCAATCCGGGTAGAATATAGTATTCTATATTGCATGCTAAATATTATATATATTATATTATATGCAAACATGCTTCGCATGTTTAATAAAATAACGCGTATATTATATATATATGTGCATGCGCGCTAAACAAGATGAGATAAATAATAACAAACCCCTCAAAGAAATAATATTAAGTCCGAAGCGTTCAAATGATATTTGAAATATCGAACGTCGCCTTCTAGCATGATAAATTAATAGAGTATTAAATATTTAATATGAGCTTGTTGTGCTATCCACAAGGTGAGTATTGCGTATTTAAGATGTTAATTAATCACATTTGATGCTTATCAAGAAAATTAAACGATCTAGTCTTGTTGTGCTATCCACAAGGACGAACATTTTTCTTTTTTGAACTTATGAAAGTGCTAGGCTGGACTTAACTTAAATTATTTTAGTTCGGATGTGCACACACATGACCATTATGATTTAAGAGGCAAAATAAAAGTCCATAATCAATCCGGGTAGAATATAATATTCTATATTGCATGCTAAATATTATATATATTATATTTTATGCAAACATGCTTCGCATGTTTAATAAAATGACGTGTATTTTATATATATATGTGCATACGCGCTAAACAAGATGAGAAAAATAATAACAAACCCCTCAAAGAAATAATATTAAGTCCGAAGTGTTAAAATGATATTTGGAATATCGAACGTCGCCTTCTAGCATGATAAATTAATAGAGTATTAAATATTTAATATGAGCTTGTTGTGCTATCCACAAGGCGAGTATTGCGTATTTAAGATGTTAATTAATCACATTTGATGCTTATCAAGAAAATTGAACGATCTAGTCTTGTTGTGCTATCCACAAGGAAGAACATTTTTCTTTTTTGAATTTATGAAAGTGCTAGGCTAGACTTAACTTAAATCATTTTAGTTCGGATGTGCACACACTTGACCATTATGATTTAAGAGGCAAAATAAAAGGAGTTATATAGTGCTGTAATTGACAAGAGTTGTCTACCTATTTATTTGTATATCGCTTGTTGTGCTATCCACAAGGTTATATACATTTGAAATGGGATCCTTATTCTCACTAGCAAATCTTTAATTAGATGTTGCCGAACTATATAAGTGAGGGTAATATAGTTTGATAAAAATAGTGGGAGATACCAATTTAAAATAAAGACCTAAATTTATTTTGGTATGCAAAATTAATAAAATGAATGTTTGCTAAAATGTTATTTTTCACATGCAGAATTTTAAAAATGTCAAAATCACTAATTTCACTGCGAAGCATACTTGATGCTAATAAGGTTACCGGGCCGAATTATACGGACTGGCTAAGAAATCTGAGAAAAGTTCTCACTGCTGAAAAGATTTCTTATGTCCTAAACTCACCTGTCCCTGGAACTGTTCCAGAAACAGCCTCTGAGGAAGAGATTGCCACCATTGTAAAGTGGCAAGATGATGGATCTATGGCTCAATGCATCATGCTCGCATCCATGAATAACGAGCTTCAGCGTCAGCACGAAAACATGGATGCTCCTACTATGTTGATTCACATCAAGGAGTTGTATGGTGAACAAAGTAGGACTGCTAGATATGAGATATCTAAGGAGCTCTTCCGATCTCGGATGACCAAGGACAAGGTGAACATAAAAGAACAAAAGAAACCTGATCCAGCTAGCAAAGGAATGTGCTTCCATTGCAACGAGCCGGGTCATTGGAAGAGGAAATGCAAGAAGTTTCTGGCAGACAAGAAGTTTGGAGAAGCTTCGACTTCCAATCAAGGTTTGTTTATGATTGAAATTAATTTTTCTGAAAGTCATAATTCTACTTGGGTATTGAATACTGGCTGTGGTTCTCACATATGTAATAATGTGAAGGGACTGGTCAGAAGTAGAAAGCTGAACAATGATGAGGTGATCCTACGAGTGGGGAATGGAGCAAAGGTTGCTGCATTAGCTGTAGGAACTTATTATTTAGCAATGCCTTCGGGCAAGTCCATTTATCTTAATAATTGTTATTATGTTCCGAATATTATTAAAAACATTATTTCAATTTCTGTATTGGATATGAAAGGATTTAACGTTGTTATAAAGAATAATAGTTGTTCTATTTATAAAGACGATGTTTTATATGGTGTTGGAAATTTGCGAAATGGACTTTAAATACTTGACTTGCAAGAAAATATATTTCAAATTGAACAAACTAAGAAAAGGAAAAGAGATCATATTAATTATACCTACATGTGGCACTATAGACTCGGTCATATCAATGAAACAAGATTATCCAAGTTGCATAAAGATGGGCTCCTTGAGTTATCTGATTATAAATCATATCCAACTTGTGAATCTTGTCTCATGGGTAAAATGACTAAATATCCTTTTAGTGGAAAAGGAGAAAGAGTTACAGAGTTGTTGGCATTGATTCACACAGACGTTTGCGGACCTATGACAACAAGTGCACGAGGTGGGTATTCTTATTTTATTACTTTCACTGATGATCACTCAAGATTTAGATATGTGTATTTAATGAAATACAAGTCAGAATCATTTGAAAAGTTCAAAGAGTTCAGAAGTGAAGTAGAGAAACAAACGGGCAAGAGTATAAAGATACTTCGATCAGATCGAGGTGGAGAATACTTAAGCGGTGAGTTTCTCAATTGTCTCAAAGAAAATAGGTATAATCTCATAATGGACTCCTCCAGGTACACCACAGTTAAATGGAGTATCTAAAAGGAGAAATCGAACACTGTTGGACATGGTTCGATCTATGATGAGTTTTACCGACCTTCCAATTTCCTTCTGGGGATATGCCCTAGAAACGGCTGCATACCTACTTAACAAGGTACCTACCAAATCCGCCCCAAAGACTCCATATGAGATGTGGAAGGGGAGGAAACCAAATCTTAAGCACGTTAAGACTTGGGGTTGCCCAGCTTATGTCAAAAAGTTTGAAAATGATAAGCTACAGACTAAATGCAATAAGTGTATATTTGTGGGATACCCTAAAAAAACTTTAGGGTATTATTTCTATCATCCAACTGATCAAAAGGTGTTTGTTGCGAAATATGCTGCCTTCTTGGAAAAGGAGTTTATCCATGAAGGGGTCAGTGGGAGTAAGATATATCTTGAAGAAGTTCAAGAACCATAAATTATCACGGATCAAAGTCAGGTACCTGATCAAGTAGAAGAACCTACTATACTACACCCTGTTCGTAAATCTAGAAGAGTACCAAAGATACCTGAGAGGTATGGATTCGTTATAGAGGATGACGATGAGGTACACATCATGAATGATGATGATCTATTGAATTACGAACAGGCTATGAGTAATAAAGACTCAGGGAAATGGCTTGAAGCCATGAAATCCGAAATGGACTCTATGTATGAAAACAAAGTATGGACTTTGGTTTCACCACCTGAAGGCATTAAGCCTATTGGGTGTAAATGGGTCTTTAAAAGAAAGACTGGAGCGGACGGTAAGGTAAAGACCTATATGGCCCGACTGGTTGCAAAATGTTTCAAACAAAGACAAGGAGTTGACTATGATGAAACCTTTTCACCAGTAGCTATGCTCAAGTCCATTCGGATTTTTCTTGCGATTGCAGCTTATAACGACTATGAGATCTGGCAGATGGACGTGAAAACGGCCTTCATCAATGGGAAACTTGAGGAGGATGTGTATATGACACAGCCAGAGGGATTTGTTTCAAAGGTTGGAACAAATCAAGTCTGTAAGCTGCAACGATCCATTTATGGATTGAAACAAGCTTCTCGTAGATGAAACATTCGTTTCGATGAGACAATCAAAGAGTTTGATTTTATCAAAAATGACGATGAACCATGTGTGTACAAAAAGGTTAGGGGGAGCGCAATTTCATTCCTTGTATTATATGTTGATGATATATTACTGATAGGGAATGACATTCCTATGCTACAATCGATTAAAATCTGGTTATCTAAACACTTCTCCATAAAGGACTTGGGAGAAGCATCCTATATTTTGGGGATAAAGATCTATAGAGATAGATCTAAAAGGATGCTTGGTTTATCCCAAGGAACGTACATTGAAGCAATGCTAAAGAGATTTAGCATGAAAGATTCCAAAAGAGGTCTCATGCCGATGAGCCATGGAATACATCTCTCCAAGAAACAGGCCCCAAAGACACCTGAGGAGAGAGACCGTATGAGTAAGATCCCTTATGCTTCTGCAATAGTATCTATCATGTACGGTATGATATGTACTAGACCGGATGTTGCTCATGCACTTAGTGTAACTAGCAGATACCAATCGAATCTAGGAAAAGAGCACTGAAAGGCACTGAAGAATATCCTAAAATACTTGAGAAGGACTAAGGATATTTTTCTTGTCTACGATGGGTCTGAATTAAAAATCAAGGGCTTCACAGACTCAAGTTTTCAAAAGGACCAAGATGACAGTAAATCCTTTTCGGAGTATGTTTTTACCTTGAACTGAGGCGCAGTGAGTTGGAAGAGTTTCAAGCAGCAAACAGTTGCTGATTCAGTGACAGAGGCAGAGTATATAACTGTAAGTGAAGCTGCAAGTTGATGTTTCGGATGAAAAGTTCATTACTGAACTAGGAATAGTTTCTAAGTCTCATCTTGAATCTAAACATGTGTTGCGGCACTTTGATTAAAGAAATCATTGAAAGAGGGGAGTGTAGACTCTCAAGACAACATTATAGATCCATTTATTAAAGCTTTAACACAAAAGCAGTTTGATCGTCACTTAGAGAAGATGGGTATGAGATACTATGGCGATTGGCTTTAGTGCAAGTGGGAGATTGATAGTAGTGTGCAAAGAAGCCAATCATGTATGATGATAAAGCACATACTTTGTAAACAATCTTATTTATTTATTAATAAAATATTCATTTATTAAAGGCATTTAATTATCTACATGGTGCTGTTTTTATAATATGTAAATAACCCATAGTTTTAAGCAATGCTTTTAGAATCATGATGATGATCATGCTAATGAGATCTAAATTCTTAGAAAGCTCTAAAACTAAAATAGTTCACAATCGTGGGATTACTAAAAAGGGGATTAGTAAATCCGGATAGATTAGTACATATGTTGCTTGCTCATTGGATGAGGATGATTGATCTCATGATCATTTGTGTGGAGACACTAAAGTAAGTATGTAGGTGCTTATTGAAGAATAAGTTCACTGAACGTGACTCGCTATGGAATACCTAATGGAGTTTTACTCGCCTGTCAATAGGAATTTCTAATGTGATAGTAGTACAAGTGATCCTTGGACTTGAGATCATCATAGTATCTTATATGTAACAAATTATACTTTGACTTATTCCTTAAGACCTTTTAAGGCATATATAGGGTATGGTTGGGTATAATGAGTTACATATGGAGATAATGAATGATCAATAAAGAATCTACCACCTCTAGTAAAAGAGGAGATATGTCCTATGTGATTCGTTAAATGACAACCCAGGAATCCTTGGCCAAGGTGGAATGAAATTAGAAAGAGGTTTCTAATTTGCATTAATCGGAGTTGTGCATTTTTTAATCGAAATACATATAATTAAATAAAATAAGACTTGACTGTAAATTCATGTCTTATATTTAATTGGGACATTGTATGGTGGAAGGATTGAATTGTATGGTAACTATTTACTCACAGGTTCTTTTATGATTAATGTTAAAATCTATATTATTTGGAAAGTCGTTGATCGCTAGGGAGGCTTATCTTTATTGTAGAATAAATATTATTTATTTAAATAGATTATTAGTTTAATTTATTTATTTAAATAAGATTAGAATTGTTCTAATTGATTTATTCACAATCGATTTAATATAGAGAACCTAAAGGGTCACACCATAAAAGAAAGAATAATTATTTAAGAAGGTAATGGCATAATCGTAATAATGCATTAAGTATAATTAATTTAATCTATAGTGATAGAATAAATTAAATAGCTTAATGTTTAATGTTTAATATTTTGGAAATATTAAATATAAATTAATAAGAGATGCCTTATTAATATTATTACAATTATTATTATTTTAATTTCTAAAAGAGTTTAGTAATTAATTTAATATTAGTACTCTCATTTATTCCTAATAAGATTAGGAGACAAATTAATTAAATGAATTTAATTAATTATTCCCAATGTGGTGGGAAGCTTAAATTAATTAAAGGAGTTTAATTAATTAAATGAAATCCCATGTCTAATAGGATTAGAAGGGTTGACCAATATCTATATAAGAGGAATCTTATAATAGATTTCAGTTGATGAAATTCCAATTGTTGGAGAGTACTCATTTTCTATAGAGGATAGAAAACTAAGGTTTAGCCAAACACCCTCCTTCTTGATAATTCCTCTTCCTTGGTGGATCACCTCTAGAGGCCAAACACTTGGGTGGCTAACGTTGATCAAAGGAAGGAATCTAATCCAAAAATTCAAGGAGATCACGAAGAACAAGGAGTTGAACTAGTACCTGTGGAAGCTTTGTTCTACAAGGGTATGATTCCATAACTTCTTATTTATCGTTTTAAATTAATAATTTGCATAAAGGATGATCCGGGTAATGGTTTTGTAGAAATTTTTTTAAACTCTGATATACCATGCTTCCGCTAATTTTTGCAATTTGATTGCGTCACGATTTTATACAAACCCAACATGGAATGCATATTGACTTAAGTATATATATATATATATATATATATATATATATATATATCGTGATATAATATGAACATGTGAACCCAACTAGTGCACCTTTCTAACAAGAATACAAGTTTTAAAGGTTGATAGTGGCATGTAAAGACCATATATACATTATGATTTTTTGAGCATGTTTATAGGGCCTTGAAATGCATGAAAAGCATGTTGACTTGCTTATATATGTTTCATAATATGACATGAGCATGTGGGCTTCATTTGTGAACTTTACTAAGTGAAAGTGTAAGTTCGAAACGTAAATCTTGACATGTTATATCGAAGCCTAAATTCTGAAAATTTTGGATAAGTTTGGTAGTGCTCATAACCTCATTAAAATGTCATAAACATACACATGCCATGTTAGATGCCATGAGAACTAGTTAGGCACAAGTGAAGCATGAATTAAGTTGTAACGGTGCTAGTTATAGGTGTATAATATAAATTCTTGCAAGCATGCTTAAAACAAGTTATGTGATCACCTCGTATAACAAAGCATGATAGGCTTTGTGAATTCCATGACCTTGAATGACCGTAAATTATTGAAAGGGTTAACTTAGAAGCTGTATCACATATGTTTGGAACGAGGGAAGGTTATACAAACATAAAAGTATTCTTTAAAATGTATACATGCTACGTGATATTATATGATGTGACTTGAACCCGATTTTGACGGTTAACTTATGAGAATGCCATAACTTGCTAAAATGAAATACATTTAGTATTAATTGGGGTCTTATGTGATATTAATAATATGAGAACATGTTTGCTAATTGTGGTAGTCTCACATGATAGTAACGATGTATGAATATGTTTAAACTCAAAAGGAGGAGTTAAGGATAGACATTATATTCTATATAACTATGTAGCTAGGTTAAGACTTAGCTTATGTGTTAATCGCATATACGAGATGAGGTATAATGTTAAACTATATGACTAATGGATATCATATATATACATAACTATATTACGAAAGGAATTCGAAAGTGTTGAATTGCTTTTCGTGGATAAGCTACGCTAAAGGCAAGTTCTCTAACTTACACTCTTTTAAAGTGCAAGTTTCCTAACTTACACTCTTTTACGGTGCAAGTATCTAAACCTTATCTCTTTGGTTGCAAGTATCCTAACCGACGCATTTACTTTATGCAAGTATTTTATCCTTGTATATTACGAACTAGTTTCTTTACTTAATCGTTTGAATTGAGTTAGCATACTCTTATTTCATTAAAGCTATTATTCATGTGGAACTTGGTATTATTCTTGAATATTGTGAAAGTGTCTATGCCATTTGATTCGGCTAGACTTATATTATTGAAAGGCAACCCAAACCGATTGATTGGTGCTGGATCTTATATTTGACTGAGAAGAAAAAAATATAACTGTCAGAGAACCGACGCGCGCGCATTAGTATGATTGAGTGTTATGCATAACATAAGGTACTTTAGGCTGATCACCTGTTGTACTTGTTTTTGTTGGATTTTTCAGTTTATTACTGTCAATTCCTGTGGAAGTTCATAGTCCTTAGTGACTGCTAAGTATTCAGTTATCTTAAAATCTTGAATTGATTTATTATTGAATCACATTGATATTATTCTGTCCTTGGCGACCGTATTTGAAAACTGTTGATATTTTTGTTATCCTTGAACTATCAAACCTTGCTATACCCTTTCGAGAATTGAGAATTATATTACTCACCATTATTGTATATTACTTACTGAGCAATTTGTGCTCATTCTTACTTTCCCTAAAATATTTTAGTTAAGGCTGAACAGAGCGGACCTTCGGGCACAGATAAGGGCAAGGGAAAGGCTACTGAGTAGCTTTAATTATGTAGCAATTATGATTGTAATAAAGAACTTATGATATTATGTACTAGTTAAGGTTATTTATGCTTAAGATATGTCTAAGCTTTGTAATCACTGTTTAAGTTACGAGACCTTGGGACGTGAATAATTATATTATCTAAATGTAATTTATTCGGTATTAGTTGTGTATTATCCCGCTGTGTGATGCGACATTTAGTTGTATTATTATTATGATGTATTACCATGAGCACGTGACGAACCGAATTCGAGAGACCAAGTGGCGGTCCCAGATTTGGGGGCATCACAGGTTGGTATCAGAGCTGTAGTTATAAACCTTAGGAACGAGTGTCCTTAGATTATAACTTAGGCGAACTTAGAAGTTGGAAAGGAGATAAAACTCACAGAGTTTTCCCTAGAGCGAGACTTAGCGTGTTATGAAATGTAACTTCATTCTATACAATGAACTTATATTTTATTTAACATTCTAATGGAGTTGCTGTTTATTTGTCTTGTGTTTGTGATTGTAGGATGACAAACACAGGTGTACTTAGTAGAGTGCAGAGGAAGAGCCCAGGGATATACATGTAGTATACGAGGCACCTCTAAAGGCTACACCAGTGTAGGCTATTGCACCGTTCGAGTCTGACGACGAGGACGATATTGAGATAGAGTCTGATCCAGAGGACGAGCCGATGGAGGATGAGCCAGTAGAGGACTTTGATGAGGCTACTATAGAGGAGTAGATGCTAGGCGAGTATAAGGAGTGGATCCTAGAGTTAGACTGCAGAGTACAAGAGCTGGAGGCCGAGGCCCAAGAGAGAGAGTCTGAGTTCCAGAAGCTGAGGGACGAGGACCACCAGAGGAAGCTGGCCATGCAGGAGTTAGAGGTAGAGATCGCTTACCGCAGGGAGGCAGGGATCCAGATGGGAACCTTATTCCACAGGTCGGTGGCGAGAAATGTAGATATAGCAGGGAAGCTGAAAGAAGTAGAACAGAGAGAATTGAGTGAGAAGACTGAGAAAGAGGCACTCCGTACTCACCTAGAGTTGGAGGTGATGGATAGGTTACACTTCGAGGAGAAATGGGAAGCAGCCAATGAGAGAGCTGACGACCTAGAGGACGAGGTCAGATGTAAGAAGAGGAAGATGAAAAAAATGGGGTATGTGTTCCGTTCAGCTTTTGAGAGGGTGATTGATGGTGTGTACCACTACCAGGCAGAGCAGGGACAGACTCTACATACTTTGAGTCGGGAGCTGGTTGCGTATATAGTGCAGATGGAGTACAAGAGCGCTGTGGAGCGTGGGATGATGTGATGAGATTTCCTTAAATGGTCTAGTAGTAGTTAGTAGCATTTATCTTTATGTGTTGTACATTCTATGTTGTAATCCCTATCTTTTGTGTAAGATGTGGGATAGTGATGTAAACCCCGTGTAAGCTTTTGTTAGAGGGGTAGTATGGTAGTAGGTTGGTATATTCCCTATCTTTTGTGATATTAGGAGATATAGGTGATAACATTTATAGCAGTATGCTAGGATAATCATGTAATGAAACGATTTGGCATATGAATATAAATGAAGTTTATTTCAAAAATGAGTTATAAATTTATTCCTTTAGTATTAAAAAAAATACTTAAGTAATATACTTGAATAATAATAAAAAGAAAACTTGTGATGCAGATAATGTCGTCCAGACGTAGATTGACTGCACCCGAAGAATCTGTTAATAACGAGAGGGAACAAGTTGACCCGATCCAGAAACTGGTAGACTTGTTAGGAGAAGCCTTAAGGGGAAGGAACAATGAACCCGTTCGCCCAAACCCTCAGACTGTGCCAGTAACAACCTTTAAAGACTTTAAGAGTGTAGGACCCCCGGAGTTCGAGGGAAGTACCGACCCAATCGTCGCACAAACATGGATCTACGAGATCGAAAAAGCTTTCACTATAGCTCTCGTAGGCGAAGATCAGAAGACGGTATTTTCCACATACATGATGAGGGGAGAAGCAAACTACTGGTGGGAGGCTAATCAACAAAGAGCTGGAGAAAGGATAATAGCTTGGGATCCCGAAGAGTACGAAGAATCTGATGGAGGTGAAGTTCCTAGAGTGAAAACAAGGGGAGATGACGGTGGCGCAATACGCGGATAGGTTTAATAAACTAGCGCGATTAGCGGAGCACCAAGTTGGTGATGAAGAGTGGAAGGCTAGATGCTTCGAACAAGGGTTGAAGCCTTGGCTATTCAATAAGGTGTCAGTTCTTCAGATCGATTCTTTTGCAACACTGCTGAAAAGGCTATTATTGCCGAGGGAGGAAGTGAAGCTTTGAGCTTGTACAACAAAGAAAAGAAAGGAAAGAATGCTGGAGGAGAGAATCGTACTAGAGGAAGCAGTAGTGGAGGAAGTAATTTGGGAAAGAGAAAATGGGAGAATAAAAACAACAATAATCAATCAAGGAATTTTCGTGGAGGTTTCAAGAAGAAGGCTGAAGGATGCCCAAAGTGTGGGAAGAATCACCAGGGCGAGTGCTGGAAGGGACGTGGAACTTGCTACAACTGCGGGCAGGAAGAGCAAATCTCGCCTAACTGTCCGAAACCAAAGAAGATACAAGGATGCTTTGCATGTGGCTCGATGGAGCACCGAATTAAGGACTGCCCAAAGAAGGGAAGTGGCGGGGGTAGCAATCAGCAAGGAGGCAACAAGCTGATGATCAGCGGGCCAGCACAATCCAACCGCCCAATCGCCAGAACTTTTAATATGACCGTCCAGGACATCGTGGCTGCGAAGAACGTGGTGTCAGGTATAATCCCAATCAATGATATAAATGCTTATGTATTATTTGATTCAGGCGCCACCTATTCTTTTATATCTGAAGAATTTGCTAGTAAACTTAGTACACCCCGAGAACGATTAGAAAATCCTTTGATCATAGAAGTTGCTAATAAGGAAGTGATCCATGTAGAATACGTTTATCGAGATTGTCGCGCAAACATTAGAGAACAGGAACTGAGCGTAGACTTGATTCCTATTAGACTGGGAGAATTTGACATAATACTGGGGATGGATTGGTTGTATAACCATGCTGCGATTATTAACTGTCAGAACAAGTGTGTGAACCTTCAGACTCCGAATAAGTCTAAGGTAGTGTTTTATGGTAGCTCATCGCTTAAGCAATCGTGTTGCTTTACGATGATGCATGCCAGGAAATTGTTAAGGAAAGGATGTGTAGGTTACTTAGCTTACATCGTTGATACTCGAAAAAAGGGAGTAGAAATTAAGGATATATCCGTAGTTAATGAATTTTAAGATGTGTTTCCGGACGATCTGCCTGGTCTTTCGCCAGACAGAGAAATCGAATTCGTAATAGACTTAGCACCGGGAACGGCACCGATTTCGAAAGCTCTATATAATATGGTGCCAGTAGAAATGAAGGAATTGATGATACAATTGCAAAAATTATTGGATAAGGGTTACATTCGACCGAGTGTTTCTCCTTGGGGAGCACTAGTACTATTCGTTAAGAAGAAGGACGGATCGATGAGGCTCTGTATCGATTATCAAGAATTGAATAGAGTAACGATCAAGAACCGATATCCGCTACCAAGGATAGACGACTTGTTTGATCAACTGAAGGGAGCAAAGTGTTTCTTGAAAATCGACCTGCGAACAGGATATCATCAACTGAAAGTGAGGAATGAGGACATACCAAAGACTGCGTTTCGAACCCGTTATGGACACTACGAGTTTTTGGTAATGTCATTTGGATTGACTAATGCTCTGGAAGCATTTATGGACTTGATGAACCGAGTTTTCAAGCCATACTTGGATAAATTTGTAGTGGTTTTTATTGACGACATTTTGATCTACTCGAAGACAGAGGAAGAACACGCCGAACATCTGAAGATTGTTTTGGAGGCACTAAGGAAGGAGAAGATGTATGCAAAATTTTCTAAGTGCGAATTTTGGATGGAGAAGGTTCAATTCTTAGGACACGTGGTGGATAGGAATGAAATCTCTGTAGACCCTGCGAAGGTTGAAGCAATAAGTAATTGGGAACAACCGAGAACACCGACGGAGGTAAGAAGTTTTTTTTGGGTTAGCTGGGTACTATCGAAGATTCATCCAAGATTTTTCTAAGATAGCAACCCCGTTGACCAATTTGACTAGAAAGACGGTGAAATTTGTATGGACCGATAAATGTGAAGAAAGTTTTTAGGAACTGAAAAGGAGATTGAGCGAAGCACTTGTGTTATCATTACCAGATGATGCGGGAAATTTTGTGGTGTATAGTGATGCATCGCACAAGGGACTTGGCTGTGTGCTTATGCAGCACGGCAAAGTCATTGCGTATGCATCACGACAATTGAAGGATTACGGAAAGCGATACCCTACTCATGACTTAGAGTTAGCGGCAGTAGTTTTTGCGTTAAAGATATGGAGGCATTATTTGTATGGGGAAAAATATGAGATATACACGAACCACAAAATTCTGAAATATATCTTCACACAGAAAGAGTTGAACATGCGGTAGAGAAGGTGGTTAGAATTAATCAAAGATTATGACTGCGATATTCTTTATCACCCGGGAAAGGCAAATGTGGTTGCCGACGCTCTGAGCAGGAAAGTAAGGGAAACGTTGTTTAATTTGACGACTCAGGAAGAATTGAAAAGAGAAATGGAGAAATTGGAGATAGAAGTGAAAGGACAAGAAAAGTCTGGCGAGAAGTTAATTGTAATGGAAGCTTGTCCGACGTTGTTGGATAGAGTGAAGGAAGCCCAGGAAAAGGATGAAGAGTGTGAGAAAATCCGAAAGAGGATCACAGAAAATGAGGAAGAGAAATTCCGAATGAATAAAGACGGTATCTTAAGATTCGAAGGAAGAGTGTTGGTACCAGCGGTAGTCGAGTTGAGGGAATAGATTTTGCACGAGGCACACAATACGACATATTCCGTTCATCCGGGAGGCAAGAAGATGTACCGAGATCTAAGACAACATTTTTGGTGGCCCAATTTGAAACGGGAAGTAGCAGAGTGCGTCAGTAGATGTTTGACTTGCCAACGCGTTAAAGCAGAGCATCAACGGCCGAGTTGTTTACTACAACCGTTAGAAATACTAGAGTGGAAATGGGAGCATATTATAGGGTTTTCGGCACATAAACGCAGCAGAAATTAAAAATTTTCCGAAACCCTAAAACAGGATCCATGCAAAAAACATATTAATTCAGAGCTTAAGTTTTTGTTTTACCGATTATTCAAGCCTTATCGGAGACGATGGAGATTCTAGAACTGCTTCGAATCCTCAACGCAATCCAATGGAACTGCGCCTCTACGGCATCCACACGAATGTCCCGCGAATCGTCACACGATTTGCAGCAAGGAAAGCTGCGGTACTAGCCGCCAATATCTCATATATTTATGACCAATGAGATTTGGCCATCAGTCAATCCACATACTAGTCTCAATGTATCATTGTTGTCCCATTAACAACGACACTCGACTAGGGACATTTAAAAGTAATGATACTAATTGTAATTATATGATCTCATGTTCAAGTCACATACTTGAAGCCATATAATTTGTATCACTATTCTAAGGACTTTTATTATGTTAACATTTATATAACACAGTAAATAAAACCATAATAAAATAATTTATTTATTCAATCAAATATAATATCAAAAATGTTTAAGCAATTACATCAAAGAATTAGCCTCTAGGGCATACACTCTAACACATATTACGATGGACTTCGTGGTAGGACTTCCAGTTACACAGAAAGGTTATGATGCTATTTGGGTTATCGTGGATCGACTTACCAAGACCGCTCATTTTCTACCGATCAAGATTCGTTATAGTTTGAATCAATTAGCGGGTCTATACATAAAGGAGATTGTCTCACGATATGGAGTGCCGGTATCTATTGTCTCTGATCGAGATCCGCGCTTCACGTCCAATTTTTGGAAGAGTTTGCAAGAAAGAATGGGAACACAGTTGAGGTTGAGTACGGCTTATCATCCTCAGACAGACGGATAGAGTGAGCGAACAATACAAACGCTGGAGGACATGCTTAGGACTTGCGTGATGGATTTTAAGGGAAATTGGGACGACCACCTACCCTTAGTCGAATTTGAGTATAATAATAGTTACCACGCGAGTATCGGCATGCCACCGTACGAAGCTCTTTATGGAAGAAAGTGCAGAACGCCATTATGTTGGGACGAAGTCGGAGAACGACGAATACTCGGACCAGAGCTAGTACAACAAACCGCAGACGTGGTGATAGTGATAAGAGCTAGACTTGTAGCAGCTCAAGATCGCCAGAAGAAATGCGCAGATTTGCATCGGCAGGACCGAGACTATAAAGTCGGCAGTTTTGTTTTCTTGAAAGTATCTCCATGGAAGGGAAAAATCCATTTCGGCAAGAAAGGAAAATTGAGTCCAAGATTCATAGGACCGTTTGAGATACTGAAGCGAGTGGGCGAAGTGGCATATAAAGCTGCGTTACCACCGGAATTAGAGCACATCCACAACGTGTTTCACATTTTCGTGTTGCGACCGTACAAGGCCGACTACAAGCACATGATTTCTTACGAGCCCATTCAAGTGGAGAAGAATTTGGCGTATGAAGAAATTCCTGTCCAAATACCAGATAGGAAAGAGCAAGCCTTGAGAAATAAAATTATTTCATCTGTAAAAGTACTTTGGCATAACCACGATGTCGAGGAGGCAACGTGGGAGTTAGAAGATAGGATGATGAGGGACTATCCCCATCTATTTGAAAGTAGTATGCATACAAGCCAATCATGTATGATGATAAAGCATATACTTTGGAGGCAATCTTATTTATTTATTAATAAAAATATTCATTTATTAAAGGCATTTAATTATCTACATGGTGCTGTTTTTATAATATGTAAATAACCCATAGTTTTAAGCAATGCTTTTAGAATCATGATGATGATCATGCCAATGAGATCTAAATTCTTAGAAAGCTCTAAAACTAAAATAGTTCCTAATCATGGGATTACTAAAAAGGGGATTAGTAAATCCGGATAGATTAGTACATATGTTGCTTGCTCATTAGATGAGGATGATTGATCTCATAATCATTTGTGTGGAGACACTAAAGCAAGTATGTAGGTGCTTATTGGAGAATAAGTTCACTGAACGTGACTCGCTATGGAATACCTAATGGAGTTTTACTCGCCTGTCAATAGGAATTCCTAATGTGATAGTAGTACAAGTGATCATTGGTACTTGAGATCATCATAGTATCTTGTATGTAATGAATTATACTTTGACTTATTCCTTAAAGCCCTTTAGGGTATATAAAAGGGTATGCTTGGGTATAATGAGTTACATATGGAGACAATGAATGATCAATAAAGAATCTACCACCTCTAGTAAAGGAGGAGATATGTCCTATGTGATTCGTTAAATGACAACCCAGGAATCCTTAGGCCAAGGTAAAATGAAATTAGAAAGGAGTTTCTAATTTACATTATTTGGAGTTGTGCATTTTCTAATCGAAATACATATAACTAAATAAAATAAGACTTGACAGTAAATTCATGTCTTATATTTAATTGGGACATTGTATGGTGGAAGGATTGAATTGTATGGTAACTATTTACTCACAGGTTCTTTTATGATTAATGTTGAAATCTATATTATCTGGAAAGTCGTTGATCGCTAGGGAGGCTTATCCCTATTATAGAATAAATATTATTTCTTTAAATAGATTATTAGTTTAATTTATTTATTTAAATAAGATTAGAATTGTTCTAATTGATTTATTCACAACCGGTTTAATATGGAGAACCTAAAGGGTCACACCATAAAAGGAAGAATAATTATTTAAGAAGGTAATGGCATAATCGTAATAATGCATTAAGTGAAATTAATTTAATCTATGGTGATAGAATAAATTAAATAGCTTAATATTTATTATTTAATATTTTGGAAATATTAAATATAAATTAATAAGAGGAGTCTTATTAATATTATTATAATTATTATTATTTTAATTTCTAAAGGAGTTTAGTAATTAATTTAATATTAGTACTCTCATTTATTCCTAATAAGATTAGGAGAAAAATTAATTAAATGAATTTAATTAATTATTCCCCATGTGGCGGGAAGCCTAAATTAATTAAAGGAGTTTAATTAATTAAAAGAAATCCCATGTCTAATAGGATTAGAAGGGTTGACCAATATCTATATAAGAGGAGTCTTATAATAGATATCAGTTAATGCAATTTCAATTGTTGGAGAGTACTCCTTTTCTATAGTGGATAGAAAACTAAGCCAATCATCCTCCTTCTTGATAATTCATCTTCCTTGGTGGATCACCTCTAGAGGCCAAACACTTGGGTGGCTAACGTTGATCAAAGGAAGGAATCTAACCCGGAAATTCAAGGAGATCACGAAGAACAAGGAGTTAGACTAGTACCTGTGGAAGCTTCATTCTACAAGGGTATGATTCCATAACTTCTTATTTATCGTTTTAAATTAATAATTTGCATAAAGGATGATCCGGGTAATGGTTTTGTAGAAATTTTTTAAACTCTGATATACCATGCTTCCGCTAATTTTTGCAATTTGATTGCGTCACGATTTCGTACAAACCCAACAGTGGCATCAGAGCCAAACCTTTATGCAATTATTAATTTATTTTTGATTTCATATACATATGGGTATATATTTAAAATAATTTATTGGGCATAATTTTATTGTATAAAATTATTTTTTTTTAAGAAAAAAAAAATGTCGTTTTTTTTTTTGGGACGACATTTTTTTTTTGGGACGAATCAGAATTTTTTTTTTGGGTGCTAATCTTGAATTCTGCAAAGAATAGGTGTTGTCTTTTTCTTACTCCAAAAAGAAGATGACCCATCATTAAAGTACTCTTTTAATAAACCTGCAGGACTCTTTTAATAAAAGAAGGTGACTTCTTTTTAAAAAATAAATGTGAATTTATATTATATATATATATATATATGATATATTTATATATTATATTCTAAATAATTTTATAATTAAAATAAAGAGTTTATTTTAATCTTGAAATTGGATTTCATGCAATTTAAAATTGCCCATTAAATGATACTCATATATATTTTGAATGTTTTAATTCATGAGATGAATATTTATTTATTGATATATATGGTGATATGTATGATAATAAATGGGGATTGATTATGGACTATTTGACCAATGTGATTGGATTTTATTTTAGTTGAATGCTTGAATGAATGAGTTTTATTAAATGGGGTCTGTGTACCTCGTCTTCTCTAATTTTTTTTTTCTTGATATAAAATTCTATCTCCCTCCTATGTACTTTCCCTTGACTGCTGATCAAGGTTTCTATTTAAATTAAATAGTTTAATGTAATAGAAATAGTTAGAATTATCTTGAAGAAATTGGAGACCAAGGAGCAAGGAGCGCGTGAACACCCGTTTGTATGGAGCCCGGTTTAAATGTAATAGTTATATTTAAATTTAAATTCTTGCACTCCTAGGTTTGACCTTTTGGTTCACTTGGTGGCTCTAGTGAACCAAACTAGAATAAAAGTCCATAATCAATCCGGGTAGAATATAATATTCTATATTGCATGCTAAATATTATATATATATTATATTTTATGCAAACATGCTTCGCATGTTTAATAAAATGACGCGTATTTTATATATATATGTGCATGTGCGCTAAACAAGATGAGACAAATAATAACAAACCCCTCAAAGAAATAATATTAAGTCCGAATCGTTCAAATGATATTTGGAATATCGAACGTCGCCTTCTAGCATGATAAATTAATAGAGTATTAAATATTTAATATGAGCTTGTTGTGCTATCCACAAGGCGAGTATTGTGTATTTAAGATGTTAATTAATCACATTTGATGCTTATCAAGAAAATTGAACGATCTAGTCTTGTTGTGCTATCCACAAGGACGAACATTAGCTGTAGGAACTTATTATTTAGCAATGCCTTCGGGCAAGTCCATTTATCTTAATAATTGTTATTATATTCCGAATATTATTAAAAATATTATTTCAATTTCTGTATTGGACATGGAAGGATTTAACGTTGTTATAAATAACAATAGTTGTTCTATTTATAAAGACGATGTTTTATATGGTGTTGGAAATTTACGAAATGGACTTTATACACTTGACTTACAAGAAAATATTTTTCAAATTGAACAAACTAAGAAAAGGAAAAGAGATGATATTAATTATACCTACATGTGGCACTGTAGACTCGGTCATATCAATGAAACAAGATTATCCAAGTTGCATAAAATGGGCTCCTTGAGTTATCTGATTATGAATCATATCCAACTTATGAATCTTGTCTCATGGGTAAAATGACTAAATCTCCTTTTAGTAGAAAAGGAGAAAGAGTTACAGAGTTGTTGGCATTGATTCACACAGACGTTTGTGGACCTATGACAACAAGTGCACGGGGTGGGTATTCTTATTTTATTACTTTCACTGATGATCACTCAAGATTTGGATATGTGTATTTAATGAAATACAAGTCAGAATCATTTGAAAAGTTCAAAGAGTTCAGAAGTGAAGTAGAGAAACAAACGGGCAAGAGTATAAAGATACTTCGATCAGATCGAGGTGGAGAATACTTAAGCGGTGAGTTTCTCAATTGTCTCAAAGAAAATGGTATAATCTCACAATGGACTCCTCCAGGTACACCACAGTTAAATGGAGTATCTGAAAGGAGAAATCGAACACTGTTGGACATGGTTCGATCCATGATGAGTTTTACCGACCTTCCAATTTCTTTCTGGGATATGCCCTAGAAACGGCTGCTTACCTACTTAACAAGGTACCTACCAAATCCGCCCCAAAGACTCCATATGAGATGTGGAAATGGAGGAAACCAAATCTTAAGCATGTTAAGACTTGGGGTTGCCCAGCTTATGTCAAAAAGTTTGAAAATGATAAGCTACAGACTAAATCCGATAAGTGTAGATTTGTGGGATACCCTAAAGAAACTATAGGATATTATTTCTATCATCCAACTGATCAAAAGGTGTTTGTTGCGAAACATTCTGCCTTCTTGGAAAAGGAGTTTATCCATGAAGGGGTCAGTGGGAGTAAGATATATCTTGAAGAAGTTCAAGAACCACAAATTACAACGGATCAAAGTCAGGTACCTGACCAAGTAGAAGAACCTACTATACCACACCCTGTTCGTAAATCTGGAAGAGTACCGAAGATACCTGAGAGGTATGGGTTCGTTATAGAGGATGACGATGTGGTACACATCATGAATGATGATGATCCATTGAATTACGAACAGGCTATGAGTAATAAAGACTCAGGGAAATGGCTTGAAGCTATGAAATTCGAAATGGACTCCATGTATGAAAACAAAGTATGGACTTTGATTTCACCACCTGAAGGCATTAAGCTTATTGGGTGTAAATGGGTCTTTAAAAAAAAGACTGGAGCGGACGGCAAGGTAGAGACCTATAAGGCCCGACTGGTTGCAAAAGGTTTCAAACAAAGACAAGGAGTTGACTATGATGAAACCTTCTCACCAGTAGCTATGCTCAAGTCCATTCGAATTTTGCTTGCGATTGCAGCTTATAACGACTATGAGATCTGGCAGATGGACGTGAAAACGGCCTTCCTCAATGGGAAACTTGAGGAGGATGTGTATATGACACAGCCAGGGGAATTTGTTTCAAAGGTTGGAACAAATCAAGTCTGTAAGCTGCAACGATCCATTTATGGATTGAAGCAAGCTTCTCGTAGATAGAACATTCGTTTTGATGAGACAATCAAAGAGTTTGATTTTGTCAAAAACGACGATGAACCATGTGTGAACAAGAAGGTTAGTGGGAGCGCAGTTTCATTCCTTGTATTATATGTTGATGATATATTACTGATAGGGAATGACATTCCTATGCTACAATCGATTAAAATCTGGTTATCTAAACACTTCTCCATGAAGGACTTGGGAGAAGCATCCTATATTTTGGGGATAAAGATCTATAGAGATAGATCTAAAAGGATGCTTGGTTTATCCCAAGGAACGTACATTAATGCAATGCTAAAGAGGTTTAGCATGGAAGATTCCAAAAGAGGTCTCATGCCGATGAGCCATGGAATACATCTCTCCATGAAATAGGCCCCAAAGACACCTGAGGAGAGAGACCGTATGAGTAAGATCCCTTATGCTTCTGCAATAGGATCTATCATGTACGGTATGATATGTACTAGACCGGATGTTTCTCATGCACTTAGTGTAATGAGCAGATACCAGTCAAACCCTGGAGAAGAGCACTGGAAGGCAGTGAAGAATATCCTAAAGTACTTGAGAAGGACTAATGATATTTTTCTTGTCTACGGTGGGTCTGAATTAAAACTCAAGGAATTCACAGACTCAAGTTTTCAAACAGACCAAGATGACAGTAAATCTGTTTCAGGGTATGTGTTTACCTTGAAAGATGGTGCAGTGAATTGAAAAGGTTCCAAACAACAAAAGCTTGTTGGTTTAGTGACAAAGACAAAGTATATAACTGTAAGTGAAGCTGCAAGTTGATGTTTTAGATGAAAAGTTCATTACAGAACTAGGAATAGGTCCTAAGTCTCATCTTGAATCTAAACATGTGTTGCGGCACTTTGATTAAAGAAATCATTGAAAGAGGAGAGTGTAGACTCTCAAGACAACATTGCAGATCCATTAACTAAAGCTTTAACACAACAGCAGTTTGATCGTCACTTAGAGAAGTTGGGTATGAGATACCATGGTGATTGGCTTTAGTGCAAGTGGGAGATTGAAAGTAGTATGCATACAAGCCAATCATGTATGATGATAAAACATATACTTTGGAGGCAATCTTATTTATTTATTAATAAAAATATTTATTTATTAAAGGCATTTAATTATCTACATGGTGTTATTTTTATAATATGTAAATAACCCATAGTTTTAAGCAATGCTTTTAGAATCATGATGATGATCATGCCAATGAGATCTAAATTCTTAGAAAGCTCTAAAACTAAAATAGTTCCTAATCATGGGATTACTAAAAAGGGGATTAGTAAATCCGGATAGATTAGTACATATGTTGCTTGCTCATTAGATGAGGATGATTGATCTCATAATCATTTGTGTGGAGACACTAAAGCAAGTATGTAGGTGCTTATTGGAGAATAAGTTCACTGAACGTGACTCGCTATGGAATACCTAATGGAGTTTTACTCGCCTGTCAATAGGAATTCCTAATGTGATAGTAGTACAAGTGATCCTTGGTCTTGAGATCATCATAGTATCTTGTATGTAATGAATTATACTTTGACTTATTCCTTAAAGCCCTTTAGGGTATATAAAAGGGTATGCTTGGGTATAATGAGTTACATATGGAGACAATGAATGATCAATAAAGAACCTACCACCTCTAGTAAAGGAGGAGATATGTCCTATGTGATTCGTTAAATGACAACCCAGGAATCCTTGGCCAAGGTAAAATGAAATTAGAAAGGAGTTTCTAATTTACATTATTTGGAGTTGTGCATTTTCTAATCGAAATACATATAATTAAATAAAATAAGACTTGACAGTAAATTCATGTCTTATATTTAATTGGGACATTGTATGGTGGAAGGATTGAATTGTATGGTAACTATTTACTCACAGGTTCTTTTATGATTAATGTTGAAATCTATATTATCTGGAAAGTCGTTGATCGCTAGGGAGGCTTATCCCTATTGTAGAATAAATATTATTTATTTAAATAGATTATTAGTTTAATTTATTTATTTAAATAAGATTAGAATTATTCTAATTGATTTATTCACAACCGGTTTAATATGGAGAACCTAAAGGGTACACCATAAAAGGAAGAATAATTATTTAAGAAGGTAATGGCATAATCGTAATAATGCATTAAGTGAAATTAATTTAATCTATGGTGATAGAATAAATTAAATAGCTTAATATTTATTATTTAATATTTTGGAAATATTAAATATAAATTAATAAGAGGAGTCTTATTAATATTATTATAATTATTATTATTTTAATTTCTGAAGGAGTTTAGTAATTAATTTAATATTAGTACTCTCATTTATTCCTAATAAGATTAGGAGAAAAATTAATTAAATGAATTTAATTAATTATTCCCCATGTGGCGGGAAGCCTAAATTAATTAAAGGAGTTTAATTAATTAAAAGAAATCCCATGTCTAATAGGATTAGAAGGGTTGACCAATATCTATATAAGAGGAGTCTTATAATAGATATCAGTTAATGCAATTTCAATTGTTGGAGAGTACTCCTTTTCTATAGTGGATAGAAAACTAAGCCAATCACCCTCCTTCTTGATAATTCATCTTCCTTGGTGGATCACCTCTAGAGGCCAAACACTTGGGTGGCTAACGTTGATCAAAGGAAGGAATCTAACCCGAAAATTCAAGGAGATCACGAAGAACAAGGAGTTGAACTAGTACCTGTGGAAGCTTTGTTCTACAAGGGTATGATTCCATAACTTCTTATTTATCGTTTTAAATTAATAATTTGCATAAAGGATGATCCGGGTAATGGTTTTATAGAAATTTGTTAAACTCTGATATACCATGCTTCCGCTAATTTTTGCAATTTGATTGCGTCACGATTTCGTACAAACCCAACACTATTCGTGTAACCTTGTAGCAATTTCGGGGCGAAAATTTTATAAGGGGGGGGGGGGGAGAATGTAATACCCGAGAATTTTTGAATATTATTAAATAAATATATTAATGGAAATGAGAATTTATTTAATATAAATGATTTTGTATTATGAGAAGGATTAACTCGATTTTATTAAATTAAATATTTATAATAATTGAGAAATTTATGGAGTTTCCGATAAACTCGTTGATAGCCTTGTGTGGCACAGTGATGAGGATTATTAATGATTATATTATTTAACGAATGAATTATTAAGTGAACAATTAATCTATATTAATTGTTAATTGTTGTTAATTGTTATCGTAGAATATTAATTAATTGTTATAAAATATTAATGATAATTAATTAATGATGTGTGGATTATTATTATTGCAAATAATATAATAATAATACACACCTTGTTTATAAATATAATAAGATTTATATTCATTTAATGTGATATTTAATCATATAAGTGTTAATCGATTATTATGGAAATTAATGATCAATGAGAAATAGATTAATTAATATTATTGTTAATTAATCAATGAGATAAATAAATTATTTATTTGACATTATGAATAATAAAACAAATAAGTAAGTTATTAATATAATAAGATTATATTAATTGATATGTGCAAATGTGCAATACTTGAATATATAAAGTATATGGAATACAACTATATTATATACTGTAGAGAGACACTTATGTGTGACCATGCATGCATACATAAACTATGTTATATAATGCAATGTGAATATATTACACATAGAGACCATGTATTAGGATTGATTGAAATATATAAGCTACATGTTTATGCTAGTGTGACAATATGTATGCAAGTATACATTAACATAATATGAATATATTGTAATCAACTGTTGATTGTAGAATTTAATAATGTGGTAATATTTGATTTGAATTATATCCGGTAAAATAAATGTACATGGATTTTATGTGTGTGGATTATACTTACTACATTATGTGAATAACATGATTATTGGGATTACATAGTAATTCTAATTGTAATCTAAATATATAGTATGTATATATATATATATGAGAACTTAAGTATACATATATGCCTAAGTGCATATAAAATGTGTATGTATTTGGTTATTTTAATTTACTGTATTGTTTCATATTGCTGAGCCTTGCTTGTTCCTAAATGATAGACTCATTTTGCTCTTCACGTGTAGCACATAAAGGCTAAGGAGCTACTCCTTCTTCTTCTCCCAAGATCATTCTAGCTCATCATTGTAGGGGGAGTGGGATTCATGATGCATATTACCAACCCCTCGCCAACCATCTAATGTCCAACATCTTCTTTCTTCATCTCTTGGTTTATTTTCATGGACACAGGCTTGGCATGGGTTTTGATTTTTCTATAAATTGAGCATCCCTCTTCATTTTCTATGTTGATTAATTAATTGCTAAGTGATATAGAGAGATTATTGTGAGTTCATAATCTGAATTTGAGAGCAAGTTGTGTGCAAGTTTGAGCTCAAGAGGTATAACCTCTATACCCATTTGAATTTCAATTCATAGAGATTGCATGATATTGCTAAAATTAGTGTGTGATAAGGTGCTAGCATAAGTTGTTAAGTATATCTATGTGTTAGGAATGTAAAGTGATGGTAGGCAAGCATGTGAGATCTACGCATCGTTTTGGACACGATAGTGATTGGATTGCTCCTTTTGATGCCAATTTCAACTAGAACGAAGTAATATGACTCATAATCACTTATATTTTGACAATTTGAGAGAACTAATTAAAAAAATAAGGTGTCCCTAAATGAAGACTTGTGTGAGATGTACGAATCGTTTTGAAGGTACTAGTGATAGGATTGCTCCTTTAATGCTAATCAAACTAAAACGAAGTCATAGGACTTGTAATCACATCTTTCTTTGACAATTTGAGAGAACTAATGAAACAATAAGAAGGTCTCCCTAAATCAGGACTTGTGTGAGATGTACGCATCGTTTTTAACACAATTGTCATGGGATTGCTCCTTTTGATGCTAATCAAATTAGAACGAAGTAATAGGACTCCTAATCACATCTTGCTTTGACAATTTTAGTGAACCAATGAAACAATAAGAATGTCTCCTTAAATGAAGACTTGTGTGAGATGTACGCATTGTTTTGAACGCGATAGTCATGGGATGGCTTCTTTTGATACTAATCAAACTAGAACGAAGTTATAGGACTCCTAATCACCTCTTTCCTTGATAATTTTAGAGAATCAATGAAACAATAAGAAGGTCTCCCTAAATGAAGACTTGTGTGAGATGTACGCATGGTTTTGAACGCGATAGTCATGGGTTTCTCTTTTTGACGCTAATCAAACTAGAACGAAATAATACAACTCTTAATCACCTCTTTCTTTGTAAATTTAAAACAATCAATGAAACAATATGAGGGTCTCCCTAAATAAAGACTTGTGTGAGATCTACGCATCGTTTTGGACATGATAGTGATGGGTTTGCTATTTTTGATTCTAATTTCAACTAGAACGAAGTAATAGGACTCATAATCACCTATATTTTGACAATTTGAGAAAACTAATGAAAAAATAAGAAGGTGTCTTTAAATAAAGACTTGTCTGAGATGTACGGATCGTTTTGAAGGCACTAGTGACAGGATTGCTTCTTTTGATGCTAATCAAGCAAGAACGAAGTCATAGGACTCATAATCACCTCTTTCTTTGACAATTTGAGAGAACCAATGGAATGAGAACAAGGTCTCCCTAAATCAAGACTTGTGTGAGATGTACGTATCGTTTTTAACGCTATAGTTATGGAATTTCTCATTTTGATGCTAATCAAATTAGAACAAAGTAAAATGACTCCTAATCACCTCTTTCTTTCACAATTCTAGAGAACCAATGAAATAATAAGAAGGCCTCCTTAAATGAAGACTTGTGTGAAATGTATGCATTGTTTTAAACGCGATAGCCATGGGATTGTTCCTTTTGATGCTAATCATACTTGAACGAAGTTATAGGACTCCTAATCACCTCTTTCTTTGACAATTTTAGGGAACCAATAAAACAATAAGAAGGTCTACCTAAATGAAGACTTGTGGGAGGTCTACGCATCGTTTTGGATGCGATTGTGATGAGATTGCTCCTTTTGATGCTAATTTTAACTAGAACGAAGTAATAGGACTCATAATCACCAATATTTTGACAGTTTGAGAGAACTAATGAAACAATAAGAAGGTTTACCTAAATAAAACTTGCGTGAGAAGTACGGATCGTTTTGAAGATACTAGTGATAGGATTGCTCCTTTGATGTTAATCAAACTAGAACGAAGTCATAGGACTCATAATCACATCTTTCTTTGACAATTTGAGAGAACCAATGAAACACTAAGAAGGTCTCCCTAAATCAAGACTTGTGGGAGATATACGCATCATTTTTAACATAATTGTCATGGGATTGCTCCTTTTTATGCTAATCAAATTAGAACGAAGTAATATGACTCCTAATCACATCTTTCTTTGACAATTTTAGAGAACCAATGAAACAATAAGAATGTCTCCTTAAATGAAGACTTGTGTGAGACGTACGCATATTTTTTAATGCGATAGTCATGGGATTGCTAATTTTGATGCTAATCAAATTAGAACGAAGTTATTGGACACCTAATAACCTCTTTCTTTGACAATTTTAGTGAACCAATGAAACAATAAGGTCTCCTTAAATGAAGACTTGTGTGAGATGTACGCATTATTTTGAACGCGATAGTCATTGGATTGCTTCTTTTGAAACTAATCAAACTAGAACGAAGTTATAGGACTCCTAATCAACTCTTTCTTTGACAATTTTAGAGAATCAATGAAACAATAAGAAGGTCTCCCTAAATGAAGACTTGTGTGAGATGTACGCTGGTTTTGAACGCAATAGTCATGGGTTTCTCTTTTTGATGCTAATCAAACTGGAACGAAATGATACAACTCTTAATCACCTCTTTTTTTGTAAATTTAAAACAACCAATGAAACAATATGAAGGTCTCCCTAAATAAAAATATGTGTGAGATCTACACATCGTTTTGGACACGATAGTGATGTGATTGCTCCTTTTGATGCTAATTTCAACTAGAACGAAGTAATAAGACTCATAATCATCTATATTTTGACAATTTGAGAGAACTAATGAAAACAATAAGGTGTCCCTAAATGAAGAATTGTGTGAGATGTACGGATCATTTTGAAGGCACTAGTGATAGGATTGCTCCTTTTGATGCTAATCAAACTAGAACGAAGTCATAGGACTTATAATCACCTCTTTCTTTGACAATTTGAGAGAACCAGTGAAATAATGAGAAGGCCTCCCTAAATCAAGACTTGTGTGAGATGTACGGATCGTTTTTAACACGATAGTCATGGGATTGCTCCTTTTGATGCTAATTAAATTAGAACGAAGTAATAGGACTCCTAATCACCTATTTCTTTGACAATTCTAGAGAACCAATGAAATAATAAGAAAGCCTCCTTAAATGAAAACTTGTGTGAAATATACGCATCGGGTTTAACGTGATAGTCATGAGATTTGTTCCTTTTGATGCTAATCAAACTAGAACAAAGTTATAGAACTCCTAATCACCTCTTTCTTTGATAATTTTAGGGAACCAATGAAACAATAAGGTCTCCCTAAATGAAGACTTGTGTGAGGTCTACGGATCGTTTTGGATGCGATAGTGATGGGATTGCTCCTTTTGATGCTAATTTTAACTAGAACAAAGTAATACGACTCATAATCACCTATAATTTGACAATTTGAGAAAACTAATGAAATAATAAAAAGATCACCCTAAATGAAGACTTGTGTGAGATGTACGGATCGTTTTGAAGTTACTAATGATAGGATTGCTCTTTTGATGCTAATCAAACTGTAACGAAGTCATAGGACTCATAATCACATCTTTATTTTATAATTTGAGAGAACCAATGAAACAATAAGAAGGTCTTCCTAAATCAATACTTGTGTGAGATGTACGCATCGTTTTTAACGCGATAGTTATAAGAATGCTCATTTTGATGCTAATCAAATTAGAATGAAGTAATAGGACTCCTAATCACCTCTTTCTTTGATAATTTTAGAGAACCATTGAAACAATAATGATGTCTCCTAAAATAAAGACTTGTGTGAGATGTACGCATTGTTTTTAACGCAATAGTCATGGGATTGCTACTTTTGATGCTAATCAAACTAGAACGGAGTTATAACGCACTCTTAATCACCTCTTTCTTTGACTATTTTAGAGAACCAAAGAAATAATAAGGTCTCCTTAAATGAAGAATTGTGTCTGATGTATGCATCGTTTTGAACGCGATAGGCATGAGATTGCTACTTTTGATACTAATCAAACTAGAACGAAGTTATAGGACTCCTAATCTCCTTTTTCTTTTACAATTTTTGAGAATTAACGAAACAATAAGAAGGTCTCCCTAAATGAAGACTTGTGTGAAATGTACGCATGGTTTTGATAGTCATGGATTTCTCTTTTTGACGCTAATCAAACTAGAACGAAATAATACAACTCTTAATCACCTATTTCTTTGTAAATTTAAAACAACCAATGAAACAATATGAAGGTCTCTCTAAATAAAGACTTGTGTGAGATCTACGCATCGTTTTGGACACGATAGTGATGGGATTGCTCCTTTTGATGCTAATTTCAACTAGAACAAAGTAATAGGACTCATAATCACATATATTTTGACATTTTGAGAGAACTAATGAAAAAAATAAGGTGTCCCTAAATGAAGACTTGTGTGAGATGTACGGATCATTTTGAAGATACTAGTGATAGGATTGCTCCTTTGATGCTAATCAAACTAAAATGAAGTCATAGGACTTGTAATCTCATATTTCTTTGACTAATTTGAGAGAACCAATGAAACAATAAGAAGGTCTCCCTAAATCAAGACTTGTGTGAGAAGTACGCATCGTTTTTAACACAATTGTCATGAGATTGCTCCTTTTGATGCTAATCAAATTAGAATGAAGTAATAGGACTCCTAATCACATCTTTCTTTGACAATTTTAGAGAACCAATGAAACAATAAGAATGTCTCCTTAAATGAAGACTTGTGTGAGATGTATGCGTTTTTTAATGCGATAGTCACGGAATTGCTAATTTTGATGCTAATCAAACTAGAATGAAGTTATAAGACTCCTAATAACCTCTTTCTTTGACAATTTTAGAGAACCAATGAAACAATAAGGTCACCTTAAATGATGACTTGTGTGAGATGTATGCATTATTTTGAACGCGATAGTCATGCAATTGCTTCTTTTGATACTAATCAAACTAGAACGAAGTTATAGGACTCCTAATCACCTCTTTCTTTGGCAATTTTAGAGAATCAATGAAACAATAAGAAGGTCTCCCTAAATGAAGACTTGTGTGAGATGTACGCTGGTTTTGAACGCGATAGTCATGGGTTTCTCTTTTTGACGCTAATCAAACTGGAACGAAATGATACAACTCTTAATCGCCTCTTTTTTTTTTGTAAATTTGAAACAACCAATGAAACAGTATGAAGGTCTCCCTAAATAAAAACATGTGTGAGATCTACACATCGTTTTGGACACGATAGTGATGTGATTGCTCCTTTTGATGCAAATTTCAACTAGAACGATGTAATAAGGCTCATAATTACCTATATTTTCACAATTTGAGAGAATTAATGAAAACAATAAGGTGTCCCTAAATGAAGACTTGTGTGAGATGTACGGATCGTTTTGAAGGCACTAATGATAGGATTGCTCCTTTTGATGCTAATCAAACTAGAACGAAGTCATAGGACTCATAATCACCTCTTTCTTTGACAATTGGAAAGAACCAATGAAATAATGAGAAGGTCTTCCTAAATCAAGACTTGTGTGAAATGTACGGATCGTTTTTAACGCGATAGTCATGGGATTGCTCCTTTTGATGCTAATCAAATAAGAACGAAGTAATAAGGCTCCTAATCACCTCTTTCTTTGACAGTTCTAGAGAACCAATGAAATAATAAGAAGGCGGAGTAAATAAAGACTTGTGTGAGATGTACGCATCGTTTTGAACGCGATAGTCATGGGATTGCTACTTTTAATGCCAATGAAATTAGAACGAAGTTATAGGACTCCTAATCACCTCTTTCTTTGGCAATTTTAGGGAACCAATGAAACAATAAGAAGGTCTCCCTAAATGAAGACTTGTGTGAGGTCCACGGATCATTTTGGATGCGATAGTGATGAGATTGCTCCTTTTGATGCTAATTTTAACTAGAACGAAGTAATAAGACTCCTAATCACCTATAATTTTACAATTTAAGAGAACTAATGAAATAATAAAAAGATCTCCCTAAATGAAGACTTGTGTGAGATGTACGCATTATTTTTAACGCGATAGTCATGGGATTGCTACTTTTCATGCTAATCAAACTAGAACGAAGTTATAGCGCACTCCTAATCACTTCTTTCTTTGACTATTTTAGAGAACCAAAGAAATAATAAGGTCTCCTTAAATGAAGACTTGTGTTAGATGTACGCATCGTTTTGAACTCGATAGGCATGAGATTGCTACTTTTGATACTAATCAAACTAGAACGAAGTTATAGGACTCCTAATCACAGCTCTCTTTGATAATTTTTGAGAATTAATGAATCAATAAGAAGGTCTCCCTAAATGAAGGCTTGTGTGAGATGTACGGATGGTTTTGAACGCGATAGTCATGGGTTTCTCTTTTTGACGCTAATCAAGAAATAATACAACTCTTAATCACCTATTTCTTTATAAATTTGAAACAATCAATGAAACAATATGAAGGTCTCCCTAAATAAAGACTTGTCTGAGATCTACGCATTGTTTTTTTTTTGCTAAATTTTTGTTTGTATATAATTGCAAATAAACATTGGATATTACAATAAAGATCAAAGCATAGTCCACTTCTCCCGATAGGACTAAAACACCTAAGAAAATATAGGAAACCCAAAACCTAACATGGAAAATAAACCACACAACTCGAGGTTAGGTTAAGGAAAATAAGACAACTAATGAAGACTTGTGTGAGATGTACGGATCGTTTTGAAGGTACTAGTGATAGGATTGCTCCTTTGATGCTAATCAAACTAAAACAAAGTTATAGGACTTGTAATCATCTTTCTTTGACAATTTAAGAGAACCAATGAAACAATAAGAAGGTCTCCCTAAATCAAGACATGTGTGAGTTGTACGCATCGTTTTTAACACAATTGTCATGAGATTGCTCCTTTTGATGCTAATCAAATTAGAACGAGATAATAGGACTCCTAATCATATCTTTGTTTGACAATTTTAGAGAACCAATGAAACAATAAGAATGTCTTCTTAAATGAAGACTTGTGTGAGATGTACGCATCTTTTTTAATGTGATAGTCATGGGATTGCTAATTTTGATGCTAATCAAACTAGAACGAAGTTATAGGACTCCTAATAACCTCTTTCTTTGACAATTTTAGAGAACCAATGAAACAATAATGTCTCCTTAAATGAAGACTTGTGTGAGATGTACGCATTGTTTTGAATGCGATAGTCATGGGATTGCTTCTTTTGATACTAATCAAACTAGAATGAAGTTATAGGACTCCTAATCACCTCTTTCTTTCACAATTTTAGAGAATCAATGAAACAATAAGGTCTCCCTAAATGAAGACTTGTGTGAGATGTACGCTGGTTTTGAACGCGATAGTCATGGGTTTCTCTTTTTGACGCTAATCAAACTGGAACAAAATGATACAACTCTTAATCACCTCTTTTTTGTAAATTTAAAACAACCAATGAAATAATATGAAGGTCTCCCTAAATAAAAATATGCGTGCGATCTACACATCGTTTTGGACAAGATAGTGATGTGATGGCTCCTTTTGATGCTAATTTTAACTAGAATGAAGTAATAAGACTTATAATCACTTTTATTTTGACAATTTGAGAGAACTAATGAAAAAATAAGAAGGTGTCCCTAAATGAAGACTTGTGTGGGATGTACGGATTGTTTTGAAGGCACTAGTGATAGGATTGCTCATTTTGATGCTAATCAAACTAGAACGAAGTCATAGGACTCATAATCACCTCTTTCTTTGACAATCTGAGAGAACCAATGAAATAATAAGAAGGTCTCCCTAAATCAAGACTTGTGTGAGATGTACGGATCGTTTTTAACGCGATAGTCATGGGATTGCTCCTTTTGATGCTAATCAAATTAGAACGAAGTAATAGGACTCCTAATCACATCTTTCTTTAACAATTCTAGAGAACCAATGAAGTAATAAGAAAGCCTCCTTAAATGAAGACTTGTGTGAAATGTACGCATCGTTTTTAACGCAATAGTCATGGGATTTGTTCCTATTGATGCTAATCAAACTAGAACGAAGTTATAGGACTCCTAATCACCTCTTTTTTTTTTACAATTTTAGGAACCAATGAAACAATAAGAATGTCTCCCTAAATGAAGACTTGTGTGAGGTCTACGGATCGGTTTGGATGCGATAGTGATGGGATTGCTCCTTTTGATGGGAATTTTAACTAGACGAAGTAATAAGACTCATAATCACCTATAATTTGACAATTTGAGAGAACTAATGAAATAATAAAAAGATCACCTTAAATGAAGACTTATGTGAGATGTACGGATCGTTTTGAAGATACTAGTGATAGGATTGCTCTTTTGATGCTAATCAAACTGTAACGAAGTCATAGGACTCATAATCAAATCTTTCTTTGACAATTTGAGAGAACAAATGAAATAATAAGAAGGTCTTCCTAAATCAAGACTTGTGTGAGAGGTACGCATCATTTTTAACGCGATAGTTATGAGATTGCTCCTTTTGATGGTAATAAAATTAGAACGAAGTAATAGGACTCCTATTCACCTCTTTCTTTGACAATTTTAGAGAACTAATGAAACAATAATGATGTCTACTTAATTGAAGACTTGTGTGAGATGTACGCATTATTTTTAACGCGATAGTCATGGGATTGCTACTTTTGATGCTATTCAAACTAGAACGAAGTTATAGCGCACTCTAATCACCTCTTCCTTTGACTATTTTAGAGAACAAAAGAAATAATAAGGTCTACTTAAATGAAGACTTGTATCAGATGTACGCATCAGTTTGAACGCGATAGGCATGGGATTGCTACTTGATACTAATCAAACTATAACGAAGTTATAGGACTCCTAATCACCTTTTTCTTTGACAATTTTAGAGAATTAATGAAACAATAAGAAGGTCTCCCTAAATGAAGACTTGTGTGAGATGTACGCATGGTTTTGAACGCGATAGTCATGGGTTTCTCTTTTTGACGCTAATCAAACTATAATGAAATAATACAACTCTTAATCACCTATTTCTTTGTAAATTTAAAACAACAAATGAAACAATATGAAGGTCTCCCTAAATAAAGACTTGTGTGAGATCTACGCATCTTTTTTGACACAATAGTGATGGAATTGCCCCTTTTGATGCTAATTTCAACTAGAACGAAGTAATAGGACTCATAATTACCTATATTTTGATAATTTGAGAGAACTAATGAAAAAAATAAGGTGTCCCTAAATGAAGACTTGTGTGAGATTTACGAATCGTTTTGAAGGTAATAGTGATAAGATTGCTCCTTTAATGCTAATCAAACCAAAACGAAGTCATATGACTTGTAATCACATCTTTCTTTGACAATTTGAGAGAACCAATGAAACAATAAGAAGGTCTCCCTAAATCAAGACTTGTATGAGATGTACGCATCGTTTTTAACGCGATATTCATGGGATTGCTCCTTTTGATGCCAATCAAATTAGAACGAAGTAATAGGACTCCTAATCACCTCTTTCTTTGATAATTTTAGAGAACCAATGAAATAATAAGAATGTCTCCTTAAATGAAGACTTGTGTGAGATATACGCATCGTTTTGAACACGATAATCATGGGATTGTTCCTTTTGATGCTAATCAAATTAGAACGAAGTTATAGGACTCCTAATCACATCTTTCTTTGATGATTTTAGAGAACCAATGAAAAAATAAGGTCTCCTTAAATGAAGATTTGTGTGAGATGTACCCATCGTTTTGAAAGCGATAGTCATGAGATTTCTCCTTTTGATACTAATCACTATAACGAAGTTATAAGACTCCTAGTCACCTCTTTCTTTGACAATTTGAGAGAACTAATGAAACCATAAGAAGGTCTTCTTAAATAAAGACTTGTGTGAGATGTATGCATGGTTTTAAATGCGATAGTCATGGGTGTAACGATTGAGATTTTATATATTAAACTATAAATATTTATGGAGTAAATGAATACTTTGAGTTCTTATGAATTTTCATATTTTTGGTTGAGTTAGAATGAAAGATTGATGTAAACATGAAATTTATGTGTAATATGTGTTATAGCATGTTTATATATGAGTTATATATTTGTCTTAGCGATTCAATCCACGTAAATAAGATGAACATGAAGAAATCATGTTCATAGTAATTTACTGTGAACTAATTTTGAAAATAGCCTTTTTAAACTATCAAATTGGTGTTTGATTATGGATTGTTGTTTAAATTGATCATGGGTTATGTTCATATATTAAGAATTAGAGTTATTGCAATTAGAATAACATGAATTGATTGAAAAACGAATTCGTAATAGCAATTTTTATCAAGAACGCTTAATATTGTAGTTTTCTTCAAAAATCATGAAAACCTGGTTTTGATTATGTGTTGTAAAGATTTTATATGTTATAGTCATGTTAAAGAGTCCAAAATTTTGTTGTTATCAAGTTTCATGTTCATCATGTTGAAAAAAAATCGGATTCGGTGTGAAGAAATAAGCCAAATTGGCTTATTTCTCTGCCGTTCACGAACTGGGGATTTTCACAAGAAGTGGGACCAGCCCCAGCTGGGCTTTAACCCATGGAGGACCCGCCTCAGCAGGGCACCATGCTGTCCGAGAATTTTGTTTTCCCTTCGTTGAGTTTTCATGCCGCGTTTGTTTAGCTAACTTATTTTTATGACTTGTTAAGTGTAATAGGTAATGAGATAACATACTTTTGATGTGTTTAAGATAGATTGAAGTCTTATATGAATGTATTACATGTGTATAGGTGTATTACTTTCATAAGGCACACATAATGATTTAAAGCGTTATAAGCTTGTGAAATGTATGTCGTGAGTATAGACTCACGTATGTGGCTAGTTAGACACCTATGTTGCAAACAACGTTGTGTGTTGGACTTGAGTATGAAGTTCGACGATTTAAACATTATAGTTAAGTACTAATAGACGTTTTAAACGTAATGTAATGTGTATGGTAATTGTGAAAGTGATTGTAATTATTAAAGTGTAGCTTGCGCTTGAAGCAATTCTCTACTCCTTATTTTTTACTTGAGTAAGTTTTCTAATCCTTATTCTTTTACGTTACGCAAGTTTCCTATCTTTAAACTTGTTACTTATATTGTGCAAGCTTTCTAAGCCATTCTTGTACGCTATGCAAGCTTTATCATTGTATCTTTTCATTGTGCAAGTTCTCTAACCATTGCTCAATATATCATGAAAGTTTATTTCCGATTCTTAACTTGTTATGTATTGTACAAGTTATATTGTATTCTAATGTTCATAATGCGATATTGTCATAATGTTGTGATCTTGACTAAATTGTTCAAGCAAGATCTACTTACTCTTTCAATTCGCTTTTAAGTTATTTCCAAAGCTTACTAAGAAGTCTATTGGTTCTTAATTCCTATATTATTGAACTGTTAAAAGTAATGTGAGTCGGTTCAACTACTCCTTGGATGTTGATAGTTGAAACTTCAAAGTTACTTTATCTATCCAAACCAAACTTTCTTTGGTGCGGACTTGTATTCAAATACTGAGAATGAACAACCCTATTTATTAGGGGACATTTATGCGAAAGCGTTAAGATGGTTGTGCACTATGGTACGAAGGGCTGATCCCCCTAAATACGAGTTAAAGGTCCATAGTCTCAATAACTGTTAAAGATTTAAATAAAAATATTTATAACCTAGGAAATAGTTCAAGGTCGTATGACCCTCAGATAAATTCTATATTCGAACTTTAGAAATGATGAAAGAATTATTATTCAATTCTTTATTTTTGATGAAAGTAAAGTTATTCAAACTCTCTTGAAGATATTCAGTCATGGCATATCATTGTATATTTCAAGTAAGCTTTTTTTTTTTTTTTTTGCTAATTCAAGGTGAAATCTTAACATTTCTGCCTTGGGCAGGAATGGATCCCAAGACCTCTTGGACTCAAAGCCTTATGAGTAGTTGTTTTACCATTGAGTAAAGAGGGACTTGGTATTCAAGTGAGCTTTTGTTTGCTCACTCTTGCGTATTTTTATAACTCTTGCAGTTAAAGTCGAGAATGTTGAATACCGTCAACAAGTAAAGGAAAAGGAAAGATGAGCAAGTGAAGGCTTGTTGTCTTCAATTGTAATAAGACTTGGTTGATGATGTTTTATTTTTGCATTTATTTATTTGCTGTCAAGGTTTAGTTAACCCTGGGATTTTATTTGTGACAAGTTAAAATCCTTTGTCAAGGAAGATTCAATTTAAGTATTTATGAAGGTTGTAATTTACTTTGCAATTCTTTATTATTGGGTAGATGTATGATTTATTTAGAAAGTGAACACCAAATCTTGTAAAAATGAAGTACCCGGATTTGGGGGTGGCACAGGTTGGTATCAAAGTAGTAGGTTATAAACCTTAGGTGGGGGAAAATCTTAGGCAGTAGCCTTATAGGAAGATCGAAAAGATTGTGATTATAGGTAAGGATAATAAACTACCTTATGTGCTATGTGTTTACGTTTAAGTATTCGGAGAGTGACGACTCGATATCACGTAATAATAAACTTTAAAATTCTTTTGTCAGGATGACGAATGTTGGAGAGTCCAGTCAGGCTAGAGAGGAGTTACCTCAGGTGCCTAGGGAGGAGGAGCCCCGAGACATCCATGTTGTCTGGGAGCAGTTGGTTAGGAGAGAGCCATCTCCAATGATCACCGTAGCTGGTCGAGAGCATGAGCTGACACCTATTCTAGAGGAGGAGGACGAGGATGAGTCAGAGGAGGAAGAGGATCCCGAAGAGGAATTCCCACCTCACCCTACTAGTGTTGAGATGTACGAGGCAGTCTACGACAGTAGCGTGGTGCTACATGGTCGAGTCAGAGAGCTCGAAGAAACCATCCAGCAGTGGGACGAGACTATCAAAGAGATGGATAGTGAGCTAGGAGAAGCGCAGTGGAAGCTAATTCACGTAGAGAATGATCAAGATGAGGCCCGAGCCGAGTTAGCAAAGCTAAAACAAGACAACCAAGAGGAGTCGACGAAGCGTGCTAGAGCGGAGGAAACAAGCTCGAGGGCTATTCAACGAGCCGATCGAGCTGAAGACGAGGCTGAAACCAAGAGGGCCAAGCTGAGGGAAACAGAATACGCATTCCATACGGCCATAGATAGGGCCCAGGATCGTGTTTTCTATTACCCAGCTCAGTTCCAAGGTTTACCATGGTACGTGGTGGATCGAAGGACAGCGTTTCGGGTGATGGAGGAAGAACACAGAGAGGCTGTGCGATGTCTTAACATGTCTAGACAGTAGAGCTTTTGATTATGTGTTTCTTTTTGTAATAAATAAATGTTAATCCCATGATTTGAGATAAGAATGGGATGAGTTAATAATGTAATCCTGTAACTTTTTGCCGTTCAGGAAAGATAATGTAAAATAGCAGAGATGCTATCTATCCTATGTTTTCTTTAAATAACGAGTAATGAATAAAAGAAGTTATTGATGTGCTATGTGTTCTATACGAACTGAGTTATTTGTTTAAGTACAGACTTGAATACTTAAGAATTGAATAAAGGATCTAATAATAATATTTCTTAAAAAAAAATATCTCCTAGAAGAAGACCTAGACGTCAAAACCCCGAGGGTTCGACGAACAACAACAATAAATATGGAACAAACCCCAACTCGGTTCAATAGTTGGTGAACCTACTGACGGGGGGGAGGGGGGGGCACTTGCAAATCAGTTGCAAGTGCAAGGTACTGCATTTAAAGAGTTTAAGGAAGTAGAACCGCCGAATTTCAAGGGATCGGTAAACCCTATAGATGCCCAGACGTGGGTAATGGAAATGGAGAAGGTCTTCGATGTTGCTAGAATTGGTGAAGATCAGAAGACGGCATTTGCGACTTTCATGTTGAAGTCGGATGCTAGTTTCTGGTGGCAAGCCAACAAGACCAGAGAGGGTGAAGGAGTGATACCGTGGGAGCGTTTCAAAGAGATGTTCTTTGAAATGTACTTTCCCATTAGCTCGCACGACCATATGGAGGTCCAGTTTCTAGAGCTGAAACAGGGAGGGATGACGGTGTCTGAATACGCCGCGAAGTTCAATAAGTTGGCCAGGTTCTGTGATGCCCCCCAGAATAGGTCCAGTCAACCCAACCTATTCTGAGTCGCCAAATACATGGTACAGAATTCAAATACAAACTTTATATCATACGGTCGTGCAAAATACGACCACACAACTGTGAGTGTCAATACAAATATGTAGAAAATATTAAGATTCAAACTAAGTCCTCATTACAATTATTATCACACTATTTATCAGAAATAGTGAGGACTACTACTGCTCTAACTCGGACCATCACTCTGTCCCCCGACTAGTTCCCGCAACATTCTCATTTCCTGAAGAGGACAACAGATGAAAAGGGTGAGCTCAACTAGCTCAGTAAAGAATATTATGACTAAGATAATGGAAAATAAATTATCGTTAGCCTTCAATAAATCAGATAAAATATAATGGACAACCAATCTTAGATCAATATTCGCAGCGGAAATAACAATTCATTAGAAGAGTTAAGCACAGAATCAAGTCTACTATCTTCTATGATTTAAAAGTCCATCATCAATATTTTATCCCTGTAACATCAATCAATATACATCTCGAATCAAATATTCATCTTTGCACTACAGGCCAAAGATATTCATTTGTATCATCTGTGGTCATATTCATCTCAACACCTGTCATCTTTGCACTACAGACCAAAGATATTCATCAGGTAATCATTCATCTTTGCTCTACAGGCCAAAGATATTCATCAAGTAATCATTCATCTTTGCTCTACAGGCCAAAGATATTCAGTTACATCACCTTTTAGGACTGAGAATGATGAAAAATATTTTAAAAAAACGAATCCAGTGAGATAAAAGACAAAGACTAAGGATTCGTATTTTAGTATATCCAATTCAAAAATACCTCGTAATAATCAATTATGGAGCAAAATTCAAGAATAGAGCTCAAAACTTGGATACAATCAAAGATAGTAACCTTAACAAGCAATTTGGACAAATAGAAGCAAATTTAATTTTTCCGTGAATAGTGCCGTATACGTGAATACTGCCGTATACGTGAATAGTAACCCCGACGGAAAAAGTAAGAATTTCAACATAAAATCCATGACAATATTTCTGTATAATGATATTGAAAAGAATAACATCATTTACGAAAGAAATAACATCCCTTAACTCAAAAAGATAGTACCTCTGACTGGAATATCGGATATAATACCGAAGGAAACTTGCACTGAATACTAATACTCAAAGTATAGAAATACTCACAAAAATACGCTCGATATTATAGAGAGAGAAAACTTCTGATTCTGGTGTGATTTTCAATTCTAACCTAAGCACCCTATTTATAGGAAAAACTAAGGATGCCAAAGGAGACTAAAATAATAAAATAATATATTTTTTTTTAAATTTCCGCCGCCTGGCGGCTAAAAATTTCAGATTTTTCAACCAACAACAAAAGTGGGGCCCACCATTTCATTTAAAAAATATTTATTTTCCGAAACATCAATAATTCATAACAGATAGCCCCTTTGTCAGAAAAATACAAATTCTATGTCCTTCCATAGGAAATTTAATTCTCTTGTAGAAGAAAGTTTTTCCAAATTCCAAACATAAATTATCCGAAATTCATAAACAGATGATTTCTTACACCAAAATATTGATAAAAACTCATCAGCGCCAATTCCTTATTTAATATCCACAAAATAAATATTTTCTTATCATATAAATCAATAATTAATTATTCACAAATAATATTATAGAACTACAATATTAACAACCAGGTCGTTCCCAGGAAAGAGGGGGCCTTCCGATAAGGACTTCTCCTTACTGGCGCGCAATTAAATAACCCCTCCTAGACAGAACTTCCTTAGACATTGTCAATAATGCTATCTAATAATATTATTCAAATAATATGAATTATTGAGTTGATAACGTGAAATACTGTGCAACGACAATTATTGAATCAATACTACAAAATATCAACTGTAGCCATTATTGAATCAATCATATAAAATGGCAACGTAGCAATTATTGAGTCAATAAAATATCAATGTAACAAATATTGAGTCAATAATATAAAATATCAACGTAGCAATTATTGAGTTAATAATATAAAATATTGAACAGTAATTACTGTAACAATAATTGAGTAATGGCTTCTCACGTAAGACTCAATAATTTAAAATACTGTGCAATACCGTGTGCTACTATGCAACACCGTGTATCACTGTATTTTAACCACCGGGTATTTCAACAGTACTAACGGTAACAACTACGCCGTTATCTTGTAAAAAAGTTATTTCTGTCGCTTTCTATATCCGACAGTTATTCCGTTGTGGGGGCCCACAAATAGCTGCGCCATCGTACGAATATTCCCCGACAACAAGAATATTCCACGACCAAACGAATATTCCCCGACAACAAGAATATTTTATAACCACTTGCTCAGTTTAAAAATGTTTGCACATTTCACCCATAACTTTCATATTTATCAAATCAACACCTTACTATTTCGAAATAATATATAAAGAAAACTAAATCTTTATTCATAAAAGTTGGGGTCTTACAGGTTCGCTACATACCAGGTAAGCACAGACGCTAGGAAGGCGAGGAGGTTTGAGCGGGGACTGAAACCCTGGCTCTACAGCAAGGTCTCCATATTCTAGATTTACACGTTTGCAGCCGTACTGGAGAAGGCCATTCTTGTTGAAGGAGGGAGTGACGCCGTGACTAAATTCAACCAGGACAAGAAGAAGAAGAATGAGATGAAAAACAAGGCTGGTGGTAGCGGGGCTATCCATCAGAAAAGAAAGTGGAACGACAACACCTCTGCTGGGAGTCAACAAGGATTCTAGCAAAAGAGGAAGCTCGAAGCATGTGCTACATGCAGGAAGACTCACACTGGAGTGTGCATGAAAAGGAAACGGGTGTGCTACAACTGTGGTCTGGAAGGCCACATCGCGCCGAATTTCCTAAACCCGAAGAAGGGAGCTTACCATACATGTGGATCCAAGGATCACATGTCTCGTAATTTCCCAAAAAAGCCAGCGGCAGGGTCAACAGGGAATGGAGGAAATGGCAGCGGCAGAACTCTAGCTATCGCTGGACCACTACAAGCCGTTCGACCCACTGCCCGCACTTTCAATATGACGGTGCAGGACGCTGTGCAATCAAAAGATGTGGTGGCAGGTATTATTTCGATCAATAGTATAAATGTATATATATTATTTGATTCGGGTGCTACTTGTTAATTCATATATGATGATTTTGCTAAGACCCTAGACTTACCTAAAGAGGATTTAGTTTACCCCTTAAACATAGAGATTGCGAATAGGGAGATTATTCCTATTAGGTTTGTATACAAGAACTGTAGATTGGACATTAAGGGTCAAGAGCTGAGGGTAGATTTGATTCCGATAAAACTTGGGGAATTCGATGTCATACTGGGTATGGACTGGCTGTTCAACCATGGGGCGGTAATCGATTATCAGAAGAAGTCGGTGAACCTTACGACTCCGTTGGAGTTAGTGTTCTATGGTAGCAAATCATCTAGACAAGCGAGTTGTCTGACGATCATGCAAGCCAAGAAACTTCTGACGTAAGGCTGTGTAGGATATCTAGCCTACATAGTTGATACGAGGTAGGAGAGCCCGAAGATAGAAGATATATCAGTGGTTAGGGAGTTTATGGACGTATTTCTGGACGATTTGCCAGAACTTCCACCAGATATGGAGATAGAGTTTGTGATCAACTTAGCGTCGGGAACTGCTCCAATTTTAAAAGCTCCGTACCGAATGGCTCCAGTCGAGATGAAGGAACTGATGGTTCAACTGTAAGAACTACTGGACAAGAAGTATATTCAACTGAGCGTTTCGCCGTGGGGGGCGCCAGTTTTATTCGTGAAGAAGAAGGATGGATCGATGCGGCTTTGCATTGATTATAGGGAGTTGAACAAAGTTACGATCAAGAATATGTATCCTTTACCTAGGATCGATGACTTGTTTGATCAACTGAAGGGTTCTAGATACTCTGAAAAATTGATTTGAGAAACGGGTATCATCAATTAAAGGTGAGAAGGGAAGACATACCGAAGATAACTTTTAGGACTCGGTATGGTCATTACGAGTTCTTGGTGATGTCATTTGGTCTAACGAATGCCCCAGCTACATTTATAGACCTAATGAACAGGGTGTTTAAGCCATTCCTAGATAAGTTTCTAGTGGTGTTCATAGATGACATCCTGGTTTATTCCAAGACCGAGGAGGAACACGCTAAACATTTAAGGCTAACCTTAGAATCGCTGAGACGAGAGAAGCTGTATGCTAAATTCTTGAAATGCGAATTCTGGTTAGAACGTGTGTAATTTCTTGGCCACGTGATCGACAAGGATGGTATTTCGATGGATCTATCGAAGGTTGAAGCGGTAATGAATTGGGATCAGTCGAAAACACCTTCTGAAGTGAGGAGTTTGTCGGGATTGGCAGGTTATTACCGGAGATTTATCCAAGACTTTTCTAAAATCGCAACTCCGTTGACGAATTTAACTTGTAAAATAGTTAAGTTTGTTTGAACAAAAAAGTGTGAGGAAAGTTTCCAGGAACTGAAGAAGAGGTTGAGTACTGCGCCGGTGTTGTCCTTATCGGATAGTATGTGAAATTTTGTGGTATATAGTGATGCCTCACATAAGAGTTTAGGCTGCGGGCTGATGCAGAACGACAAAGTAATTGCCCATTCGTCACGTCGACTGAAGGATTACGAGAAGGTGTATCCGACCCATGACTTAGAATTGGCGACAGTAGTGTTTGCTCTAAAGATATGGAGACACTACTTATATAGAGAAAACTGTGAGATATACACAGATCATAAGAGTCAGAAGTATATCTTCACCCAAAAAGATTTGAACATGCTCCAGAGAAAATAGTTGGAACTGATCAAGAACTACGACTATGAAATACTTTACCATCCGGGTAAAGCTAATGTCGTCGCCGACGCTTTGAGCAGAAAAAGGTCGGGACAAGCCGAACATGTTAACTGATCAGGATCAGTTGATAACACAGATGACTAGATTAGAGCTGGAAGTGAAGTTTTCGAAGGAGTCAAATGAGAAGTTGTTTCAAGTAACTACTGGTTCTACTCAGGTAGACAAGGTGAAAGAAGCACAATTTCACGACGAAGAATGCGAGAAGATTCGGAAGAGAATAGCCGATGGGGAAGGGTTCAAGTTTAAGATCGATAATGAAGGTCTGCTACGATTTGAAGGAAGAATCTAGGTACCGCCAGTACCAGAAGTCAAAGATAAGATTTTGAGCGAATCTCATAGCTCGAGATATTCTATTCACCCTGGGAGTACGAAGATGTACCGGGATCTCAGGAACCATTTCTAGTGGCCGACTATGAAGAAGGATGTTACTGAATGCGTTGCGAAATGCTTAACGTGCCAGAAAGTCAAAGCAGAACACCAGAGACCTAGCGGATTGCTACAACCGTTAGAATTGATAGTAGTGTGCATACAAGCCAATCATGTATGATGATAAAGTACATACTTTGTAAACAATCTTATTTATTTATTAATAAAATATTTATTTATTAAAGGCATTTAATTATCTACATGGTGCTGTTTTTATAATATGTAAATAACCCATAGTTTTAAGCAATGCTTTTAGAATCATGATGTTGATCATGCTAATGAGATCTAAATTCTTAGAAAGCTTTAAAACTAAAATAGTTCCCAATCGTGGGATTACTAAAAAGGGGATTAGTAAATCCGGATAGATTGGTACATATGTTGCTTGCTCATTGGATGAGGATGACTGATCTCATGGTCATTTGTGTGGAGACACTAAAGCAAGTATGTAGGTGCTTATTGGAGAATAAGTTCACTGAACATGACTCGCTATGGAATACCTAATGGAGTTTTACTCGCCTGTCAATAGGAATTCTTAATGTGATAGTAGTACATGTGATCCTTGGACTTGAGATCATCATAGTATCTTGTATGTAACAAATTATACTTTGACTAATTCCTTAAGGCCTTTTAAGGCATATATAGGGTATGCTTGGGTGTAATGAGTTACATATGGAGATAATGAATGATCAATAAAGAATCTACCACCTCTAGTAAAAGAGGAGATATGTCCTATGTGATTCGTTAAATGACAACCCAGGAATCCTGGGCCAAGGTAGAATGAAATTAGAAAGAGGTTTCTAATTTGCATTATTTGGAGTTGTGCATTTTCTAATCGAAATACATATGATTAAATAAATTAAGACTTGACAGTAAATCCATGTCTTATATTTAATTGGGACATTGTATGGTGGAAGGATTGAATTGTACGGTAACTATTAACTCACAGGTTCTTTTATGATTAATGTTGAAATCTATATTATCTGGAAAGTCGTTGATCGCTAGGGAGGCTTATCCCTATTGTAGAATAAATGTTATTTATTTAAATAGATTATTAGTTTAATTTGTTTATTTAAATAAGATTAGAATTGTTCTAATTGATTTATTCACAACCGGTTTAATATGGAGAACCAAAAGGGTCACACCATAAAAGGAAGAAGAATTATTTAAGAAGAAAATGGCATGATAGTAATAATGCATTAAGTATAATTAATTTAATCTATGATGATAGAATAAATTAAATAGCTTAATGTTTATTATTTAATATTTTAGAAATATTAAATATAAATTAATAAGAGGAGTCTTATTAATATTATTATTATTATTATTATTTTAATTCTAAAGGAGTTTAGGAATTAATATAATATCAGTACTCTCTCTCAATCCTAATAAAGATTAGGATATAAATTAATTAAAAGTATTTAATTAATTAATTAAATAAAACCCTATTCTAATTGGATTAGGAGGGTTAACCTAATATCTATATAAGAGAGTCTTATATCAGAAATAAGGGACGTGAAATTTTCCAAGAGTTGGGAGTACACATATTCTATAGAGATAGTAACAAGGGTTAAGCCAATAACCCATCTTCTTGAGTTCTTCATCTTCCTTGGTGGATCACCGTTAGAGGCCAAACATTTGGGTGGCTGACATTATTCAAGGGAAGGAGCCACTATCAGAGGAATCAAAGGAATCAAAGGAGTAGAACTTGTACCTGAGGAAGCTTAGATCTTCAAAGGTATAATTCCATGTTCTCTCTTTTCTGTTATTGATAACAAGCACAAAGCATGATCATGGTTATGGGTTTGTATAAATTTTGAAAACCTAGTTTTTACGCTTCCGCCCTATTTATGTGATTTGATTGCATGATTGCGTTACATACAAACCCAACAAGAAATTCCAGAATAAAAGTGGGAGCAATCACGATGGACTTTGTGGTTGGTCTTTCAGCGACTCAGAAGGGATTTGACACAATATGGGTGATCGTGGATCGACTGACGAAGTCAGCCCACTTTCTACCAATCAGGATTAAGTACAACTTAGAATAATTGGCAAAGCTGTACGTTAAGGAAATTGTTTCTCGACACGGTGTTCCAGTGTCAATTGTGTCCGACGGAGATCCGCGTTTTACGTCGAATTTCTGGAAACGTTTGCAAGATTGTCTGGGAACGCAATTGCAAAAGAGTACAGCGTACCATCCTCAGACCGATGGCCAGAGCGAGAGAACGATTCAGACACTAGAGGATATGCTCAGAGCTTGCGTGATGGATTTCAAGGGAAGCTGGGATGGTCATCTGTCGTTGGTCGAGTTCGCCTACAACAATAGTTACCACGCGAGTATTGGTATACCGTCTTACGAAGCGTTATACGGCAGAAAGTGCAGAACACCTTTGTGCTGGGATGAAGTCGGTGAACGTCAGTTGTTAGGACTAGAATTAGTACAACAAACTATTGAGATCGTGGAGCTGATCAGAACAAGATTGGTTGCTGCTCAAGACAGACAAAAGAAATATGCCTATCAACATCGACAGAATAGAGAATTCTTACTAGGAAGCTTCGTTTCCCTGAAGGTATCTCCCTGGAAGGGGAAGATTAGATTTGGCAAGAAGGGGAAGCTGAGTCCTCGATTTATTGGGCCTTTAGAGGACTACGAAAGGTGGGTGAAGTAGTTTACGAGGTGGCATTACCTCCGGAGCTGGAGAATATACACAACGTATTCCATATTTTTGTGTTACGACCTTACAAATACGACTATAAACATGTAATAGAATACGAGCCTTTACAGTTTGATAAAGACTTAACTTATGCAGAGGTCCCTGTTCAAATAGTTGATAGGAAGGAACACGTACTTAGGAATAAAGTGATACCTTCTGTTAAGGTAACCACCAGCTTTGACGCAGCGGTTCAAGCTCGTCCTGGGGTGAGCCGTAAACCCGGACATCCTAGGTTCGAGTCCCACTTGCAGCAAAGTTAGGACATAAAAATGTTTCATGGTGGCCACGATACTCCCTAAGGCACAAGCCGAGTAGCAAACCGCTCTGGTACTGGGCTGGGGAGATTAGTCGACCCGCGGGTCGAAAACTCCACATTATAAAAAAAAATTTAATCTGGAGGAACCGCAGTACTGAAGAAGCTACGTGGAAACTCGAAGATGTTATGATGAAATTGTATCCTCAATTATTTGCTTAGTTTTGTGAAACCCCTTATGTACCGATTCTCAAGACAGAATCCTTTTAAGGGGGGAAGAATGTAATAGACGAGATTTTTTTTAGGTATGATTCTGGAGACAGAATCCTTTTAAGGAGGGAAGATTGTAACGATTGAGATTTTATATATTAAATTTTAAATATTTATTGAGTAAATGAATATTTTATGTGATTTATTTACTGAGTTGAATAAATAAATTATGAGATTGTGGAGAGATTTAATTAAGTGTTATATATTAAGTAAATGAATACTTAATATCTAATTTAATTGATGTGTATTGATTTTATAGTATAGTTCTAATTTAATTGAGGTAATTAAATTAGATGAGTTATGTGATGAGTGCTACATGAATTAGAATTAGCGAGTAATTATAATTATGTGGCAATTCTTCTGTGATTATTTGATGTTGGATTTTAATTAATTAAATAGGACTGTTAAAGATTTAATTGATTAAAGTGTAACATTAAAGTATGTGTTAAAAGGATTTATTTAAATAAAGAAAAAGATCTTTTAAATTGTTTTAACCAAACAAGGCCCTTACTTTTGTTTTAAAAAGACTTTTGCCAAACAGGGCCCTTGCATTGTTTTAAACCTATTCTAACCAAACAATGCTTTAGTACTAAAATCTATATTTTTAAAAAAAATAACCTTCTTTTTCCAAACAAGCCCTAGTGGCTTTTGAAATCTTGTAACTGCTAATTAAATAATACATTAAGTAATATAATAAGTATTAGTTAATATACGTATTATATATCAGTACGTTATATAGTTTACGCTAAGTTTTCTAAGCCTAAACTAAAACAAAGAAGAAAAAAGAGAGAGCAAAGAAGAACTCAGAGAAAAAGTCAGAGAAGAAGAGAAAAGAAGAAGAAGGATTGCTAGAAATCGAACTCACCATCATCTTCTTCCACACTCATAGCAAAGGGTATCATCTTAACCCTTATAATTGTAGAATCAATTCATATGCTATTTGTATTTTGTTCTCTGTCAAATTAGGTTTTCTTTGAAATTGTATAATCATGAATTGTATATGTATATATGGTATTCATATGTTCTTCGTAGTAATTGTATGCCATGAAAGGATTCTCTGAATTCAATTGTCGTAAAAACAAGTTTTAATGGAGAATCCTTAATGAGATAACATACTTTTGATGTGTTTAAGATAGATTGAAGTCTTATATGAATGTATTACATGTGTATGAGTGTATTACTTTCATAAGGTACACATAATGATTTAAAGCGTTATAAGCTTGTGAAATGTATGTCGTGAGTATAGACTCACGTATGTGGCTAGTTAGCAACCTAAGTTGCAAACAACGTTGTGAATTGGACTTGAGTATGAAGTTCGACGGTTTAAACGTTATAGTTAAGTACTAATAGACGTTTTAAATGTAATGTAATGTGTAGGGTAATTGTGAAAGTGATTGTAATTATTAAAGTGTAGCTTGCGCTTGAGGCAATTCTCTACTCCTTATCTTTTACTTGAGCAAGTTTTCTAATCCTTATTCTTTTACGTTACGCAAGTTTCTTATCTTTAAACTTGTTATTTATATTCTGCAAGCTTTCTAAACCATTCTTGTACGCTATGCAAGCTTTATCATTGTATCTTTTCATTGTACTAGTTCTCTAACCATTGCTCAATATATCATGAAAGTTTATTTTTGATTCTTAACTTGTTATGTATTGTACAAGTTATATTGTATTCTAATGTTTATAATGCGCTACTTGTCATAATGTTGTGATCTTGACTAAATTGTTCAAGCAAGATCTACTTACTCTTTCAATTCGCTTTAAGTTATTTCCAAAGCTTACTAAGAAGTCTATTGGTTCTTAATTCCTATATTATTGAACTGTTAAAAGTAATGTGAGTCGATTCAACTACTCCTTGGTTGATGATAGTTGAAACTTCAAAGTTCCTTTATCTATCCAAACAAAACTTTCTTTGGTGCGGACTTGTATTCAAATACTGAGAATGAACAACCCTATTTATTAGGGGACATTTATGCGAAAGCGTTAAGATGGTTGTGCACAATACATGGTACGAAGGGCTGATCCCCCTAAGTACGAGTTAAAGGTCCATAGTCTCAATAATTGTTAAAGGTTTAAATAGAAATATTTATAACCTAGGACATAGTTCAAGGTCGTATAACCCTCAGATAAATTCTATATTCAAACTTTAGAAATGATGAAATAATTATTATTCAATTCTTTATTTTTGATGAAAGTAAAGTTATTCAAACTCTCTTGAAGATATTCAGTCATGGCATATCATTGTATATTTCAAGTAAGCTTTTTTTTTGTTGCTAATTCAAGCTGAAATCTTAACATTTCTGCCTTGGGCAGGAATGGATCCCAAGACCTCTTGAACTCAATGCCTTATGAGTAGTTGTTTTACCATTGAGCCAATAAGGACTTGGTATTCAAGTGAGCTTTTGTTTGCTCACTCTTGCGTATTTTTATAACTCTTGCAGTTAAAGACAAGAATGTTGAATCACTACAAGAAAATGCTCTATCAGTGACCAATTGTTTTAGCGACCGCCCTATTCGGTCGCTATTATTGACATCAGCGATCTCCTTTAGCGATCGTTTGTAATAGTAGTCGCTAGATTATAACAGCGACCGCCAGTGGTTGCAGGTCGGTCGCAGGTAGACTTTTGCCACCTAAAAATTGGAGTGAAATGCTCGCAGGAAATTTATTTGAGACCACAAAGTACCAGCGACCGCTTACGGTCGCTACTATGTCCACATCATTAAAAATCAACGACCGCCAGCGGTTGGTGATAGCGGTCGCTGATCTATTTTAATGTACTCAGCAACAGGCGACTAGGACAGACCACAAAACGGAAAGAAAGGGAGGGAGATCAGAAAAGGGAGAAGAGGAAGAAGGGGGAGAAGAGAAGAGGAAGAAGAAAAGCTGTTGCTACCGCACCACCGTCCGCCGCTACCGCACCACCGTCCGCCGCTACCGCCTCCACCGTCGTCGACACTCCCATCAATTTAGGTATATATTTCTTTTTGTTAGACTACACTAAGACTCCATATATTTTCTTTTGTTATGCCCTATTATTTTCTTTTGTTAGACTATACATGTAATTTGTGTTATTGATGGTGATATGTTACCTTTGTAATTTGTGTATACATGTAATTGATAGTGTATAATGTTTCAAGCTTTGTGTAATTTGGTAGAATTGGTATTTTGTGTACACATGTTTATATTTCATGTAATTTATGTAATAACACATGGTGTTATGTGATTTATGCTACAATATATTTTTGATTTATTATATGCAAGTTTAATAGTAATTGATAGTTGTTTTAGTGTAAGATGATGTTGAATTAGCCAAACAACTAGGCTTATGCAATGTTATTATTATTTGAAAAGTCTTACAACAGACTCAGCCTCAGATAGGGGGGTCTAGTAACACACGACTTGACCCAATCTTATTTGAATATTTGGGACTCAAAAACATTCTCACTTACACCTAAAACAAAGCATAATAATTATTATTATTTGAAAGTGAGAAGTGTGTTGATGTTTAATTAATTAATTAATAACTTCAATTATTCAAGTCACTCCTACTTTTAAGTGTGATTTTAAAACTAAAGTACTATAGCCTATAGGTATGTAAGATTCCTAAAATGAAATAATACTCTTAATAATTCAATTATTTCAATTATGCAATATAATACAAATAACTTTCAATTCCAAATACCTTCCCCAAATGTTTTATGAAAAATATTTTATTTTATAGGAGGACTTATTAGATAAATTACTCATACATATAAATAATACAAATCAGAAATCACATAACACCATATAAAATAATATAAAAATGATAATTATCCTATCTTGAATCTCAAATGCAGAGTGTCAAGTGTCGGTCACCGATCATACTACTAACATAGAAGGTGTCTAAATTATGTCACAAGTAGTAACCTGTACTTTTCAGGAACACAAAGTGTAGGCAATGACATTAACCAATTTGAGTTAAAGGTACTTGGTCCAGGGACAACAATATATGAGATGACTCTCTTTAGACAAACAATAAATATTGTTAGATGTGAGGCCCAAACAATATATGAGATGACTCTCAAGTCATATGCTTATAAGTATGCTTAGAGAGCCTGACCATGTTATACATTATGTTGGTTTGAACATGTATGGCTGTATGGTTTGAACTTGTATGGTTGGGGCTGTATTGTTGTTTGAACACCCTCAAACAACAACAACTTACATGTATGTTGATGAATTAATCATATACGTGTATATGCTCAAGTCATATATATGTTTACAAAAGTATGCTTAAATGTTAATCATATGCATACAAGTATGCATCATAAATGACATTAGGCTGAATTATAAATATCTAACAAGGGGATACAATAATTCTTGTTTGCAATAGGTACCGCGGTATCATGGACCTCTATTCAGACCGTAGTTGGATGAGAAAACGAAAGTCAAGTTCCCAGATAGGTGCTACAACTGAATTTAGAACTGGTTGTCAAGTGTTTCTGGATTATGCATATAGTCACCCGGAATGTGTGAATGGTCAGAACAAGATAAAATGCCCTTGTTTGAAGTGTAAAAATCAAAATTATATGGACAGAGACATAGTAAACTATCATTTACTTGTTTCTGGGTTCATGAGAAATTATGAAGAATGCTGGTGGGCACGTGGGCAGAGAAGAGATAGTGGCTATGCACAAGTACACACTCCGGGCAGCAGTACCCATCGTATGAATGCCATGGTTCATGATATTGCAGGGCTGAATTTTGATTGGGAACAAGGCAGAGAGCAACCTATGAATTCTGATGCCAAAGCGTTCTTTAAGTTGTTAGACGAGGGTAGCGAGCCGTTGTGGCATGGTTGCACCGAGCACACTACATTGTCTGCAGTGGCGACATTACTTAACATCAAGGCTGATCACAACATGAGCCTTGAGTGTTTTGAGTCGCTATTGAAGGCTATTAAGAGTACGTTGCCTGACAATGAAAAATTTCCCGATAACTACTACTACTGTAAGAAAATGGTGAAGAAGTTGGGTCTTGGATACCAAAAGATCGACGCATGTTCGAACAATTGCATGTTAGTTTTATAAGGAAAATGAACAAAAGACAAGGTGCACGTTTTGCAGTCATGATCGGTTCAGGCCTAATAAAGAGGGTGTGACTACAAAAAAGACAAGTATACCTTTTAAGATTTTAAGGTATTTTCCAATTACGCATCGGTGATAAAGGTTGTACATGTCTTCAAGAACAGCTGAACATATGACTTGGCATGCGAAATCTCCAGCTAAAGATGGAGAACTTAACCATCCCGCAGATGGGCAGGCTTGGAAGGATTTTAACTTAGCACATCCTGGGTTTGCATTGGAATGTAAAAATGTGAGGCTTGGCTTGTCCACTGATGGATTCAACCCGTTCGCCCACTCAGTTGTTCCGTACTCCTACTGGCCTGTGATTGTTACTCCATACAACTTGCCTCCTTGGATGTGCATGAAACAACCATACTTGTTTCTTGCACTCGTGATTCTTGGTCCCAAGAGTCCTGGAAAGAACCTTGATGTTTACTTGAGACCTCTTATAAACGAGTTGAAGGTATTGTGGGAGGATGGATTACATACTTGGGATGTTTCCACAAAAACAAATTTCAACCTTAAGGCAGCAGTTATGTGGACTATAAGTGATTTCCCTGCCTATGGTATGTTAGCTGGATGTAGTACACACGGGAAGTTGGCTTGTCCGTATTGTATGGAGCATACAAAGTCTTTCAATCTATCAAAAGGTTAAAAGCCTTGCTGGTTTGACTGTCATCGTCGTTTCTTGCCGGTAGACCACCCGTTTTGAAGAAATAGAGAACACTTCAGGAAAGGGAAAGTAGAGAATGATATGCCTGCACCGCGATTGTCGAGGACGGAGATGCGTGACCGTGTGATGAGATTGTCGGTCATTCCATTCGGTAAGATTGTTGCCTCAAACATAATCAATGGGTTTGGCGAGTCTCATAATTGGGTTCGGAGAAGCATCTTTTGGGAACTGCCTTATTGGTCTACAAATTTGATTCGTCATAATCTAGATGTGATGCATATTGAGAAGAATGTGTTTGACAATGTGTTTAACACCGTGATGAATGTTCCGGGCAAGACGAAAGATAATGATAAGGTATGGTTGGACATGAAAGATATTTGTAAGTGTCCTGGATTAGAACTTTATGAATCTCATCACAGTCGGACTGTCAAACCGCATGCAAGATATACATTGTCCAAAAAGCAAGTTGAAGATGTGTGCACATGGATTAAGACTCTGAAACTACCAGATGGATATGCCTCAAACATTGCAAGGTGTGTCACAGGTGGGAAATTGCAAGGGATGAAGAGTCATGACTGCCATGTGTTCATGGAGAAACTCATGCCTATAACATTTTGGGATTTGCTTGATAAACCAATATGGGATGCTTTGACTGAACTTAGTCGTTTCTTCAGAGACATATGTTCAAAAACGTTAAATGAGAAGGACATGTCTGTACTTGAGAAGAACATCGTTGAGATCACATGTAAGCTTGAAAAGATATTCCCACCTGGTTTTTTTTGACTCCATGGAGCATTTGCAAATCCATCTACCCTATGAAGCTCGTGTTGGTGGTCCAGTTCAATATAGATGGATGTACCCTTTCGAGTGGATGATGGGAAACCTTAAGAGGAAGGTGAAGAATAGAGCTTACATCGAGGGGTCGATATGTGAGGCATATAGTTTCGATGAGATATCTATGTTTATCTCAGACTATTTTCCCGACGAAGTCTTGACAAAGGCCAATCGAGTCCCGAGACATGATGATGGGGGAAATGTTGAACTAAATGGTCAGCTTTCTGTATTTGGTCTACCGGGACGTGCTTATGGAAAAGGGTGGCGCATATTTCTCTCTTGAGCAAGAATTAGATGCTGCACATACTTACATTCTTCTCAATTGCGAGGAGATTGACAAATTTGTGAGGTATACATTCCAATATGTTAACGTTTATAAAATTAATCTCATACATTCCAATATGCTAATGTTAATAAAATTGTATAGATTATACGATGGCGAGTTAAAAGCAAATCAGCCAGGCATCACTAATAAAGATATTCATGTCAGTCGAGATGAAAATTTTGCACTTTGGCTAAAGGACAAAGTAAGTGAAGTTAATTAAGCACGACATATATAATAGTAATTTATGAATTCATTTAATTTAAATTCATTTTTGTAGGCTCTTAATGTGGGAACCATTCCTCCAAATATACAAGTCCTAGCTATAGGCCCAGATAGGGACCAAGTCAGCCGCAATGGTTACAAAATAAATGGCTGTGAATTTCATACAAAGACATATGCTCGCGGTAAAAGAACAATGAACACTGGAGTTTGTGTCCAAGGAGATTGTTACAATGAGCTTGGTCGTGCCTTTTATGGAGAGTTGGAGGAAATCATAGAGTTGTCGTACAAGGGCACTTACGGGGGTCAGATTAATTTGTTCAAGTGTCGTTAATTTGATTCAGGAAAAGGGATACGAGTTGACAGACATGGAATCATCGATATTGACCTAGGTCTGCGTACGCCCACGAACCATTTGTGTTGCCAATTCAAACAGTACAAGTATACTACACTCCTAGTGCTGTTAGAAAAAGGGATAGACCGCCTATAGATTGGCAAGTTGTAATTCATACTCCCGCGCGAAATCGTTTCCAATTAGTAGACGGAGAGTTCTACTAAGAGGAGATGCTTTATAGACCTCCGATAATAAATGTGGAGGACAACAATGAAGTAATCCAGTTAGAGGTTGGAGATGAACCTGATGAACTGGATCTCGAGTCAATACATGTGCCAGATGACAGTGATACTGAGTAGGAAGAGTTATTGACTGACACTAACACTGACACTGAACATGAAGAAAATGATGGCTATGAATCTCCAATACGTATACAAGGAGATTCTGCCTCAGACAGCGATTAGGGTGAGAAATGTATCTTTAGTTTTACTTGTATTACATACAATTACATATATACTCTTACCGCAGTTTTACCTTTCATTCATAGTTAACTAGTTCATTCAATTATCTATCATTATTGTCCTTTTATGCAAGGTTTTACATACAATTACATATATACACTCACCTCCATTGTTCCTTTCATTCATAGGTGCCGTAGTTAACTAATTTATACAATTATCTGTCATTATTGCCCTTTTATTCAAGGTATATGTTAATATATCATATAACTCCTACTAACATCCATTAATTTTGTATGTATAGATGACTTCTGAAGCACCGCTAAAAAAGCGTGGCCTGGGTCGGGGGCCTAATCAAGTCTCGAAGGCCCCGAGTAATCCGGATGACCGAATTCTTATACAGATCAGACCTCCTCCGGACATCACGTACGTTATCTATCTATTTCATATATAATCATTTTATAATAAGATTATTAATATTGTACTTATATACTAATGTTTTCTTGGTTGGTATATTAATTGTTATATATTATAGGGATTTTCAAGATACCAAGATTGTGAAGTGCATTTCACAGTTATGCTTACAAAACTGGCTTACGCCAATGATTACGTGGGCGGCCACACCTCTCGCCCATAAGGATGCAGTTTGGGCTGAATTCCAGGTATATTTTATTTAATTTTGACAGTTAATATAATTAATATGTATATATTATTTTGGATTATATATCATCATCCATAATATTATTATTGTTGTTTATTTACAGAAGAGGTATAGATGGGACGACGCACATGCACCAATAATACAGACATTATTATGTCAAAAGTGTGCCGTCAGAACAAAGGATAACCTGAACATGGAACGAATAAAAGCCTTGAATAATGCATCGGTCAACCATTCAGGGGAGGGTAAGTAGCACATGCACGTGTATAGCCCCTGGTGGTGTGCGCCTGACATATGGGCAAGGATGTGTGAGGTGTGGCAAGATGAGGCCAGGGTGAAGAGACGCAAGACTGCCGCCGCTAACACAGCCTCAGGTGTACCTGAAGGTGCCAAGGCAAAAGGCACGTATAGGGGCGGCAGTATATCACAGCTGCAATATATTGCTACACGGGTACGTATTTTGCAAATGTCAATCATTATGTATACATTATATCACATGTTTACATATTAATATACGAGTATGTTTTATATAGGAGACTCAGTCTCAGGGTGAGCCCATTCATTGGCTGGATATGTATGTGGCCACCCGCGATGGTTTTCCTGAGGCTGTGTAGATAACGGTAATTTATTTTTTATAACTTTATATTTTCGTCATTAATTAATTGTTAAGCATTTTATATTTATTTTCAACAATTTAATTATTTGTATGCTAGCAGGACACTTATAAGAGCCTAATGAACGAGCGTTATCCTGAAGGCACCCCGCGGCCGTCGATTGATCAAGAATTGTGGGAGAGGGTGTCAGTTGTGAAGAAAAACTACGTCAAAGGCCAAGGACAACGACGAAGACCGAGTATCAGCGGCACGGGCAGCTCTGCTACTCAGTCTACTCAGTCCTCGTGCCATCCGACGCCGCACACTCCTGCTGACTGTGTGAGAGCAATATGTCAATATCAAAATCTTCTCCTTACACTAGGCGGACATCTGCACTCCCTGAGTCTTGAGGATCTAGCAGAGGTAGTGGCTAGAGCAGCAGAGCATCAGGATATATGAGGGAATCTTGTCATTGTTTAGGTTTCATGTTATTGTAATACATTAGAAAGGCTAGGGTCATTTTTTGTTTTTTATATATGTTTAACGTGTTTTCTTCTTTAATTTGTTGCAGCCTCATTCTGTCGATCGATATTTGATGCAGCCCAGACATTTGTATTCTCATAATTTCTCAGCCGTTGTTCTACATTGTATATATTAACTATTTTTTTACTGAATGATTGAATGTACAAGCGTTTCATGGATTTGAATTTGAATTTGAATTTGAATTTGAATGTAATTGTCTGTGTGTTGGTTTTATTATGAATGAATGAATGTAATTATCATTCAATGGCATACTGAATGAATGAATAAATGGATTTTGGATTGTATATAATTGCTGTGAGTTGGGACAGGTACAAAATAGGTCAACTTTTTTGGGATATAAGTAGGTACAAAATTAACCTTTTTTTTAACAGTAGTATCAGCGACAGCGTACGGTCGTTATTTCATATCTGCGACCGAAATGTCATTTTCCTGGGTAGCGACCGCAACCGGGGGCTAATATTGGTCGCTGTTGAAGGTGACTGCAAGCGGTCGCTGATACTGGTCGCTGACACGTGGATCTACGTCACGACAGAGGCTGATGTGGCCTGAATAATCTGGCCACCGTATCGGTCGCTAATAGCTGTCGCTAATAGTGCGGTCACTGAAAGTGGTCACCAATTGACTTGTAGCGACTAGATTTACTGTGACCAGTATCAGCGACCGTATGCGGTCGTTGATAGTCATGTGCGACCACATGCGGTTGCTGATATGCGGTCGCAGATAGCCTATTTTGTTGTAGTGAATACCGTCAACAAGTAAAGGAAAAGGAAAGATGAGCAAGTGAAGGCTTGTTGTCTTCAATTGTAATAAGACTTGGTTGATGATGTTTTATTTTCGTATTTATTTATTTGGTGTCAAGGTTTAGTTAACCCTGGGATTTTATTTGCGACAAGTTGAAGTCCTTTGTCAAGGAAGATTCTATTTAAGTATTTATGAAGGTCGTAATTTACTTTGCAATTCTTTATTATTGGGTAGATGTATAATTTATTTAGAAAGTGAACACCAAATCTTGTGAAAACGAAGTACCCGGATTTGGGGGTGTCACAGGTTGGTATCAAAGCAGTAGGTTATAAACCTTAGGTGGGGGAAAAACCTTAGGTAGTAGCCTTATATGAAAATCAAAAAGATAGTGATGATGGGTAAGGATAATAAACTACCTTATGTGCTATGTGTTTACGTTTAAGTATTCGGAGAGTGACGACTCGATATCACGTAATAATAAACTTTAAAATTCTTTTGTCAGGATGACGAACGTTGGAGAGTCCAGTCAGGCTAGAGAGGAGTTACCTCAGGTGCCTAGGGAGGAGGAGCCCCGAGATATCCATGTTGTCTGGGAGCAGCTGGTTAGGAGAGAGCCATCTCCAATGATCACCGTAGCTGGTCGAGAGCATGAGCTGACACCTATTCCAGAGGAGGAGGACGAGGATGAGTCAGAGGAGGAAGAGGATCCCGAAGAGGAATTCCCACCTCACCCTACTAGTGTTGAGATGTACGAGGCAGTCTACGACAGTAACGTGGTGCTACATGGTCGAGTCGGAGAGCTCGAAGAAACCATCCAACAGCGGGACGAGACTATCAAAGAGATGGATAGTGAGCTAGGAGAAGCGCAGTGGAAGCTAATTCACATAGAGAATGATCGAGATGAGGCCCGAGTCGAGTTAGCAAAGCTAAAACAAGACATCCAGGAGGAGTCGACGAAGCATGCTAGAGCGGAGGAAACAAGCTTGAGGGCTATTCAAAGAGGCCATCGAGCTGAAGACGAGGCTGAAGCCAAGAGGGCCAAGCTGATGGAAACAGAATACGCATTCCATACGGCCATAGATAGGGCCCAGGATCGTGTTTTCTATTACCCAGCTCAATTCCAGGGTTTACCATGGTACGTGATGGACTGAAGGACAGCGTTTCGGGTGATGGAGGAATAACGCAGAGAGGCTGTGCGACGTTTTAACATTCCTAGACAGTAGAGCTTTTAATTATGTGTTTCTTTTTGTAATAAATAAATGTTAATTCCATGATTTGAGATAAGAATGGGATGAGTTAATAATGTAATCCTGTAACTTGTTCCAGTTCAGGAAAGATGATGTAAAATAGCAGAGATGTTATCTATCCTATGTTTTCTTTAAACAACGAGTAATGAATAAAAGAAGTTATTGTTGTGCTATGTGTTCTATACGAACTGAGTTATTTAACTGTTTAAGTACAAACTTGAATACTTAAGAATTGAATAAAGGATCTAATAATAATATTTCTTAACAGAAAATGCCTCCTAGAAGAAGACCTACACTTTAAAACCCCGAGGGTTCGACGAACAACAACAATAACGATGGAACAAACCCCAACTCGGTTCAACAGTTGGTGAACCTATTGACGGGGGGGGGGGGGGGGGGGGAACTTGCAAATCAGCGGCAAGTGCAGGGTACTGCATTTAAAGAGTTTAAGGCAGTAGGACCGCCGGATTTCAAGGGATCGGTAAACCCTATTGATGCACAGACGTGGGTAATGAAAATGGAGAAGGTCTTTGATGTTGCTAGAGTCAGTGAAGACCAGAAGACGGCATTTGCGACTTTCATGTTGAAGTCGGATGCTAGTTTCTGGTGGCAAGCCAACAAGACCAGAAAGGGTGAAGGAGTTATACCGTGGGAGCATTTCAAAGACTTGTTCTTTGAAATGTATTTTCCTGTTAGCTCGCAGGACCAGATGGAGATCCAGTTTCTAAAGATGAAACAGGGAGGGATGACAGTGTCTTAATACGCCGCGAAGTTCAACGAGTTGGCCAGGTTCGCTATATACCAGGTAAGCATAGACGCTAGGAAGGCGAGGAGGTTTGAGCGGGGACTGAAACCTTGGCTCTACCGTAAGGTCTCCATATTCCAGCTGAACACATTTGCAGCCGTGCTGGAGAAGGCCATTCTCGTTGAAGGAGGGAGTGACGCCGTGACTAAATTCAACCAGGACAAGAAGAAGAAGAATGAGACGAAAAACAAAGCTGGTGGTAGCAGGGCTCTCCTATCAGAAAAGAAAGTGGAACGATAACACCTCTGATGGGAGTCAGCAGGGAGGCCAGCAAAAGAGGAAGCTCGAAGCATGTGCTACATGTGGGAAAACTCACACTGGAGTGTGCGTGAAAGAGAAACGGGTGTGCTACAACTGTGGTCAGGAAGGCCACTCTTGCGTATTTTTATAACTCTTGCAGTTAAAGCCGAGAATGTTGACATACCGTCAACAAGTAAAGGAAAAGGAAAGATGAGCAAGTGAAGGCTTGTTGTCTTCAATTGTAATAAGACTTAGTTGATGATGTTTTATTTTCGCATTTATTTATTTGATGTCAATGTTTAGTTAACCCTGGCATTTTATTTGGGACAAGTTGAAATCCTTTGTCAAGGAAAATTCTATTTAAGTATTTATGAAGGTTGTAATTTACTTTGCAATTCTGTATTATTGGGTAGATGTATGATTTATTTTGAAAGTGAACACCAAATCTTGTGGAAACGAAATACCCGGATTTAGGGGTGTCACAATGGGTTTCTTTTTTTGACGCTAATCAAACTAGAACGAAATAATAAAACTCTTAATCACCTCTTTCATTGTAAATTTGAAACAACCAATGAAATAATATGAAGGTCTCCCTAAATAAAGACTTGTGTGAAATCTACGCATCGTTTTGGAGACAATAGTGATGGGATTGCTCCTTTTGATGCTAATTTCAACTAGAACGAAGTACTAGGACTCATAATCACCTATATTTTGACAATTTCAGAGAACTAATGAAAAAAATAAGATGTCCCAAAATGAAGACTTGTGTGAGTGAGATGTACGGATCGTTTTGAAGGCACTAGTGATAGAATTGTTCCTTTTTATGCTAATCAAACTATAATGAAGTTATAACACTCATAATCACCTCTTTCTTTGAAGTTTTGAGAGAACAAATGAAATAATAAGAAGGTCTCCTTAAATCAAGACTTGTGTGAGATGTATGCATCGTTTTTAATGCGATAGTCATGGAATTGTCCCTTTTGATGCTAATTAAGTTAGAATGAAGTAATAGGACTACTATACATCTCACACAAGTCTTGATTTATAGAGACTTTCTTATTATTTCATTGGTTCTCTCAAATTGTCAAAGAAAGATGCGATTCTGAGTCCTATGACTTTGTTCTAGTTTGATTAGCATCAAAGGAGCAATCCAATCACTAGTACCTTCAAAACGATCCGTACATCTTATACAAGTCTTCATTTAGGGAGAATTTCTTATTATTTCATTAGTTCTATCAAATTGTCAAAATATAGGTGATTATGAATCCTATTACTTCGTTCTAGTAAAAATTAGCATTAAAAGGAGCAATCCCATCACTATCGCTCCCAAAATGATGCGTAGACCTCACACAAGTCTTCATTTAGGGAGACCTTCTTATTGTTTCATTGGTTCCCTAAATTTGTCAAAGAAAGAGGTGATTAGGAGTCCTATAACTTCAATCTAGTTTGATTGGCATTAAAAGTAGCAATCCCATAGCTATCGCGTTTAAAATAATTCGTACATCTCACACAAGTCTTCATTTACTCCGCCTTCTTATTATTTCATTGGTTCTCTAGAATTGTCAAAGAAAGAGGTGATTAGGAGTCCTATTACTTCGTTCTAATTTGATTCGCATCAAAAGGAGCAATCCCATGACTATCGCGTTAAAAACGATGCGTACATCTCACACAAGTCTTGATTTAGGACGACCTTATTATTTTATTTGTTCTCTCAAATTGTCAAAGAAAGATGTGATTATGAGTCCTATGACTTCGTTCTAGTTTGATTAACATCAAAATGAGCAATCATATCGCTAGTGCCTTCAAAATGATCCGTACATCTCACACAAGCCTTCATTTAGGGACACCTTATTTTCTCATTAGTTTTCTCAAATTGTCAAAATATAGGTGATTATGAGTCCTATTGCATCGTTCTAGTTGAAATTAGCATCAAAATGAGCAATCCCATCAGTAACGTGTCCAAAACGGTGCGTAGATCTCACACAAGTCTTTATTAAGGGAGAACTTCATATTGTTTCATTGGTTGTTTTAAAATTACAAAGAAAGAGGTGATTAAGAGTTGTATTTTTTTGTTCTAGTTTGATTAGCGTCAAAATGAGAAACCCATGATTATCGCGTTTAAAACCATGCGTACATCTCACACAAGTCTTCATTTAGGGAGACCATCTTATTGTTTCATTGATTCTCTAAAATTGTCAAAGAAAGAGGTGATTAAGAGTCCTATAACTTCGTTCTAGTTTGATTAGTATCAAAAGGAGCAATACTATGACTATCGCGTTCAAAACGATGCGTACATCTCACACAAGTCTTCATTTAAGGTGACCTTATTGTTTCATTGGTTCTCTAAAATTGTCAAAGAAAGAGGTGATTAGGAATCCTATAACTTCGTTCTAGTTTGATTAGCATCAAAAGTAGCAATCTCATGACTATCGCGTTCAAAACGATGCGTACATCTCACACAAGTCTTCATTTACTCCGCCTTCTTATTATTTCATTGGTTCTCTAGAATTGTCAAAGAAAGAGGTGATTAGGAGTCCTATTACTTCATTCTAATTTGATTAGCATCAAAAGGAGCAATCCCATGACTATCGCATTAAAAACGATGCGTACATCTCACACAAGTCTTGATTTAGAGAGACCTTCTTATTATTTAATTCGTTCTCTCAAATTATCGAAGAAAGATGTGATTATAAGTCCTATGACTTCGTTTTAGTTTGATTAGCATTAAAAGAAGCAATCATATCACTAGTGCCTTCAAAACGATCCGTACATCTCAAACAAGCCTTCATTAAGGGTCCCCTTATTTTTTCATTATTTTTCGCAAATTGTCAAAATATAAGTGATTATGAGTCCTATTACTTCGTTTTAGTTGAAATTAGAATACGAGCAATCCCATCACTAACGTGCCCAAAACGATGGGTTGATTTCACACAAGTCTTTAATTTGGGAGAATTTCATATTGTTTCATTGGTTGTTTTAAATTTACAAAGAAAGAGCTGATTAAGAATTGTATTTTAAAATTGTCAAAGAAAGAGGTGATTGGGAGTCCTATTACTTCGTTCAAATTTGATTAGCATCAAAAACAGCAATCCCATGACTATCGCGTTAAAAACGTTGCGTACATCTCACACAAGTCTTGATTTATGGAGACTTTCTTATTGTTTCATTGGTTCTCTCAAATTGGCAAAGAAAGATGCGATTATGAGTCCTATTACTTTGATCTAGTTTGATTAACATCAAAGGAGCAATCCTATCACTAGTACCTTCCAAACGATCCGTACATCTTACACAAATCTTCATTTAGGGAGAACTTTTTATTGTTTCATTAGTTCTCTCAAATTGTCAAAATGTAGGTGATTATGAGTCCTATTATTTCGTTCTAGTTAAAATTAGCATCAAAAGGAGCAATCCCATCACTATCGCTCCCAAAATGATGCGTAGACCTCACACAAGTCTTCATTTAGGGAGTTCTTCTTATTATTTCATTGGTTCCCTAAAATTGTCAAAGAAAGAGGTGAGTAGGAGTCCTATAACTTCATTCTAGTTTCATTGGCATTAAAAGTAGCAATCCCATGACTATCGCGTTCAAAACGATGCGTACATCTCACACAAGTCTTTATTTACTCCGCCTTCTTATTATTTCATTGGTTCTCTAGAATTGTCAAAGAAAGAGGTGATTAGGAGCCTTATTACTTCGTTCTAATTTGATTAGCATCAAAAAAGGAAATCCCATGACTATCGCGTTAAAAACGATGCGTACATCTCACACAAGTCTTGATTTAGGGAGACCTTCTTATTATTTCATTTGTTCTCTCAAATTGTCAAAGAAAGATGTGATTATGAGTCCTACGACTTCGTTCTAGTTTGATTAGCGTCAAAAAGAAAAACCCATGATTATCACGTTTAAAACCATGCGTACATCTCACACAAGTCTTCATTTAGGGAGACCTTCTTATTGTTTCATTGGTTAACTAAATTTGTCAATGAAAGAGGTTATTAGGAGTCCTATAACTTCATTTTAGTTTGATTAGCATTAAAAGTAGCAATCCCATGACTATAGCGTTCAAAACGATGCGTACATCTCACACAAGTCTTCATTTACTCCGCCTTCTTATTATTTAATTGGTTCTCTAGAATTGTCAAAGAAAGAGGCGATTAGGAGTCTTATTACTTCGTTCTAATTTGATTAGCATCAAAAGGAGCAATTCCATGACTATCGCATTAAAAACGATGCGTACATCTCACACAAGTCTTGATTTTAGGAGACCTTATTATTTTATTTGTTCTCTCAAATTGTCAAAGAAAGATGTGATTATGAGTCCTATGACTTCGTTCTAGTTTGATTAGCATCAAAAGGAGCAATCTCATCACTAACGTGTCCAAAACGATGCGTAGATCTGACACAAGTCTTTATTTTGGGAGACCTTCCTATTGTTTCATTGGTTGTTTTAAATTTACAAAAAATAGGTGATTAAGTGTTGTATTTTTTCGTTCTAGTTTGATTAGCGTCAAAAAGAGAAACCCATGATTATCACGTTAAAAACCATACGTACATCTCACACAAGTCTTCATTTAGGGAGACTTTCTTATTGTTTAATTGATTCTCTAAAATTGTCATAGAAAGAGGTGATTAAGAGTCCTATAACTTCGTTCTAGTTTGATTAGTATCAAAAGGAGCAATACTATGACTATCGCGTTCAAAACGATCCGTACATCTCACACAAGTCTTCATTTAAGGAGACCTTATTGTTTCATTGGTTCTCTAAAATTGTCAAAGAAAGAGGTGATTAGGAGTCCTATAACTTCGTTCTAGTTTGATTAGCATCAAAAGTAGCAATCTCATGACTATCGCGTTCAAAACGATGCGTACATCTCACACAAGTATTCATTTACTCCGCCTTCTTATTATTTCATTGGTTCTCTAGAATTGTCAAAGAAAGAGGTGATTAGGAGTCCTATTACTTCATTCTAATTTGATTAGCATCAAAAGGAGCAATCCCATGACTATCGCATTAAAAACGATGCGTATATCTCACACAAGTCTTGATTTAGTGAGACCTTCTTATTATTTCATTTGTTCTCTCAAATTGTAAAAGAAAGATGTGATTATGAGTCCTATGACTTCGTTCTAGTTTGATTAACATCAAAAGGTGCAATCATATAACTAGTGCCTTCAAAACGATCCGTACATCTCACACAAGCCTTCATTTAGGGAGACTTTATTTTTTCATTAGTTTTTTCAAATTGTCAACATATATGTGATTATGAGTCCTATTACTTCGTTCTAGTTGAAATTAGCATCAAAAGGAGCAATCCCATCACTAACGTGTCCAAAACGATACGTAGATCTCACACAAGTCTTTATTTAGGAAGACCTTCATATTGTTTCATTGGTTGTTTTAAATTTACAAAAAAAGAGTTGATTAAGAGTTGTATTTTTTCGTTCTAGTTTGATTATCGTCAAAAAGAGAAACCTATGATTATCGCATTCAAAACCATGCGTACATCTCACACAAGTCTTCATTTAGGGAGACCTTCTTATTGTTTCAATTTTTCTCTAAAATTGTCAAAGAAAGAGGTGATTAAGAGTCCTATAACTTCGTTCTAGTTTGATTAGTATCAAAAGAAGCAATACTATGACTATCGCGTTCAAAACGATGCGTACATCTCACACAAGTCTTCATTTAAGGAGACATTCTTATTGTTTCATTGGTTCTCTAAAATGGTCAAAGAAAGAGGTGATTGGGAATCTTATTACATCGTTCTAATTTGATTAGCATCAAAAGGAGCAATCCCATTACTATCGCGTTAAAAACGATGCGTACATCTCACACAAGTATTGATTTATGGAGGCTTTCTTATTGTTTCATTGGTTCTCTCAAATTATCAAAGAAAGATGCGATTATGAGTCCTATGACTTCGTTCTAGTTTGATTAGCATCAAAGGAGCAATCCTATCACTAGTACCTTCAAAATGATCCATACATCTTACACAAGTCTTCATTTAGGGAGAACTTTTTAATGTTTCATTAGTTCTTTCAAATTGCCAAAATGTAGGTGATTATGAGTCCTATTACTTCGTTCTAGTTAAAATTAGCTTCAAAAGGAGCAATTCCATCACTATCGCTCCCAAAATAATGCGTAGACCTCACACAAGTCTTCAATTAGGGAGACCTTCTTATTGTTTCATTGGTTCCCTAAAATTGTCAAAGAAAGAGGTGATTAGGAGTCCTATCACTTAATTATAGATTGATTAGCATTAAAAGTAGCAATCCCATGACTATCGCATTCAAAACGATGCGTACATCTCACACAAGTCTTCATTTACTCCACCTTCTTATTAATTTATTGGTTCCCTAGAATTGTCAAAGAAAGAGGTGATTAGGAGTCCTATTACTTCGTTCTAATATGATTAGCATCAAAAGGAGAAATCCTATGACTATCGCGTTAAAAATGATGCGTACATCTCACACATGTCTTGATTTAAGAAGCCCTTCTTATTATTTCATTTGTTCTTTCAAATTGTTAAAGAAAGATGTGATTATGAGTCCTATGACTTCGTTCGAGTTTGATTTGCATCAAAAGGAGCAATCATATCACTAGTGCCTTCAAAACGATCCGTACATCTCACACAAACCTTCATTTAGGGACACCTTTTTTTTTCATTAGTTTTTTCAAATTGTCAAAATATATGTGATTATGAGTCCTATTACTTCGTTCTAGTTAAAATTAGCATCAAAAGGAGCAATCCCATCACTAACATGTCCAAAACGATGCGTAGATCTCATACAATTCTTTATTTAGGGAGACCTTCATATTGTTTCATTGGTTGTTTTAAATTTACAAAAAAAGAGGTGATTAAGAGTTGTATTTTTTCATTCTAGTTTGATTAGCGTCAAAAAGAGAAACCCATGATTATCGCATTCAAAACCATGCGTACATCTCACACAAGTTTTCATTTAGGGAGACCTTCTTATTGTTTCATTGATTCTCTAAAATTGTCAAAGAAAGAGGTGATTAAGAGTCCTATAACTTCGTTCTAGTTTGATTAGTATCAAAAGGAGCAATACTATGACTATCGCGTTCAAAATGATGCGTACATCTCACACAAGTCTTCATTTAAGGAGACCTTATTGTTTCATTGGTTCTCTAAAATTGTCAAAGAAAGAGGTGATTAGGAGTCCTACAACTTTGTTCTAGTTTGATTAGCATCAAAAGTAGCAATCTCATGACTATCGCGTTCAAAACGATGCGTACATCTCACACAAGTCTTCATTTACTCCGCCTTCTTATTATTTCATTGGTTCTCTAGAATTGTCAAAGAAAGAGGTGATTAGGAGTCCTATTACTTCATTCTAATTTGATTAGCATCAAAAGGAGCAATCCCATGACTATCGCATTAAAAATGATGCGTACATCTCACACAAGTCTTGATTTAGTGAGACCTTCTTATTATTTCATTTGTTCTTTCAAATTGTCAAAGAAAGATGTGATTATGAGTCCTATGACTTCGTTCTAGTTTGATTAACATCAAAAGGTGCAATCATATAACTAGTGCCTTCAAAACGATCCGTACATCTCACACAAGCCTTCATTTAGGGAGACTTTATTTTTTCATTAGTTTTTTCAAATTGTCAACATATATGTGATTATGAGTCTTATTACTTCGTTCTAGTTGAAATTAGCATCAAAAGGAGCAATCCCATCACTAACGTGTCCAAAACGATACGTAGATCTCACACAAGTCTTTATTTTGGGAGACCTTAATATTGTTTCATTGGTTGTTTTAAATTTACAAAAAAAGTGGTGATTAAGAGTTGTATTTTTTCGTTCTAGTTTGATTATCGTCAAAAAGAGAAACCTATGATTATCGCATTCAAAACCATGCGTACATCTCACACAAGTCTTCATTTAGGGAGACCTTCTTATTGTTTCAATGTTTCTCTAAAATTGTCAAAGAAAGAGGTGATTAAGAGTCCTATAACTTCGTTCTAGTTTGATTAGCATCAAAAGGAGCAATACTATGACTATCGCGTTCAAAACGATGCGTACATCTCACACAAGTCTTCATTTAAGGAGACCTTATTGTTTCATTGGTTCTCTAAAATTGTCAAAGAAAGAGGTGATTAAGGAGTCATATAACTTCGTTCTAGTTTGATTAGCATCAAAAGTAGCAATCTCATGACTATCGCGTTCAAAACGATGCGTACATCTCACACAAGTCTTCATTTACTCCGCCTTCTTATTATTTCATTGGTTCTCTAGAATTGTCAAAGAAAGAGGTGATTAGGAGTCCTATTACTTCATTCTAATTTGAGTAGCATCAAAAGGAGCAATCCCATGACTATCGCATTAAAAACAATGCGTACATCGCACATAAGTCTTGATTTAGTGAGACCTTCTTATTATTTCATTTGTTCTCTCAAATGGTCAAAGAAAGATGTGATTATGAGTCCTATGACTTCGTTCTAGTTTGATTAACATTAAAAGGTGCAATCATATAACTAGTGCCTTCAAAACGATCCGTACATCTCACACAAGCCTTCATTTAGGGAGACTTTATTTTTTCATTAGTTTTTTCAAATTGTCAACATATATGTGATTATGAGTCCTATTACTTCGTTCTAGTTGAAATTAGCATCAAAAGGAGCAATCCCATCACTAACGTGTCCAAAACGATACGTAGATCTCACACAAGTCTTTATATTCGGAGACCTTCATATTGTTTCATTGGTTGTTTTAAATTTACAAAAAAAGTGGTGATTAAGAGTTGTATTTTTTCGTTCTAGTTTGATTATCGTCAAAAAGAGAAACCTATGATTATCGCATTCAAAACCATGCGTACATCTCACACAAGTCTTCATTTAGGGAGGCCTTCTTATTGTTTCAATGTTTCTTTAAAATTGTCAAAGAAAGAGGTGATTAAGAGTCCTATAACTTCGTTCTAGTTTGATTAGTATCAAAAGAAGCAATACTATGACTATCGCGTTCAAAACGATGCGTACATCTCACACAAGTCTTCATTTAAGGAGACATTCTTATTGTTTCATTGGTTCTCTAAATTTGTCAAAGAAAGAGGTGATTGGGAATCTTATTACATCGTTCTAATTTGATTAGCATCAAAAGGAGCAATCCCATTACTATCGCGTTAAAAACGATGCGTACATCTCACACAAGTCTTGATTTATGGAGGCTTTCTTATTGTTTCATTGGTTCTCTCAAATTATCAAAGAAAGATACAATTATGAGTCCTATGACTTCGTTCTAGTTTGATTAGCATCAAAGGAGCAATCCTATCACTAGTACCTTCAAAATGATCCATACATCTTACACAAGTCTTCATTTAGGGAGAACTTTTTAATGTTTCATTAGTTCTTTCAAATTGCCAAAATATAGGTGATTATGAGTCCTATTACTTCGTTCTAGTTAAAATTAGCATCAAAAGGAGCAATTCCATCACTATCGCTCCCAAAATGATGCGTAGACCTCACACAAGTCTTCATTTAGGGAGACCTTCTTATTGTTTCATTGGTTTCCTAAAATTGTCAAAGAAAGAGTGATTTGGAGTCCTATAACTTAATTCTAGATTGATTAGCATTAAAAGTAGCAATCCCATGACTATCGCATTCAAAACGATGCGTACATCTCACACAAGTCTTCATTTACTCCGCCTTCTTATTAATTTATTGGTTCCCTAGAATTGTCAAAGAAAGAGGTGATTAGGAGTCCTATTACTTCGTTCTAATTTGATTAGCATCAAAAGGAGAAATCCTATGACTATCTCGTTAAAAACGATGCGTACATCTCACACATGTCTTGATTTAAGAAGCCCTTCTTATTATTTTATTTGTTCTCTCAAATTGTCAAAGAAAGATGTGATTATGAGACCTATGACTTCGTTCGTGTTTGATTTGCATCAAAAGGAGCAATCATATCACTAGTGCCTTCAAAACGATCCGTACATCTCACACAAACCTTCATTTAGGGACACCTTTTTTTTCATTAGTTTTTTCAAATTGTCAAAATATATGTGATTATGAGTCCTATTACTTCGTTCTAGTTAAAATTAGCATCAAAAGGAGCAATCCCATCACTAACATGTCCAAAACGATGCGTCGATCTCACACAATTCTTTATTTAGGGAGACCTTCATATTGTTTCATTGGTTGTTTTAAATTTACAAAAAAAGAGGTGATTAAGAGTTGTATTTTGTCATTCTAGTTTGATTAGCGTCAAAAAGAGAAACCCATGATTATCGCGTTGAAAACCATGCGTACATCTCACACAAGTTTTTATTTAGGGAGACCTACTTATTGTTTCATTGATTCTCTAAAATTGTCAAAGAAAGAGGTGATTAAGAGTCCTATAACTTCGTTCTAGTTTGATTAGTATGAAAAGGAGCAATACTATAACTATCGCGTTCAAAACGATGCGTACATCTCACACAAGTCTTCATTTAAGGAGACCTTATTGTTTCATTGGTTCTCTAAAATTGTCAAAGAAAGAGGTGATTAGGAGTCCTATAACTTCGTTCTAGTTTGATTAGCATCAAAAGTAGCAATCTCATGACTATCGCGTTCAAAACGATGCGTACATCTCACACAAGTCTTCATTTACTCCGCCTTCTTATTATTTCATTGGTTCTCTTGAATTGTCAAAGAAAGAGGTGATTAGGAGTCCTATTACTTCATTCTAATTTGATTAGCATCAAAAGGAGCAATCCCATGACTATCGCATTAAAAACGATGCGTACATCTCACACAAGTCTTGATTTAGTGAGACCTTCTTATTATTTCATTTGTTCTTTCAAATTGTCAAAGAAAGATGTGATTATGAGTCCTATGACTTCGTTCTAGTTTGATTAACATCAAAAGGTGCAATCATATAACTAGTGCCTTCAAAACGATCCGTACATCTCACACAAGCCTTCATTTAGGGAGACTTTATTTTTTCATTAGTTTTTTCAAATTGTCAACATATATGTGATTATGAGTCCTATTACTTCGTTCTAGTTGAAATTAGCATCAAAAGGAGCAATCCCATCACTAACGTGTCCAAAACGATACGTAGATCTCACACAAGTCTTTATTTTGGGAGACCTTAATATTGTTTCATTGGTTGTTTTAAATTTACAAAAAAAGTGGTGATTAAGAGTTGTATTTTTTTGTTCTAGTTTGATTATCGTCAAAAAGAGAAACCTATGATTATCGCATTCAAAACCATGCGTACATCTCACACAAGTCTTCATTTAGGGAGACCTTCTTATTGTTTCAATGTTTCTCTAAAATTGTCAAAGAAAGAGGTGATTAAGAGTCCTATAACTTCGTTCTAGTTTGATTAGCATCAAAAGGAGCAATACTATGACTATCGCGTTCAAAACGATGCGTACATCTCACACAAGTCTTCATTTAAGGAGACCTTATTGTTTCATTGGTTCTCTAAAATTGTCAAAGAAAGAGGTGATTAGGAGTCATATAACTTCGTTCTAGTTTGATTAGCATCAAAAGTAGCAATCTCATGACTATCGCGTTCAAAACGATGCGTACATCTCACACAAGTCTTCATTTACTCCGCCTTCTTATTATTTCATTGGTTCTCTAGAATTGTCAAAGAAAGAGGTGATTAGGAGTCCTATTACTTCATTCTAATTTGATTAGCATCAAAAGGAGCAATCCCATGACTATCGCATTAAAAACAATGCGTACATCTCACACAAGTCTTGATTTAGTGAGACCTTCTTATTATTTCATTTGTTCTCTCAAATTTTTAAAGAAAGGTGTGATTATGAGTCCTATGACTTCGTTCTAGTTTGATTAACATCAAAAGGTGCAATCATATAACTAGTGCCTTCAAAACGATCCGTACATATCACACAAGCCTTCATTTAGAGAGACTTTATTTTTTCATTAGTTTTTTCAAATTGTCAACATATATGTGATTATGAGTCCTATTACTTCGTTCTAGTTGAAATTAGCATCAAAAGGAGCAATCCCATCACTAACGTGTCCAAAACGATACGTAGATCTCACACAAGTCTTTATTTTGGGAGACCTTCATATTGTTTCATTGGTTGTTTTAAATTTACAAAAAAAGTGGTGATTAAGAGTTGTATTTTTTCGTTCTAGTTTGATTATCGTCAAAAAGAGAAACCTATGATTATCGCATTCAAAACCATGCGTACATCTCACACAAGTCTTCATTTAGGGAGGCCTTCTTATTGTTTCAATGTTTCTCTAAAATTATCAAAGAAAGAGGTGATTAAGAGTCCTATAACTTCGTTCTAGTTTGATTAGTATCAAAAGAAGCAATACTATGACTATCGCGTTCAAAACGATGTGTACATCTCACACAAGTCTTCATTTAAGGAGACATTCTTATTGTTTCATTGGTTCTCTAAAATTGTCAAAGAAAGAGGTGATTGGGAATCTTATTACATCGTTCTAATTTGATTAGCATCAAAAGGAGCAATCCCATTACTATCGCGTTAAAAACGATGCGTACATCTCACACAAGTCTTGATTTATGGAGGATTTCTTATTGTTTCATTGGTTCTCTCAAATTATCAAAGAAAGATGCGATTATGAGTCCTGTGACTTCGTTCTAGTTTGATTAGCATCAAAGGAGCAATCCTATCACTAGTACCTTCAAAATGATCCATACATCTTACACAAGTCTTCATTTAGGGAGAACTTTTTAATGTTTCATTAGTTCTTTCAAATTGCCAAAATGTAGGTGATTATGAGTCCTATTACTTCATTCTAGTTAAAATTAGCATCAAAAGGAGCAATTCCATCACTATCGCTCCCAAAATGATGCGTAGACCTCACACAAGTCTTCATTTAGGGAGACCTTCTTATTGTTTCATTGGTTTCCTAAAATTGTCAAACAAAGAGTGATTTGGAGTCCTATAACTTAATTCTAGATTGATTAGCATTAAAAGTAGCAATCCCATGACTATCGCATTCAAAACGATGCGTACATCTCACACAAGTCTTCATTTACTCCGCCTTCTTATTAATTTATTGGTTCCCTAGAATTGTCAAAGAAAGAGGTGATTAGGAGTCCTATTACTTCGTTCAAATTTGATTAGCATCAAAAGGAGAAATCCTATGACTATCGCGTTAAAAACGATGCGTACATCTCACACATGTCTTGATTTAAGAAGCCCTTCTTATTAGTTCATTTGTTCTCTCAAATTGTCAAAGAAAGATGTGATTATGAGTCCTCTGACTTCGTTCGAGTTTGATTTGCATCAAAAGGAGCAATCATATCACTAGTGCCTTCAAAACGATCCGTACATCTCACACAAACCTTCATTTAGGGACACCTTTTTTTTCATTAGTTTTTTCAAATTGTCAAAATATATGTGATTATGAGTCCTATTACTTCGTTCTAGTTAAAATTAGCATCAAAAGGAGCAATCCCATCACTAACATGTCCAAAACGATGCGTAGATCTCATACAATTCTTTATTTAGGGAGACCTTCATATTGTTTCATTGGTTGTTTTAAATTTACAAAAAAAGAGGTGATTAAGAGTTGTATTTTTTCATTCTAGTTTGATTAGCGTCAAAAAGAGAAACCCATGATTATCGCATTCAAAACCATGCGTACATCTCACACAAGTTTTCATTTAGGGAGACCTTCTTATTGTTTCATTGATTCTCTAAAATTGTCAAAGAAAGAGGTGATTAAGAGTCCTATAACTTCGTTCTAGTTTGATTAGTATCAAAAGGAGCAATACTATGACTATCGCGTTCAAAACGATGCGTACATCTCACACAAGTCTTCATTTAAGGAGACCTTATTGTTTCATTGGTTCTCTAAAATTGTCAAAGAAAGAGGTGATTAGGAGTCCTACAACTTTGTTCTAGTTTGATTAGCATCAAAAGTAGCAATCTCATGACTATCGCGTTCAAAACGATGCGTACATCTCACACAAGTCTTCATTTACTCCGCCTTCTTATTATTTCATTGGTTCTCTAGAATTGTCAAAGAAAGAGGTGATTAGGAGTCCTATTACTTCATTCTAATTTGATTAGCATCAAAAGGAGCAATCCCATGACTATCGCATTAAAAACGATGCGTACATCTCACACAAGTCTTGATTTAGTGAGACCTTCTTATTATTTCATTTGTTCTTTCAAATTGTCAAAGAAAGATGTGATTATGAGTCCTATGACTTCGTTCTAGTTTGATTAACATCAAAAGGTGCAATCATATAACTAGTGCCTTCAAAACGATCCGTACATCTCACACAAGCCTTCATTTAGGGAGACTTTATTTTTTCATTAGTTTTTTCAAATTGTCAACATATATGTGATTATGAGTCTTATTACTTCGTTCTAGTTGAAATTAGCATCAAAAGGAGCAATCCCATCACTAACGTGTCCAAAACGATACGTAGATCTCACACAAGTCTTTATTTTGGGAGACCTTAATATTGTTTCATTGGTTGTTTTAAATTTACAAAAAAAGTGGTGATTAAGAGTTGTATTTTTTCGTTCTAGTTTGATTATCGTCAAAAAGAGAAACCTATGATTATCGCATTCAAAACCATGCGTACATCTCACACAAGTCTTCATTTAGGGAGACCTTCTTATTGTTTCAATGTTTCTCTAAAATTGTCAAAGAAAGAGGTGATTAAGAGTCCAATAACTTTGTTCTAGTTTGATTAGCATCAAAAGGAGCAATACTATGACTATCGCGTTCAAAACGATGCGTACATCTCACACAAGTCTTCATTTAAGGAGACCTTATTGTTTCATTGGTTCTCTAAAATTGTCAAAGAAAGAGGTGATTAAGAGTCATATAACTTCGTTCTAGTTTGATTAGCATCAAAAGTAGCAATCTCATGACTATCGCGTTCAAAACGATGCGTACATCTCACACAAGTCTTCATTTACTCCGCCTTCTTATTATTTCATTGGTTCTCTAGAATTGTCAAAGAAAGAGGTGATTAGGAGTCCTATTACTTCATTCTAATTTGAGTAGCATCAAAAGGAGCAATCCCATGACTATCGCATTAAAAACAATGCGTACATCGCACATAAGTCTTGATTTAGTGAGACCTTCTTATTATTTCATTTGTTCTCTCAAATGGTCAAAGAAAGATGTGATTATGAGTCCTATGACTTCGTTCTAGTTTGATTAACATTAAAAGGTGCAATCATATAACTAGTGCCTTCAAAACGATCCGTACATCTCACACAAGCCTTCATTTAGGGAGACTTTATTTTTTCATTAGTTTTTTCAAATTGTCAACATATATGTGATTATGAGTCCTATTACTTCGTTCTAGTTGAAATTAGCATCAAAAGGAGCAATCCCATCACTAACGTGTCCAAAACGATACGTAGATCTCACACAAGTCTTTATATTCGGAGACCTTCATATTGTTTCATTGGTTGTTTTAAATTTACAAAAAAAGTGGTGATTAAGAGTTGTATTTTTTCGTTCTAGTTTGATTATCGTCAAAAAGAGAAACCTATGATTATCGCATTCAAAACCATGCGTACATCTCACACAAGTCTTCATTTAGGGAGGCCTTCTTATTGTTTCAATGTTTCTTTAAAATTGTCAAAGAAAGAGGTGATTAAGAGTCCTATAACTTCGTTCTAGTTTGATTAGTATCAAAAGAAGCAATACTATGACTATCGCGTTCAAAACGATGCGTACATCTCACACAAGTCTTCATTTAAGGAGACATTCTTATTGTTTCATTGGTTCTCTAAATTTGTCAAAGAAAGAGGTGATTGGGAATCTTATTACATCGTTCTAATTTGATTAGCATCAAAAGGAGCAATCCCATTACTATCGCGTTAAAAACGATGCGTACATCTCACACAAGTCTTGATTTATGGAGGCTTTCTTATTGTTTCATTGGTTCTCTCAAATTATCAAAGAAAGATACAATTATGAGTCCTATGACTTCGTTCTAGTTTGATTAGCATCAAAGGAGCAATCCTATCACTAGTACCTTCAAAATGATCCATACATCTTACACAAGTCTTCATTTAGGGAGAACTTTTTAATGTTTCATTAGTTCTTTCAAATTGCCAAAATATAGGTGATTATGAGTCCTATTACTTCGTTCTAGTTAAAATTAGCATCAAAAGGAGCAATTCCATCACTATCGCTCCCAAAATGATGCGTAGACCTCACACAAGTCTTCATTTAGGGAGACCTTCTTATTGTTTCATTGGTTTCCTAAAATTGTCAAAGAAAGAGTGATTTGGAGTCCTATAACTTAATTCTAGATTGATTAGCATTAAAAGTAGCAATCCCATGACTATCGCATTCAAAACGATGCGTACATCTCACACAAGTCTTCATTTACTCCGCCTTCTTATTAATTTATTGGTTCCCTAGAATTGTCAAAGAAAGAGGTGATTAGGAGTCCTATTACTTCGTTCTAATTTGATTAGCATCAAAAGGAGAAATCCTATGACTATCTCGTTAAAAACGATGCGTACATCTCACACATGTCTTGATTTAAGAAGCCCTTCTTATTATTTTATTTGTTCTCTCAAATTGTCAAAGAAAGATGTGATTATGAGACCTATGACTTCGTTCGTGTTTGATTTGCATCAAAAGGAGCAATCATATCACTAGTGCCTTCAAAACGATCCGTACATCTCACACAAACCTTCATTTAGGGACACCTTTTTTTTCATTAGTTTTTTCAAATTGTCAAAATATATGTGATTATGAGTCCTATTACTTCGTTCTAGTTAAAATTAGCATCAAAAGGAGCAATCCCATCACTAACATGTCCAAAACGATGCGTCGATCTCACACAATTCTTTATTTAGGGAGACCTTCATATTGTTTCATTGGTTGTTTTAAATTTACAAAAAAAGAGGTGATTAAGAGTTGTATTTTGTCATTCTAGTTTGATTAGCGTCAAAAAGAGAAACCCATGATTATCGCGTTGAAAACCATGCGTACATCTCACACAAGTTTTATTTAGGGAGACCTACTTATTGTTTCATTGATTCTCTAAAATTGTCAAAGAAAGAGGTGATTAAGAGTCCTATAACTTCGTTCTAGTTTGATTAGTATGAAAAGGAGCAATACTATAACTATCGCGTTCAAAACGATGCGTACATCTCACACAAGTCTTCATTTAAGGAGACCTTATTGTTTCATTGGTTCTCTAAAATTTTCAAAGAAAGAGTTGATTAGGAGTCCTATAACTTCGTTCTAGTTTGATTAGCATCAAAAGTAGCAATCTCATGACTATCGCGTTCAAAACGATGCGTACATCTCACACAAGTCTTCATTTACTCCGCCTTCTTATTATTTCATTGGTTCTCTTGAATTGTCAAAGAAAGAGGTGATTAGGAGTCCTATTACTTCATTCTAATTTGATTAGCATCAAAAGGAGCAATCCCATGACTATCGCATTAAAAACGATGCGTACATCTCACACAAGTCTTGATTTAGTGAGACCTTCTTATTATTTCATTTGTTCTTTCAAATTGTCAAAGAAAGATGTGATTATGAGTCCTATGACTTCGTTCTAGTTTGATTAACATCAAAAGGTGCAATCATATAACTAGTGCCTTCAAAACGATCCGTACATCTCACACAAGCCTTCATTTAGGGAGACTTTATTTTTTCATTAGTTTTTTCAAATTGTCAACATATATGTGATTATGAGTCCTATTACTTCGTTCTAGTTGAAATTAGCATCAAAAGGAGCAATCCCATCACTAACGTGTCCAAAACGATACGTAGATCTCACACAAGTCTTTATTTTGGGAGACCTTAATATTGTTTCATTGGTTGTTTTAAATTTACAAAAAAAGTGGTGATTAAGAGTTGTATTTTTTTGTTCTAGTTTGATTATCGTCAAAAAGAGAAACCTATGATTATCGCATTCAAAACCATGCGTACATCTCACACAAGTCTTCATTTAGGGAGACCTTCTTATTGTTTCAATGTTTCTCTAAAATTGTCAAAGAAAGAGGTGATTAAGAGTCCTATAACTTCGTTCTAGTTTGATTAGCATCAAAAGGAGCAATACTATGACTATCGCGTTCAAAACGATGCGTACATCTCACACAAGTCTTCATTTAAGGAGACCTTATTGTTTCATTGGTTCTATAAAATTGTCAAAGAAAGAGGTGATTAGGAGTCATATAACTTCGTTCTAGTTTGATTAGCATCAAAAGTAGCAATCTCATGACTATCGCGTTCAAAACGATGCGTACATCTCACACAAGTCTTCATTTACTCCGCCTTCTTATTATTTCATTGGTTCTCTAGAATTGTCAAAGAAAGAGGTGATTAGGAGTCCTATTACTTCATTCTAATTTGATTAGCATCAAAAGGAGCAATCCCATGACTATCGCATTAAAAACGATGCGTACATCTCACACAAGTTTTCATTTAGGAAGACCTTCTTATTGTTTCATTGATTCTTTAAACTTGTCAAAGAAAGAGGTGATTAAGAGTCCTATAACTTCGTTCTAGTTTGATTAGTATCAAAAGGAGCAATACTATGACTATCGCGTTCAAAACGATGCGTACATCTCACACAAGTCTGCATTTAAGGAGACCTTATTGTTTCATTGGTTCTCTAAAATTGTCAAAGAAAGAGGTGATTAGGAGTCCTATAACTTCGTTCTAGTTTGATTAGCATCAAAAGTAGCAATCTCATGACTATCGCGTTCAAAACGATGCGTACATGTCACACAAGTCTTCATTTACTCCGCCTTCTTATTATTTCATTGGTTCTCTAGAATTGTCAAAGAAAGAGGTGATTAGGAGTCCTATTACTTCATTCTAATTTGATTAGCATCAAAAGGAGCAATCCCATGACTATCGCATTAAAAACAATGCGTACATCTCACACAAGTCTTGATTTAGTGAGACCTTCTTATTATTTCATTTGTTCTCTCAAATTTTTAAAGAAAGGTGTGATTATGAGTCCTATGACTTCGTTCTAGTTTGATTAACATCAAAAGGTGCAATCATATAACTAGTGCCTTCAAAACGATCCGTACATATCACACAAGCCTTCATTTAGAGAGACTTTATTTTTTCATTAGTTTTTTCAAATTGTCAACATATATGTGATTATGAGTCCTATTACTTCGTTCTAGTTGAAATTAGCATCAAAAGGAGCAATCCCATCACTAACGTGTCCAAAACGATACGTAGATCTCACACAAGTCTTTATTTTGGGAGACCTTCATATTGTTTCATTGGTTGTTTTAAATTTACAAAAAAAGTGGTGATTAAGAGTTGTATTTTTTCGTTCTAGTTTGATTATCGTCAAAAAGAGAAACCTATGATTATCGCATTCAAAACCATGCGTACATCTCACACAAGTCTTCATTTAGGGAGGCCTTCTTATTGTTTCAATGTTTCTCTAAAATTATCAAAGAAAGAGGTGATTAAGAGTCCTATAACTTCGTTCTAGTTTGATTAGTATCAAAAGAAGCAATACTATGACTATCGCGTTCAAAACGATGTGTACATCTCACACAAGTCTTCATTTAAGGAGACATTCTTATTGTTTCATTGGTTCTCTAAAATTGTCAAAGAAAGAGGTGATTGGGAATCTTATTACATCGTTCTAATTTGATTAGCATCAAAAGGAGCAATCCCATTACTATCGCGTTAAAAACGATGCGTACATCTCACACAAGTCTTGATTTATGGAGGATTTCTTATTGTTTCATTGGTTCTCTCAAATTATCAAAGAAAGATGCGATTATGAGTCCTGTGACTTCGTTCTAGTTTGATTAGCATCAAAGGAGCAATCCTATCACTAGTACCTTCAAAATGATCCATACATCTTACACAAGTCTTCATTTAGGGAGAACTTTTTAATGTTTCATTAGTTCTTTCAAATTGCCAAAATGTAGGTGATTATGAGTCCTATTACTTCGTTCTAGTTAAAATTAGCATCAAAAGGAGCAATTCCATCACTATCGCTCCCAAAATGATGCGTAGACCTCACACAAGTCTTCATTTAGGGAGACCTTCTTATTGTTTCATTGGTTTCCTAAAATTGTCAAACAAAGAGTGATTTGGAGTCCTATAACTTAATTCTAGATTGATTAGCATTAAAAGTAGCAATCCCATGACTATCGCATTCAAAACGATGCGTACATCTCACACAAGTCTTCATTTACTCCGCCTTCTTATTAATTTATTGGTTCCCTAGAATTGTCAAAGAAAGAGGTGATTAGGAGTCCTATTACTTCGTTCAAATTTGATTAGCATCAAAAGGAGAAATCCTATGACTATCGCGTTAAAAACGATGCGTACATCTCACACATGTCTTGATTTAAGAAGCCCTTCTTATTATTTCATTTGTTCTCTCAAATTGTCAAAGAAAGATGTGATTATGAGTCCTCTGACTTCGTTCGAGTTTGATTTGCATCAAAAGGAGCAATCATATCACTAGTGCCTTCAAAACGATCCGTACATCTCACACAAACCTTCATTTAGGGACACCTTTTTTTTCATTAGTTTTTTCAAATTGTCAAAATATATGTGATTATGAGTCCTATTACTTCGTTCTAGTTAAAATTAGCATCAAAAGGAGCAATCCCATCACTAACATGTCCAAAACGATGCGTAGATCTCATACAATTCTTTATTTAGGGAGACCTTCATATTGTTTCATTGGTTGTTTTAAATTTACAAAAAAAGAGGTGATTAAGAGTTGTATTTTTTCATTCTAGTTTGATTAGCGTCAAAAAGAGAAACCCATGATTATCGCATTCAAAACCATGCGTACATCTCACACAAGTTTTCATTTAGGGAGACCTTCTTATTGTTTCATTGATTCTCTAAAATTGTCAAAGAAAGAGGTGATTAAGAGTCCTATAACTTCGTTCTAGTTTGATTAGTATCAAAAGGAGCAATACTATGACTATCGCGTTCAAAACGATGCGTACATCTCACACAAGTCTTCATTTAAGGAGACCTTATTGTTTCATTGGTTCTCTAAAATTGTCAAAGAAAGAGGTGATTAGGAGTCCTACAACTTTGTTCTAGTTTGATTAGCATCAAAAGTAGCAATCTCATGACTATCGCGTTCAAAACGATGCGTACATCTCACACAAGTCTTCATTTACTCCGCCTTCTTATTATTTCATTGGTTCTCTAGAATTGTCAAAGAAAGAGGTGATTAGGAGTCCTATTACTTCATTCTAATTTGATTAGCATCAAAAGGAGCAATCCCATGACTATCGCATTAAAAACGATGCGTACATCTCACACAAGTCTTGATTTAGTGAGACCTTCTTATTATTTCATTTGTTCTTTCAAATTGTCAAAGAAAGATGTGATTATGAGTCCTATGACTTCGTTCTAGTTTGATTAACATCAAAAGGTGCAATCATATAACTAGTGCCTTCAAAACGATCCGTACATCTCACACAAGCCTTCATTTAGGGAGACTTTATTTTTTCATTAGTTTTTTCAAATTGTCAACATATATGTGATTATGAGTCCTTATTACTTCGTTCTAGTTGAAATTAGCATCAAAAGGAGCAATCCCATCACTAACGTGTCCAAAACGATACGTAGATCTCACACAAGTCTTTATTTTGGGAGACCTTAATATTGTTTCATTGGTTGTTTTAAATTTACAAAAAAAGTGGTGATTAAGAGTTGTATTTTTTCGTTCTAGTTTGATTATCGTCAAAAAGAGAAACCTATGATTATCGCATTCAAAACCATGCGTACATCTCACACAAGTCTTCATTTAGGGAGACCTTCTTATTGTTTCAATGTTTCTCTAAAATTGTCAAAGAAAGAGGTGATTAAGAGTCCTATAACTTCGTTCTAGTTTGATTAGCATCAAAAGGAGCAATACTATGACTATCGCGTTCAAAACGATGCGTACATCTCACACAAGTCTTCATTTAAGGAGACCTTATTGTTTCATTGGTTCTCTAAAATTGTCAAAGAAAGAGGTGATTAGGAGTCATATAACTTCGTTCTAGTTTGATTAGCATCAAAAGTAGCAATCTCATGACTATCGCGTTCAAAACGATGCGTACATCTCACACAAGTCTTCATTTACTCCGCCTTCTTATTATTTCATTGGTTCTCTAGAATTGTCAAAGAAAGAGGTGATTAGGAGTCCTATTACTTCATTCTAATTTGATTAGCATCAAAAGGAGCAATCCCATGACTATCGCATTAAAAACAATGCGTACATCTCACATAAGTCTTGATTTAGTGAGACCTTCTTATTATTTCATTTGTTCTCTCAAATGGTCAAAGAAAGATGTGATTATGAGTCCTATGACTTCGTTCTAGTTTGATTAACATTAAAAGGTGCAATCATATAACTAGTGCCTTCAAAACGATCCGTACATCTCACACAAGCCTTCATTTAGGGAGACTTTATTTTTTCATTAGTTTTTTCAAATTGTCAACATATATGTGATTATGAGTCCTATTACTTCGTTCTAGTTGAAATTAGCATCAAAAGGAGCAATCCCATCACTAACGTGTCCAAAACGATACGTAGATCTCACACAAGTCTTTATATTCGGAGACCTTCATATTGTTTCATTGGTTGTTTTAAATTTACAAAAAAAGTGGTGATTAAGAGTTGTATTTTTTCGTTCTAGTTTGATTATCGTCAAAAGAGAAACCTATGATTATCGCATTCAAAACCATGCGTACATCTCACACAAGTCTTCATTTAGGGAGGCCTTCTTATTGTTTCAATGTTTCTCTAAAATTGTCAAAGAAAGAGGTGATTAAGAGTCCTATAACTTCGTTCTAGTTTGATTAGTATCAAAAGAAGCAATACTATGACTATCGCGTTCAAAACGATGCGTACATCTCACACAAGTCTTCATTTAAGGAGACATTCTTATTGTTTCATTGGTTCTCTAAATTGTCAAAGAAAGAGGTGATTGGGAATCTTATTACATCGTTCTAATTTGATTAGCATCAAAAGGAGCAATCCCATTACTATCGCGTTAAAAACGATGCGTACATCTCACACAAGTCTTGATTTATGGAGGCTTTCTTATTGTTTCATTGGTTCTCTCAAATTATCAAAGAAAGATACAATTATGAGTCCTATGACTTCGTTCTAGTTTGATTAGCATCAAAGGAGCAATCCTATCACTAGTACCTTCAAAATGATCCATACATCTTACACAAGTCTTCATTTAGGGAGAACTTTTTAATGTTTCATTAGTTCTTTCAAATTGCCAAAATATAGGTGATTATGAGTCCTATTACTTCGTTCTAGTTAAAATTAGCATCAAAAGGAGCAATTCCATCACTATCGCTCCCAAAATGATGCGTAGACCTCACACAAGTCTTCATTTAGGGAGACCTTCTTATTGTTTCATTGGTTTCCTAAAATTGTCAAATAAAGAGTGATTTGGAGTCCTATAACTTAATTCTAGATTGATTAGCATCAAAAGTAGCAATCCCATGACTATCGCATTCAAAACGATGCGTACATCTCACACAAGTCTTCATTTACTCCGCCTTCTTATTAATTTATTGGTTCCCTAGAATTGTCAAAGAAAGAGGTGATTAGGAGTCCTATTACTTCGTTCTAATTTGATTAGCATCAAAAGGAGAAATCCTATGACTATCTCGTTAAAAACGATGCGTACATCTCACACATGTCTTGATTTAAGAAGCCCTTCTTATTATTTCATTTGTTCTCTCAAATTGTCAAAGAAAGATGTGATTATGAGTACCTATGACTTCGTTCGTGTTTGATTTGCATCAAAAGGAGCAATCATATCACTAGTGCCTTCAAAACGATCCGTACATCTCACACAAACCTTCATTTAGGGACACCTTTTTTTTCATTAGTTTTTTCAAATTGTCAAAATATATGTGATTATGAGTCCTATTACTTCGTTCTAGTTAAAATTAGCATCAAAAGGAGCAATCCCATCACTAACATGTCCAAAACGATGCGTAGATCTCACACAATTCTTTATTTAGGGAGACCTTCATATTGTTTCATTGGTTGTTTTAAATTTACAAAAAAAGAGGTGATTAAGAGTTGTATTTTGTCATTCTAGTTTGATTAGCGTCAAAAAGAGAAACCCATGATTATCGCGTTGCAAAACCATGCGTACATCTCACACAAGTTTTCATTTAGGGAGACCTACTTATTGTTTCATTGATTCTCTAAAATTGTCAAAGAAAGAGGTGATTAAGAGTCCTATAACTTCGTTCTAGTTTGATTAGTATCAAAAGGAGCAATACTATGACTATCGCGTTCAAAACGATGCGTACATCTCACACAAGTCTTCATTTAAGGAGACCTTATTGTTTCATTGGTTCTCTAAAATTGTCAAAGAAAGAGGTGATTAGGAGTCCTATAACTTCGTTCTAGTTTGATTAGCATCAAAAGTAGCAATCTCATGACTATCGCGTTCAAAACGATGCGTACATCTCACACAAGTCTTCATTTACTCCGCCTTCTTATTATTTCATTGGTTCTCTAGAATTGTCAAAGAAAGAGGTGATTAGGAGTCCTATTACTTCATTCTAATTTGATTAGCATCAAAAGGAGCAATCCCATGACTATCGCATTAAAAACGATGCGTACATCTCACACAAGTCTTGATTTAGTGAGACCTTCTTATTATTTCATTTGTTCTTTCAAATTGTCAAAGAAAGATGTGATTATGAGTCCTATGACTTCGTTCTAGTTTGATTAACATCAAAAGGTGCAATCATATAACTAGTGCCTTCAAAACGATCCGTACATCTCACACAAGCCTTCATTTAGGGAGACTTTATTTTTTCATTAGTTTTTTCAAATTGTCAACATATATGTGATTATGAGTCCTATTACTTCGTTCTAGTTGAAATTAGCATCAAAAGGAGCAATCCCATCACTAACGTGTCCAAAACGATACGTAGATCTCACACAAGTCTTTATTTTGGGAGACCTTCATATTGTTTCATTGGTTGTTTTAAATTTACAAAAAAAGTGGTGATTAAGAGTTGTATTTTTTTCGTTCTAGTTTGATTATCGTCAAAAAGAGAAACCTATGATTATCGCATTCAAAACCATGCGTACATCTCACACAAGTCTTCATTTAGGGAGACCTTCTTATTGTTTCAATGTTTCTCTAAAATTGTCAAAGAAAGAGGTGATTAAGAGTCCTATAACTTCGTTCTAGTTTGATTAGCATCAAAAGGAGCAATACTATGACTATCGCGTTCAAAACGATGCGTACATCTCACACAAGTCTTCATTTAAGGAGACCTTATTGTTTCATTGGTTCTCTAAAATTGTCAAAGAAAGAGGTGATTAGGAGTCATATAACTTCGTTCTAGTTTGATTAGCATCAAAAGTAGCAATCTCATGACTATCGCGTTCAAAACGATGCGTACATCTCACACAAGTCTTCATTTACTCCGCCTTCTTATTATTTCATTGGTTCTCTAGAATTGTCAAAGAAAGAGGTGATTAGGAGTCCTATTACTTCATTCTAATTTGATTAGCATCAAAAGGAGCAATCCCATGACTATCGCATTAAAAACAATGCGTACATCTCACACAAGTCTTGATTTAGTGAGACCTTCTTATTATTTCATTTGTTCTCTCAAATTGTCAAAGAAAGATGTGATTATGAGTCCTATGACTTCGTTCTAGTTTGATTAACATCAAAAGGTGCAATCATATAACTAGTGCCTTCAAAACGATCCGTACATCTCACACAAGCCTTCATTTAGAGAGACTTTATTTTTTCATTAGTTTTTTCAAATTGTCAACATATATGTGATTATGAGTCCTATTACTTCGTTCTAGTTGAAATTAGCATCAAAAGGAGCAATCCCATCACTAACGTGTCCAAAACGATACGTAGATCTCACACAAGTCTTTATTTTGGGAGACCTTCATATTGTTTCATTGGTTGTTTTAAATTTACAAAAAAAGTGGTGATTAAGAGTTGTATTTTTTCGTTCTAGTTTGATTATCGTCAAAAAGAGAAACCTATGATTATCGCATTCAAAACCATGCGTACATCTCACACAAGTCTTCATTTAGGGAGGCCTTCTTATTGTTTCAATGTTTCTCTAAAATTATCAAAGAAAGAGGTGATTAAGAGTCCTATAACTTCGTTCTAGTTTGATTAGTATCAAAAGAAGCAATACTATGACTATCGCGTTCAAAACGATGCGTACATCTCACACAAGTCTTCATTTAAGGAGACATTCTTATTGTTTCATTGGTTCTCTAAAATTGTCAAAGAAAGAGGTGATTGGGAATCTTATTACATCGTTCTAATTTGATTAGCATCAAAAGGAGCAATCCCATTACTATCGCGTTAAAAACGATGCGTACATCTCACACAAGTCTTGATTTATGGAGGCTTTCTTATTGTTTCATTGGTTCTCTCAAATTATCAAAGAAAGATGCGATTATGAGTCCTATGACTTCGTTCTAGTTTGATTAGCATCAAAGGAGCAATCCTATCACTAGTACCTTCAAAATGATCCATACATCTTACACAAGTCTTCATTTAGGGAGAACTTTTTAATGTTTCATTAGTTCTTTCAAATTGCCAAAATGTAGGTGATTATGAGTCCTATTACTTCGTTCTAGTTAAAATTAGCATCAAAAGGAGCAATTCCATCACTATCGCTCCCAAAATGATGCGTAGACCTCACACAAGTCTTCATTTAGGGAGACCTTCTTATTGTTTCATTGGTTTCCTAAAATTGTCAAACAAAGAGTGATTTGGAGTCCTATAACTTAATTCTAGATTGATTAGCATTAAAAGTAGCAATCCCATGACTATCGCATTCAAAACGATGCGTACATCTCACACAAGTCTTCATTTACTCCGCCTTCTTATTAATTTATTGGTTCCCTAGAATTGTCAAAGAAAGAGGTGATTAGGAGTCCTATTACTTCGTTCTAATTTGATTAGCATCAAAAGGAGAAATCCTATGACTATCGCGTTAAAAACGATGCGTACATCTCACACATGTCTTGATTTAAGAAGCCCTTCTTATTATTTCATTTGTTCTCTCAAATTGTCAAAGAAAGATGTGATTATGAGTCCTATGACTTCGTTCGAGTTTGATTTGCATCAAAAGGAGCAATCATATCACTAGTGCCTTCAAAACGATCCGTACATCTCACACAAACCTTCATTTAGGGACACCTTTTTTTTCATTAGTTTTTTCAAATTGTCAAAATATATGTGATTATGAGTCCTATTACTTCGTTCTAGTTAAAATTAGCATCAAAAGGAGAAATCCCATCACTAACATGTCCAAAACGATGCGTAGATCTCACACAATTCTTTATTTAGGGAGACCTTCATATTGTTTCATTGGTTGTTTTAAATTTACAAAAAAAGAGGTGATTAAGAGTTGTATTTTTTCATTCTAGTTTGATTAGCGTCAAAAAGAGAAACCCATGATTATCGCGTTCAAAACCATGCGTACATCTCACACAAGTTTTCATTTAGGGAGACCTTCTTATTGTTTCATTGATTCTCTAAAATTGTCAAAGAAAGAGGTGATTAAGAGTCCTATAACTTCGTTCTAGTTTGATTAGCATCAAAAGGAGCAATACTATGACTATCGCGTTCAAAACGATGCGTACATCTCACACAAGTCTTCATTTAAGGAGACCTTATTGTTTCATTGGTTCTCTAAAATTGTCAAAGAAAGAGGTGATTAGGAGTCATATAACTTCGTTCTAGTTTGATTAGCATCAAAAGTAGCAATCTCATGACTATCGCGTTCAAAACGATGCGTACATCTCACACAAGTCTTCATTTACTCCGCCTTCTTATTATTTCATTGGTTCTCTAGAATTGTCAAAGAAAGAGGTGATTAGGAGTCCTATTACTTCATTCTAATTTGATTAGCATCAAAAGGAGCAATCCCATGACTATCGCATTAAAAACAATGCGTACATCTCACACAAGTCTTGATTTAGTGAGACCTTCTTATTATTTCATTTGTTCTCTCAAATTGTCAAAGAAAGATGTGATTATGAGTCCTATGACTTCGTTCTAGTTTGATTAACATCAAAAGGTGCAATCATATAACTAGTGCCTTCAAAACGATCCGTACATCTCACACAAGCCTTCATTTAGCGAGACTTTATTTTTTCATTAGTTTTTTCAAATTGTCAACATATATGTGATTATGAGTCCTATTACTTCGTTCTAGTTGAAATTAGCATCAAAAGGAGCAATCCCATCACTAACGTGTCCAAAACGATACGTAGATCTCACACAAGTCTTTATTTTCGGAGACCTTCATATTGTTTCATTGGTTGTTTTAAATTTACAAAAAAAGTGGTGATTAAGAGTTGTATTTTTTCGTTCTAGTTTGATTATCGTCAAAAAGAGAAACCTATGATTATCGCATTCAAAACCATGCGTACATCTCACACAAGTCTTCATTTAGGGAGGCCTTCTTATTGTTTCAATGTTTCTCTAAAATTGTCAAAGAAAGAGGTGATTAAGAGTCCTATAACTTCGTTCTAGTTTGATTAGTATCAAAAGAAGCAATACTATGACTATCGCGTTCAAAACGATGCGTACATCTCACACAAGTCTTCATTTAAGGAGACATTCTTATTGTTTCATTGGTTCTCTAAAATTGTCAAAGAAAGAGGTGATTGGGAATCTTATTACATCGTTCTAATTTGATTAGCGTCAAAAGGAGCAATCCCATTACTATCGCGTTAAAAACGATGCGTACATCTCACACAAGTCTTGATTTATGGAGGCTTTCTTATTGTTTCATTGGTTCTCTCAAATTATCAAAGAAAGATGCGATTATGAGTCCTATGACTTCGTTCTAGTTTGATTAGCATCAAAGGAGCAATCCTATCACTAGTACCTTCAAAATGATCCATACATCTTACACAAGTCTTCATTTAGGGAGAACTTTTTAATGTTTCATTAGTTCTTTCAAATTGCCAAAATGTAGGTGATTATGAGTCCTATTACTTCGTTCTAGTTAAAATTAGCATCAAAAGGAGCAATTCCATCACTATCGCTCCCAAAATGATGCGTAGACCTCACACAAGTCTTCATTTAGGGAGACCTTCTTATTGTTTCATTGGTTTCCTAAAATTGTCAAACAAAGAGTGATTTGGAGTCCTATAACTTAATTCTAGATTGATTAGCATTAAAAGTAGCAATCCCATGACTATCGCGTTCAAAACGATGCGTACATCTCACACAAGTCTTCATTTACTCCGCCTTCTTATTAATTTATTGGTTCCCTAGAATTGTCAAAGAAAGAGGTGATTAGGAGTCCTATTACTTCGTTCAAATTTGATTAGCATCAAAAGGAGAAATCCTATGACTATCGCGTTAAAAACGATGCGTACATCTCACACATGTCTTGATTTAAGAAGCCCTTCTTATTATTTCATTTGTTCTCTCAAATTGTCAAAGAAAGATGTGATTATGAGTCCTCTGACTTCGTTCGTGTTTGATTTGCATCAAAAGGAGCAATCATATCACTAGTGCCTTCAAAACGATCCGTACATCTCACACAAACCTTCATTTAGGGACACCTTTTTTTTCATTAGTTTTTTCAAATTGTCAAAATATATGTGATTATGAGTCCTATTACTTCGTTCTAGTTAAAATTAGCATCAAAAGGAGAAATCCCATCACTAACATGTCCAAAACGATGCGTAGATCTCACACAATTCTTTATTTAGGGAGACCTTCATATTGTTTCATTGGTTGTTTTAAATTTACAAAAAAAGAGGTGATTAAGAGTTGTATTTTTTCATTCTAGTTTGATTAGCGTCAAAAAGAGAAACCCATGATTATCGCGTTCAAAACCATGCGTACATCTCACACAAGTTTTCATTTAGGAAGACCTTCTTATTGTTTCATTGATCTCTAAAATTGTCAAAGAAAGAGGTGATTAAGAGTCCTATAACTTCGTTCTAGTTTGATTAGTATCAAAAGGAGCAATACTATGACTATCGCGTTCAAAACGATGCGTACATCTCACACAAGTCTGCATTTAAGGAGACCTTATTGTTTCATTGGTTCTCTAAAATTGTCAAAGAAAGAGGTGATTAGGAGTCCTATAACTTCGTTCTAGTTTGATTAGCATCAAAAGTAGCAATCTCATGACTATCGCGTTCAAAACGATGCGTACATCTCACACAAGTCTTCATTTACTCCGCCTTCTTATTATTTCATTGGTTCTCTAGAATTGTCAAAGAAAGAGGCGATTAGGAGTCCTATTACTTCATTCTAATTTGATTAGCATCAAAAGGAGCAATCCCATGACTATCGCATTAAAAACGATGCGTACATCTCACACAAGTCTTGATTTAGTGAGACCTTCTTATTATTTCATTTGTTCTTTCAAATTGTCAAAGAAAGATGTGATTATGAGTCCTATGACTTCGTTCTAGTTTGATTAACATCAAAAGGTGCAATCATATAACTAGTGCCTTCAAAACGATCCGTACATCTCACACAAGCCTTCATTTAGGGAGACTTTATTTTTTCATTAGTTTTTTCAAATTGTCAACATATATGTGATTATGAGTTCTATTACTTCGTTCTAGTTGAAATTAGCATCAAAAGGAGCAATCCCATCACTAACGTGTCCAAAACGATACGTAGATCTCACACAAGTCTTTATTTTGGGAGACCTTCATATTGTTTCATTGGTTGTTTTAAATTTACAAAAAAAGTGGTGATTAAGAGTTGTATTTTTTCGTTCTAGTTTGATTATCGTCAAAAAGAGAAACCTATGATTATCGCATTCAAAACCATGCGTACATCTCACACAAGTCTTCATTTAGGGAGACCTTATTGTTTCAATGTTTCTCTAAAATTGTCAAAGAAAGAGGTGATTAAGAGTCCTATAACTTCGTTCTAGTTTGATTAGCATCAAAAGGAGCAATACTATGACTATCGCGTTCAAAACGATGCGTACATCTCACACAAGTCTTCATTGAAGGAGACCTTATTGTTTCATTGGTTCTCTAAAATTGTCAAAGAAAGAGGGGATTAGGAGTCATATAACTTCGTTCTAGTTTGATTAGCATCAAAAGTAGCAATCTCATGACTATCGCGTTCAAAACGATGCGTACATCTCACACAAGTCTTCATTTACTCCGCCTTCTTATTATTTCATTGGTTCTCTAGAATTGTCAAAGAAAGAGGTGATTAGGAGTCCTATTACTTCATTCTAATTTGATTAGCATCAAAAGGAGCAATCCCATGACTATCGCATTAAAAACAATGCGTACATCTCACACAAGTCTTGATTTAGTGAGACCTTCTTATTATTTCATTTGTTCTCTCAAATTGTCAAAGAAAGATGTGATTATGATTCCTATGACTTCGTTCTAGCTTGATTAACATCAAAAGGTGCAATCATATAACTAGTGCCTTCAAAACGATCCGTACATCTCACACATGCCTTCATTTAGGTAGACTTTATTTTTTCATTAGTTTTTTCAAATTGTCAACATATATGTGATTATGAGTCCTATTACTTCGTTCTAGTTGAAATTAGCATCAAAAGGAGCAATCCCATCACTAACGTGTCCAAAACGATACGTAGATCTCACACAAGTCTTTATTTTGGGAGACCTTCATATTGTTTCATTGGTTGTTTTAAATTTACAAAAAAAGTGGTGATTAAGAGTTGTATTTTTTCGTTCTAGTTTGATTATCGTCAAAAAGAGAAACCTATGATTATCGCATTCAAAACCATGCGTACATCTCACACAAGTCTTCATTTAGGGAGACCTTCTTATTGTTTCAATATTTCTCTAAAATTGTCAAAGAAAGAGGTGATTAAGAGTCCTATAACTTCGTTCTAGTTTGATTAGCATCAAAAGGAGCAATACTATGACTATCGCGTTCAAAACGATGCGTACATCTCACACAAGTCTTCATTTAAGGAGACCTTATTGTTTCATTGGTTCTCTAAAATTGTCAAAGAAAGAGGTGATTAGGAGTCATATAACTTCGTTCTAGTTTGATTAGCATCAAAAGTAGCAATCTCATGACTATCGCGTTCAAAACGATGCGTACATCTCACACAAGTCTTCATTTACTCCGCCTTCTTATTATTTCATTGGTTCTCTAGAATTGTCAAAGAAAGAGGTGATTAGGAGTCCTATTACTACATTCTAATTTGATTAGCATCAAAAGGAGCAATCCCATGACTATCGCATTAAAAACAATGCGTACATCTCACACAAGTCTTGATTTAGTGAGACCTTCTTATTATTTCATTTGTTCTCTCAAATTGTCAAAGAAAGATGTGATTATGAGTCCTATGACTTCGTTCTAGTTTGATTAACATCAAAAGGTGCAATCATATAACTAGTGCCTTCAAAACGATCCGTACATCTCACACAAGCCTTCATTTAGCGAGACTTTATTTTTTCATTAGTTTTTTCAAATTGTCAACATATATGTGATTATGAGTCCTATTACTTCGTTCTAGTTGAAATTAGCATCAAAAGGAGCAATCCCATCACTAACGTGTCCAAAACGATACGTAGATCTCACACAAGTCTTTATTTTCGGAGACCTTCATATTGTTTCATTGGTTGTTTTAAATTTACAAAAAAAGTGGTGATTAAGAGTTGTATTTTTTCGTTCTAGTTTGATTATCGTCAAAAAGAGAAACCTATGATTATCGCATTCAAAACCATGCGTACATCTCACACAAGTCTTCATTTAGGGAGGCCTTCTTATTGTTTCAATGTTTCTCTAAAATTGTCAAAGAAAGAGGTGATTAAGAGTCCTATAACTTCGTTCTAGTTTGATTAGTATCAAAAGAAGCAATACTATGACTATCGCGTTCAAAACGATGCGTACATCTCACACAAGTCTTCATTTAAGGAGACATTCTTATTGTTTCATTGGTTCTCTAAAATTGTCAAAGAAAGAGGTGATTGGGAATCTTATTACATCGTTCTAATTTGATTAGCATCAAAAGGAGCAATCCCATTACTATCGCGTTAAAAACGATGCGTACATCTCACACAAGTCTTGATTTATGGAGGCTTTCTTATTGTTTCATTGGTTCTCTCAAATTATCAAAGAAAGATGCGATTATGAGTCCTATGACTTCGTTCTAGTTTGATTAGCATCAAAGGAGCAATCCTATCACTAGTACCTTCAAAATGATCCATACATCTTACACAAGTCTTCATTTAGGGAGAACTTTTTAATGTTTCATTAGTTCTTTCAAATTGCCAAAATGTAGGTGATTATGAGTCCTATTACTTCGTTCTAGTTAAAATTAGCATCAAAAGGAGCAATTCCATCACTATCGCTCCCAAAATGATGCGTAGACCTCACACAAGTCTTCATTTAGGGAGACCTTCTTATTGTTTCATTGGTTTCCTAAAATTGTCAAACAAAGAGTGATTTGGAGTCCTATAACTTAATTCTAGATTGATTAGCATTAAAAGTAGCAATCCCATGACTATCGCATTCAAAACGATGCGTACATCTCACACAAGTCTTCATTTACTCCGCCTTCTTATTAATTTATTGGTTCCCTAGAATTGTCAAAGAAAGAGGTGATTAGGAGTCCTATTACTTCGTTCTAATTTGATTAGCATCAAAAGGAGAAATCCTATGACTATCGCGTTAAAAACGATGCGTACATCTCACACATGTCTTGATTTAAGAAGCCCTTCTTATTATTTCATTTGTTCTCTCAAATTGTCAAAGAAAGATGTGATTATGAGTCCTATGACTTCGTTCGAGTTTGATTTGCATCAAAAGGAGCAATCATATCACTAGTGCCTTCAAAACGATCCGTACATGTCACACAAACCTTCATTTAGGGACACCTTTTTTTTCATTAGTTTTTTCAAATTGTCAAAATATATGTGATTATGAGTCCTATTACTTCGTTCTAGTTAAAATTAGCATCAAAAGGAGAAATCCCATCACTAACATGTCCAAAACGATGCGTAGATTTAACACAATTCTTTATTTAGGGAGACCTTCATATTGTTTCTTTGGTTGTTTTAAATTTACAAAAAAAGAGGTGATTAAGAGTTGTATTTTTTCATTCTAGTTTGATTAGCGTCAAAAAGAGAAACCCATGATTATCGCGTTCAAAACCATGCGTACATCTCACACAAGTTTTCATTTAGGGAGACCTTCTTATTGTTTCATTGATTCTCTAAAATTGTCAAAGAAAGAGGTGATTAAGAGTCCTATAACTTCGTTCTAGTTTGATTAGCATCAAAAGGAGCAATACTATGACTATCGCGTTCAAAACGATGCGTACATCTCACACAAGTCTTCATTTAAGGAGACCTTATTGTTTCATTGGTTCTCTAAAATTGTCAAAGAAAGAGGTGATTAGGAGTCATATAACTTCGTTCTAGTTTGATTAGCATCAAAAGTAGCAATCTCATGACTATCGCGTTCAAAACGATGCGTACATCTCACACAAGTCTTCATTTACTCCGCCTTCTTATTATTTCATTGGTTCTCTAGAATTGTCAAAGAAAGAGGTGATTAGGAGTCCTATTACTACATTCTAATTTGATTAGCATCAAAAGGAGCAATCCCATGACTATCGCATTAAAAACAATGCGTACATCTCACACAAGTCTTGATTTAGTGAGACCTTCTTATTATTTCATTTGTTCTCTCAAATTGTCAAAGAAAGATGTGATTATGAGTCCTATGACTTCGTTCTAGTTTGATTAACATCAAAAGGTGCAATCATATAACTAGTGCCTTCAAAACGATCCGTACATCTCACACAAGCCTTCATTTAGCGAGACTTTATTTTTTCATGAGTTTTTTCAAATTGTCAACATATATGTGATTATGAGTCCTATTACTTCGTTCTAGTTGAAATTAGCATCAAAAGGAGCAATCCCATCACTAACGTGTCCAAAACGATACGTAGATCTCACACAAGTCTTTATTTTCGGAGACCTTCATATTGTTTCATTGGTTGTTTTAAATTTACAAAAAAAGTGGTGATTAAGAGTTTTATTTTTTCGTTCTAGTTTGATTATCGTCAAAAAGAGAAACCTATGATTATCGCATTCAAAACCATGCGTACATCTCACACAAGTCTTCATTTAGGGAGGCCTTCTTATTGTTTCAATGTTTCTCTAAAATTGTCAAAGAAAGAGGTGATTAAGAGTCCTATAACTTCGTTCTAGTTTGATTAGTATCAAAAGAAGCAATACTATGACTATCGCGTTCAAAACGATGCGTATATCTCACACAAGTCTTCATTTAAGGAGACATTCTTATTGTTTCATTGGTTCTCTAAAATTGTCAAAGAAAGAGGTGATTGGGAATCTTATTACATCGTTCTAATTTGATTAGCGTCAAAAGGAGCAATCCCATTACTATCGCGTTAAAAACGATGCGTACATCTCACACAAGTCTTGATTTATGGAGGCTTTCTTATTGTTTCATTGGTTCTCTCAAATTATCACAGAAAGATGCGATTATGAGTCCTATGACTTCGTTCTAGTTTGATTAGCATCAAAGGAGCAATCCTATCACTAGTACCTTCAAAATGATCCATACATCTTACACAAGTCTTCATTTAGGGAGAACTTTTTAATGTTTCATTAGTTCTTTCAAATTGCCCAAATGTAGGTGATTATGAGTCCTATTACTTCGTTCTAGTTAAAATTAGCATCAAAAGGAGCAATTCCATCACTATCGCTCCCAAAATGATGCGTAGACCTCACACAAGTCTTCATTTAGGGAGACCTTCTTATTGTTTCATTGGTTTCCTAAAATTGTCAAACAAAGAGTGATTTGGAGTCCTATAACTTAATTCTAGATTGATTGGCATTAAAAGTAGCAATCCCATGACTATCGCGTTCAAAACGATGCGTACATCTCACACAAGTCTTCATTTACTCCGCCTTCTTATTAATTTATTGGTTCCCTAGAATTGTCAAAGAAAGAGGTGATTAGGAGTCCTATTACTTCGTTCAAATTTGATTAGCATCAAAAGGAGAAATCCTATGACTATCGCGTTAAAAACGATGCGTACATCTCACACATGTCTTGATTTAAGAAGCCCTTCTTATTATTTCATTTGTTCTCTCAAATTGTCAAAGAAAGATGTGATTATGAGTCCTCTGACTTCGTTCGTGTTTGATTTGCATCAAAAGGAGCAATCATATCACTAGTGCCTTCAAAACGATCCGTACATCTCACACAAACCTTCATTTAGGGACACCTTTTTTTTCATTAGTTTTTTCAAATTGTCAAAATATATGTGATTATGAGTCCTATTACTTCGTTCTAGTTAAAATTAGCATCAAAAGGAGAAATCCCATCACTAACATGTCCAAAACGATGCGTAGATCTCACACAATTCTTTATTTAGGGAGACCTTCATATTGTTTCATTGGTTGTTTTAAATTTACAAAAAAAGAGGTGATTAAGAGTTGTATTTTTTCATTCTAGTTTGATTAGCGTCAAAAAGAGAAACCCATGATTATCGCGTTCAAAACCATGCGTACATCTCACACAAGTTTTCATTTAGGAAGACCTTCTTATTGTTTCATTGAATCTCTAAAATTGTCAAAGAAAGAGGTGATTAAGAGTCCTATAACTTCGTTCTAGTTTGATTAGTATCAAAAGGAGCAATACTATGACTATCGCGTTCAAAACGATGCGTACATCTCACACAAGTCTGCATTTAAGGAGACCTTATTGTTTCATTGGTTCTCTAAAATTGTCAAAGAAAGAGGTGATTAGGAGTCCTATAACTTCGTTCTAGTTTGATTAGCATCAAAAGTAGCAATCTCATGACTATCGCGTTCAAAACGATGCGTACATCTCACACAAGTCTTCATTTACTCCGCCTTCTTATTATTTCATTGGTTCTCTAGAATTGTCAAAGAAAGAGGCGATTAGGAGTCCTATTACTTCATTCTAATTTGATTAGCATCAAAAGGAGCAATCCCATGACTATCGCATTAAAAACGATGCGTACATCTCACACAAGTCTTGATTTAGTTAGACCTTCTTATTATTTCATTTGTTCTTTCAAATTGTCAAAGAAAGATGTGATTATGAGTCCTATGACTTCGTTCTAGTTTGATTAACATCAAAAGGTGCAATCATATAACTAGTGCCTTCAAAACGATCCGTACATCTCACACAAGCCTTCATTTAGGGAGACTTTATTTTTTCATTAGTTTTTTCAAATTGTCAACATATATGTGATTATGAGTCCTATTACTTCGTTCTAGTTGAAATTAGCATCAAAAGGAGCAATCCCATCACTAACGTGTCCAAAACGATACGTAGATCTCACACAAGTCTTTATTTTGGGAGACCTTCATATTGTTTCATTGGTTGTTTTAAATTTACAAAAAAAGTGGTGATTAAGAGTTGTATTTTTTCGTTCTAGTTTGATTATCGTCAAAAAGAGAAACCTATGATTATCGCATTCAAAACCATGCGTACATCTCACACAAGTCTTCATTTAGGGAGACCTTATTGTTTCAATGTTTCTCTAAAATTGTCAAAGAAAGAGGTGATTAAGAGTCCTATAACTTCGTTCTAGTTTGATTAGCATCAAAAGGAGCAATACTATGACTATCGCGTTCAAAACGATGCGTACATCTCACACAAGTCTTCATTGAAGGAGACCTTATTGTTTCATTGGTTCTCTAAAATTGTCAAAGAAAGAGGGGATTAGGAGTCATATAACTTCGTTCTAGTTTGATTAGCATCAAAAGTAGCAATCTCATGACTATCGCGTTCAAAACGATGCGTACATCTCACACAAGTCTTCATTTACTCCGCCTTCTTATTATTTCATTGGTTCTCTAGAATTGTCAAAGAAAGAGGTGATTAGGAGTCCTATTACTTCATTCTAATTTGATTAGCATCAAAAGGAGCAATCCCATGACTATCGCATTAAAAACAATGCGTACATCTCACACAAGTCTTGATTTAGTGAGACCTTCTTATTATTTCATTTGTTCTCTCAAATTGTCAAAGAAAGATGTGATTATGATTCCTATGACTTCGTTCTAGCTTGATTAACATCAAAAGGTGCAATCATATAACTAGTGCCTTCAAAACGATCCGTACATCTCACACATGCCTTCATTTAGGTAGACTTTATTTTTTCATTAGTTTTTTCAAATTGTCAACATATATGTGATTATGAGTCCTATTACTTCGTTCTAGTTGAAATTAGCATCAAAAGGAGCAATCCCATCACTAACGTGTCCAAAACGATACGTAGATCTCACACAAGTCTTTATTTTCGGAGACCTTCATATTGTTTCATTGGTTGTTTTAAATTTACAAAAAAAGTGGTGATTAAGAGTTGTATTTTTTCGTTCTAGTTTGATTATAGTCAAAATGAGAAACCTATGATTATCGCATTCAAAACCATGCGTACATCTCACACAAGTCTTCATTTAGGGAGGCCTTCTTATTGTTTCAATGTTTCTCTAAAATTGTCAAAGAAAGAGGTGATTAAGAGTCCTATAACTTCGTTCTAGTTTGATTAGTATCAAAAGAAGCAATACTATGACTATCACGTTCAAAACGATGCGTACATCTGACACAAGTCTTAATTTAAGGAGACATTCTTATTGTTTCATTGGTTCTCTAAAATTGTCAATGAAAGAGGTGATTGGGAATCTTATTACATCGTTCTAATTTGATTAGCATCAAAAGGAGCAATCCCATTACTATCGCGTTAAAAACAATGCGTACATCTCACACAAGTCTTGATTTATGGAGGCTTTCTTATTGTTTCATTGGTTCTCTCAAATTATCAAAGAAAGATGCGATTATGAGTCCTATGACTTCGTTCTAGTTTTATTAGCATCAAAGGAGCAATCCTATCACTAGTACCTTCAAAATGATCCACACATCTTACACAAGTCTTCATTTAGGGAGAACTTTTTAATGTTTCATTAGTTCTATCAAATTGCCAAAATGTAGGTGATTATGAGTCCTATTACTTCGTTCTAGTTAAAATTAGCATCAAAAGGAGCAATTCCATCACTATCGCTCCCAAAATGATGCGTAGACCTCACACAAGTCTTCATTTAGGGAGACCTTCTTATTGTTTCATTGGTTTCCTAAAATTGTCAAAGAAAGAGTGATTTGGAGTCCTATAACTTAATTCTAGATTGATTAGCATTAAAAGTAGCAATCCCATGACTATCGCATTCAAAACGATGCGTACATCTCACACAAGTCTTCATTTACTCCGCCTTCTTATTAATTTATTGGTTCCCTAGAATTGTCAAAGAAAGAGGTGATTAGGAGTCCTATTACTTCGTTCTAATTTGATTAGCATCAAAAGGAGAAATCCTATGACTATCGCGTTAAAAACGATGCGTACATCTCACACATGTCTTGATTTAAGAAACCCTTCTTATTATTTCATTTGTTCTCTCAAATTGTCAAAGAAAGATGTGATTATGAGTCCTATGACTTCGTTCGAGTTTGATTTGCATCAAAAGGAGCAATCATATCACTAGTGCCTTCAAAACGATCCGTACATCTCACACAAACCTTCATTTAGGGACACCTTTTTTTCATTAGTTTTTTCAAATTGTCAAAATATATGTGATTATGAGTCCTATTACTTCGTTCTAGTTAAAATTAGCATCAAAAGGAGAAATCCCATCACTAACATGTCCAAAACGATGCGTAGATCTCACACAATTCTTTATTTAGGGAGACCTTCATATTGTTTCATTGGTTGTTTTAAATTTACAAAAAAAGAGGTGACTAAGAGTTGTATTTTTTCATTCTAGTTTGATTAGCGTCAAAAAGAGAAACCCATGATTATCGCGTTCAAAACCATGCGTACATCTCACACAAGTTTTCATTTAGGGAGAGCTTCTTATTGTTTCATTGATTCTCTAAAATTGTCAAAGAAAGAGGTGATTAAGAGTCCTATAACTTCGTTCTAGTTTGATTAGTATCAAAAGGAGAAATACTATGACTATCGCGTTCAAAACGATGCGTACATCTCACACAAGTCTTCATTTAAGGAGACCTTATTGTTTCATTGGTTCTCTAAAATTGTCAAAGAAAGAGGTGATTAGGAGTCCTATAACTTCGTTCTAGTTTGATTAGCATCAAAAGTAGCAATCTCATGACTATCGCGTTCAAAACGATGCGTACATCTCACACAAGTCTTCATTTACTCCGCCTTCTTATTATTTCATTGGTTCTCTAGAATTGTCAAAGAAAGAGGTGATTAGGAGTCCTATTACTTCATTCTAATTTGATTAGCATCAAAAGGAGCAATCCCATGACTATCGCATTAAAAACGATGCGTACATCTCACACAAGTCTTGATTTAGGGAGACCTTCTTATTATTTCATTTGTTCTCTCAAATTGTCAAAGAAAGATGTGATTATGAGTCCTATGACTTCGTTCTAGTTTGATTAACATCAAAAGGTGCAATCATATAACTAGTGCCTTCAAAACGATCCGTACATCTCACACAAGCCTTCATTTAGGGAGACTTTATTTTTTCATTAGTTTTTTCAAATTGTCAACATATATGTGATTATGAGTCCTATTACTTCGTTCTAGTTGAAATTAGCATCAAAAGGAGCAATCCCATCACTAACGTGTCCAAAACGATACGTAGATCTCACACAAGTCTTTATTTTGGGAGACCTTCATATTGTTTCATTGGTTGTTTTAAATTTACAAAAAAAGAGGTGATTAAGAGTTGTATTTTTTCGTTCTAGTTTGATTATCGTCAAAAAGAGAAACCTATGATTATCGCATTCAAAACCATGCGTACTTCTCACACAAGTCTTCATTTAGGGAGACCTTCTTATTGTTTCAATGTTTTTCTAAAATTGTCAAAGAAAGAGGTGATTAAGAGTTCTATAACTTCGTTCTAGTTTGATTAGTATCAAAAGAAGCAATACTATGACTATCGCGTTCAAAACGATGCGTACATCTCACACAAGTCTTCATTTAAGGAGAAATTCTTATTGTTTCATTGGTTCTCTAAAATTGTCAAAGAAAGAGATGATTGAGAATCTTATTACATCGTTCTAATTTGATTAGCATCAAAAGGAGCAATCCCTTTACTATCGCGTTAAAAATGATGCGTACATCTCACACAAGTCTTGATTTATGGAGGCTTTCTTATTGTTTCATTGATTCTATCAAATTATCAAAGAAAGATGCGATTATGAGTCCTATGACTTCGTTCTAGTTTGATTAGCATCAAAGGAGCAATCCTATCAATAGTACCTTCAAAATGATCCATACATCTTACACCAGTCTTCATTTAGGGAGAACTTTTTAATATTTCATTAGTTCTTTCAAATTGCCAAAATGTATGTGATTATGAGTCCTATTACTTCGTTCTAGTTAAAATTAGCATCAAAAGAAGCAATTCCATCACTATCTCTCCCAAAATGATGCGTAGACCTCACACAAGTCTTCATTTAGGGAGACCTTCTTATTGTTTCATTGGTTTCCTAAAATTGTCAAAGAAAGAGTGATTTGGAGTCCTATAACTTAATTCTATATTGATTAGCATTAAAAGTAGAAATCCCATGACTATCGCATTCAAAACGATGTGTACATCTCACACAAGTCTTCATTTACTCCGCCTTCTTATTAATTTATTGGTTCCCTAGAATTGTCAAAGAAAGAGGTGATTAGGAGTCCTATTACTTCGTTCTAATTTGATTAGCATCAAAAGGAGAAATCCTATGACTATCGCGTTAAAAACGATGCGTACATCTCACACATGTCTTGATTTAAGAAGCCCTTCTTATTATTTCATTTGTTCTCTCAAATTGTCAAAGAAAGATGTGATTATGAGTCCTATGACTTCGTTCGTGTTTGATTTGCATCAAAAGGAGCAATCATATCACTAGTGCCTTCAAAACGATCCGTACATCTCACACAAACCTTCATTTAGGGACACCTTTTTTTTCATTAGTTTTTTCAAATTGTCAAAATATATGTGATTGTGAGTCCTATTACTTCGTTCTAGTTAAAATTAGCATCAAAAGGAGCAATCCCATCACTAACATGTCCAAAACGATGCGTAGATCTCACACAATTCTTTATTTAGGGAGACTTTCATATTGTTTCATTGGTTGTTTTAAATTTAAAAAAAAAGAGGTGATTAAGAGTTGTATTTTTTCATTCTAGTTTGATTAGCGTCAAAAAGAGAAACCCATGATTATCGCGTTCAAAACCATGCGTACATCTCACATAAGTTTTCATTTAGGGAGACCTTCTTATTGTTTCATTGATTCTCTAAAATTATCAAAGAAAGAGGTGATTAAGAGTCCTATAACTTCGTTCTAGTTTGATTAGTATCAAAAGGAGCAATACTATGACTATCGCGTTCAAAACGATGCGTACATCTCACACAAGTCTTCATTTAAGGAGACATTATTGTTTCATTGGTTCTCTAAAATTGTCAAAGAAAGAGGTGATTGGGAGTCCTATAACTTCGTTCTAATTTGATTAGCATCAAAAGTAGCAATCTCATGACTATCGCGTTCAAAACGATACGTACATCTCACACAAGTCTTAATTTACTCCGCCTTCTTATTATTTCATTGTTTCTCTAGAATTGTCAAAGAAAGAGGTGATTAGGAGTCCTATTACTTCATTCTAATTTGATTAGCATCAAAAGGAGCAATCCCATGACTATCGCATTAAAAACGATGCGTACATCTCACACAAGTCTTGATTTAGTGAGACCTTCTTATTATTTCATTTGTTCTCTCAAATTGTCAAAGAAAGATGTGATTATGAGTCCTATGACTTCGTTCTAGTTTGATTAACATCAAAAGGAGCAATCATATAACTAGTGCCTTCAAAACGATCCGTACATCTCACACAAGCCTTCATTTAGGGAGACTTTATTTTTTCATTAATTTTTTCAAATTGTCAAAATATATGTGATTATGAGTCCTATTACTTCGTTCTAGTTGAAATTAGCATCAAAAGGAGCAATCCCATCACTAACGTGTCCAAAACGATGCGTAGATCTCACACAAGTCTTTATTTAGGGAGACCTTCATATTGTTTCATTGGTTGTTTTAAATTTACAAAAAAGAGGTGATTAAGAGTTGTATTTTTTCGTTCTAGTTTGATTAGCGTCAAAAAGAGAAACCTATGATTATCGCATTCAAAACCATGCGTACATCTCACACAAGTCTTCATTTAGGGAGACCTTCTTATTGTTTCAATGTTTCTCTAAAATTGTCAAAGAAAGAGGTGATTAAGAGTCATATAACTTCGTTCTAGTTTGATTAGTATCAAAAGTAGCAATACTATGACTATCGCGTTCAAAACAATGCGTACATCTCACACAAGTCTTCATTTAAAGAGACATTCTTATTGTTTCATTGGTTTTCTAAAATTGTCAAAGAAAGAGGTTATTGGGAATCTTATTACATCGTTCTAATTTGATTAGCATCAAAAGGAGCAATCCCATTACTATCGCGTTAAAAACGATGCGTACATCTCACACAAGTCTTGATTTATGGAGGCTTTCTTATTATTTCATTGGTTCTCTCAAATTATCAAAGAAAGATGCGATTATGAGTCCTATGACTTCGTTCTAGTTTGATTAGCATCAAAGGAGCAATCCTATCACTAGTACCTTCAAAATTATCCATACATCTTACACAAGTCTTCATTTAGGGAGAACTTTTTAATGTTTCATTAGTTCTATCAAATTGCCAAAATGTAGGTGATTATGAGTCCTATTACTTCGTTCTAGTTAAAATTAGCATCAAAAGGAGCAATTCCATCACTATCGCTCCCAAAATGATGCGTAGACCTCACACAAGTCTTCATTTAGGGAGACCTTCTTATTGTTTCATTGGTTCCCTAAAATTGTCAAAGAAAGAGGTGATTAGGAGTCCTATAACTTAATTCTAGATTGATTAGCATTAAAAGTAGCAATCCCATGACTATCGCATTCAAAACGATGCGTACATCTCAAACAAGTCTTCATTTACTCCGCCTTCTTATTAATTTATTGGTTCCCTAGAATTGTCAAAGAAAGAGGTGATTAGGAGTCCTATTACTTCGTTCTAATTTGATTAGCATCAAAAGGAGAAATCCTATGACTATCGCGTTAAAAACGATGCGTACATCTCACACATGTCTTGATTTAAGAAGCCCTTCTTATTATTTCATTTGTTCTCTCAAATTGTCAAAGAAAGATGTGATTATGAGTCCTATGACTTCGTTCGAGTTTGATTTGCATCAAAAGGAGCAATCATATCACTAGTGCCTTCAAAACGATCCGTACATCTCACACAAACCTTCATTTAGGGACACCTTTTTTTTTCATTAGTTTTTTCAAATTGTCAAAATATATGTGATTATGAGTCCTATTACTTCGTTCTAGTTAAAATTAGCATCAAAAGGAGAAATCCCATCACTAACATGTCCAAAACGATGCGTAGATCTCACACAATTCTTTATTTAGGGAGACCTTCATATTGTTTCATTGGTTGTTTTAAATTTACAAAAAAAGAGGTGACTAAGAGTTGTATTTTTTCATTCTAGTTTGATTAGCGTCAAAAAGAGAAACCCATGATTATCGCGTTCAAAACCATGCGTACATCTCACACAAGTTTTCATTTTGGGAGAGCTTCTTATTGTTTCATTGATTCTCTAAAATTGTCAAAGAAAGAGGTGATTAAGAGTCCTATAACTTCGTTCTAGTTTGATTAGTATCAAAAGGAGAAATACTATGACTATCGCGTTCAAAACGATGCGTACATCTCACACAAGTCTTCATTTAAGGAGACCTTATTGTTTCATTGGTTCTCTAAAATTGTCAAAGAAAGAGGTGATTAGGAGTCCTATAACTTCGTTCTAGTTTGATTAGCATCAAAAGTAGCAATCTCATGACTATCGCGTTCAAAACGATGCGTACATCTCACACAAGTCTTCATTTACTCCGCCTTCTTATTATTTCATTGGTTCTCTAGAATTGTCAAAGAAAGAGGTGATTAGGAGTCCTATTACTTCATTCTAATTTGATTAGCATCAAAAGGAGCAATCCCATGACTATCGCATTAAAAACGATGCGTACATCTCACACAAGTCTTGATTTAGTGAGACCTTCTTATTATTTCATTTGTTCTCTCAAATTGTCAAAGAAAGATGTGATTATGAGTCCTATGACTTCGTTCTAGTTTGATTAACATCAAAAGGTGCAATCATATAACTAGTGCCTTCAAAACGATCCGTACATCTCACACAAGCCTTCATTTAGGGAGACTTTATTTTTTCATTAGTTTTTTCAAATTGTCAACATATATGTGATTATGAGTCCTATTACTTCGTTCTAGTTGAAATTAGCATCAAAAGGAGCAATCCCATCACTAACGTGTCCAAAACGATACGTAGATCTCACACAAGTCTTTATTTTGGGAGACCTTCATATTGTTTCATTGGTTGTTTTAAATTTACAAAAAAAGAGGTGATTAAGAGTTGTATTTTTTCGTTCTAGTTTGATTATCGTCAAAAAGAGAAACCTATGATTATCGCATTCAAAACCATGCGTACTTCTCACACAAGTCTTCATTTAGGGAAACCTTCTTATTGTTTCAATGTTTTTCTAAAATTGTCAAAGAAAGAGGTGATTAAGAGTCCTATAACTTCGTTCTAGTTTGATTAGTATCAAAAGAAGCAATACTATGACTATCGCGTTCAAAACGATGCGTACATCTCACACAAGTCTTCATTTAAGGAGACATTCTTATTGTTTCATTGGTTCTCTAAAATTGTCAAAGAAAGAGATGATTGAGAATCTTATTACATCGTTCTAATTTGATTAGCATCAAAAGGAGCAATCCCATTACTATCGCGTTAAAAACGATGCGTACATCTCACACATGTCTTGATTTATGGAGGCTTTCTTATTGTTTCATTGATTCTCTCAAATTATCAAAGAAAGATGCGATTATGAGTCCTATGACTTCGTTTTAGTTTGATTAGCATCAAAGGAGCAATCCTATCACTAGTACCTTCAAAATGATCCATACATCTTACACAAGTCTTCATTTAGGGAGAACTTTTTAATATTTCATTAGTTCTTTCAAATTGCCAAAATGTATGTGATTATGAGTCCTATTACTTCGTTCTAGTTAAAATTAGCATCAAAAGGAGCAATTCCATCATTATCGCTCCCAAAATGATGCGTAGACCTCACACAAGTCTTCATTTAGGGAGACCTTCATATTGTTTCATTGGTTTCCTAAAATTGTCAAAGAAAGAGTGATTTGGAGTCCTATAACTTAATTCTAGATTGATTAGCATTAAAAGTAGCAATCCCATGACTATCGCATTCAAAACGATGCGTACATCTCACACAAGTCTTCATTTACTCTGCCTTCTTATTAATTTAATGGTTCCCTAGAATTGTCAAAGAAAGAGGTGATTAGGAGTCCTATTACTTCGTTCTAATTTGATTAGCATCAAAAGGAGAAATCCTATGACTATCGCGTTAAAAACGTTGCGTACATCTCACACATGTCTTGATTTAAGAAGCCCTTCTTATTATTTCATTTGTTCTCTCAAATTGTCAAAGAAAGATGTAATTATGAGTCCTATGACTTCGTTCGTGTTTGATTTGCATCAAAAGGAGCAATCATATCACTAGTGCCTTCAAAACGATCCGTACATCTCACACAAACCTTCATTTACGGACACCTTTTTTTCATTAGTTTTTTCAAATTGTCAAAATATATGTGATTGTGAGTCCTATTACTTCGTTCTAGTTAAAATTAGCATCAAAAGGAGAAATCCCATCACTAACATGTCCAAAACGATGCGTAGATCTCACACAATTCTTTATTTAGGGAGACCTTCATATTGTTTCATTGGTTGTTTTAAATTTACAAAAATAGAGGTGATTAAGAGTTGTATTTTTTCATTCTAGTTTGATTAGCGTCAAAAAGAGAAACCCATGATTATCGTGTTCAAAACCATGCGTACATCTCACACAAGTTTTCATTTAGGTAGACCTTCTTATTGTTTCATTGATTCTCTAAAATTGTCAAAGAAAGAGGTGATTAAGAGTCCTATAACTTCATTCTAGTTTGATTAGTATCAAAAGGAGCAATACTATGACTATCGCGTTCAAAACGATGCGTACATCTCACACAAGTCTTCATTTAAGGAGACTTTATTGTTTCATTGGTTCTCTAAAATTGTCAAAGAAAGAGGTGATTAGGAGTCATATAACTTCGTTCTAGTTTGATTAGCATCAAAAGTAGCAATCTCATGACTATCGCGTTCAAAACGATGCGTACATCTCACACAAGTCTTCATTTACTCCGCCTTCTTATTATTTCATTGGTTCTCTAGAATTGTCAAAGAAAGAGGTGATTAGGAGTCCTATTACTTCATTCTAATTTGATTAGCATCAAAAGGAGCAATCCCATGACTATCGCATTAAAAACGATGCGTACATCTCACACAAGTCTTGATTTAGTGAGACCTTCTTATTATTTCATTTGTTCTCTCAAATTGTCAAAGAAAGATGTGATTATGAGTCCTATGACTTCGTTCTAGTTTGATTAACATCAAAAGGTGCAATCATATAACTAGTGCCTTCAAAACGATCCGTACATCTCACACAAGCCTTCATTTAGGGAGACTTTATTTTTTCATTAGTTTTTTCAAATTGTCAACATATATGTGATTATGAGTCCTATTACTTCGTTCTAGTTGAAATTAGCATCAAAAGGAGCAATCCCATCACTAACGTGTCCAAAACGATACGTAGATCTCACACAAGTCTTTATTTTGGGAGACCTTCATATTGTTTCATTGGTTGTTTTAAATTTACAAAAAAAGAGGTGATTAAGAGTTGTATTTTTTCGTTCTAGTTTGATTATCGTCAAAAAGAGAAACCTATGATTATCGCATTCAAAACCATGCGTACTTCTCACACAAGTCTTCATTTAGGGAGACCTTCTTATTGTTTCAATGTTTTTCTAAAATTGTCAAAGAAAGAGGTGATTAAGAGTTCTATAACTTCGTTCTAGTTTGATTAGTATCAAAAGAAGCAATACTATGACTATCGCGTTCAAAACGATGCGTACATCTCACACAAGTCTTCATTTAAGGAGACATTCTTATTGTTTCATTGGTTCTCTAAAATTGTCAAAGAAAGAGATGATTGAGAATCTTATTACATCGTTCTAATTTGATTAGCATCAAAAGGAGCAATCCCTTTACTATCGCGTTAAAAATGATGCGTACATCTCACACAAGTCTTGATTTATGGAGGCTTTCTTATTGTTTCATTGATTCTATCAAATTATCAAAGAAAGATGCGATTATGAGTCCTATGACTTCGTTCTAGTTTGATTAGCATCAAAGGAGCAATCCTATCAATAGTACCTTCAAAATGATCCATACATCTTACACAAGTCTTCATTTAGGGAGAACTTTTTAATATTTCATTAGTTCTTTCAAATTGCCAAAATGTATGTGATTATGAGTCCTATTACTTCGTTCTAGTTAAAATTAGCATCAAAAGAAGCAATTCCATCACTATCTCTCCCAAAATGATGCGTAGACCTCACACAAGTCTTCATTTAGGGAGACCTTCTTATTGTTTCATTGGTTTCCTAAAATTGTCAAAGAAAGAGTGATTTGGAGTCCTATAACTTAATTCTAGATTGATTAGCATTAAAAGTAGCAATCCCATGACTATCACATTCAAAACGATGTGTACATCTCACACAAGTCTTCATTTACTCCGCCTTCTTAATAATTTATTGGTTCCCTAGAATTGTCAAAGAAAGAGGTGATTAGGAGTCCTATTACTTCGTTCTAATTTGATTAGCATCAAAAGGAGAAATCCTATGACTATCGCGTTAAAAACGATGCGTACATCTCACACATGTCTTGATTTAAGAAGCCCTTCTTATTATTTCATTTGTTCTCTCAAATTGTCAAAGAAAGATGTGATTATGAGTCCTATGACTTCGTTCGTGTTTGATTTGCATCAAAAGGAGCAATCATATCACTAGTGCCTTCAAAACGATCCGTACATCTCACACAAACCTTCATTTAGGGACACCTTTTTTTTCATTAGTTTTTTCAAATTGTCAAAATATATGTGATTGTGAGTCCTATTACTTCGTTCTAGTTAAAATTAGCATCAAAAGGAGCAATCCCATGACTAACATGTCCAAAACGATGCGTAGATCTCACACAATTCTTTATTTAGGGAGACTTTCATATTGTTTCATTGGTTGTTTTAAATTTAAAAAAAAAGAGGTGATTAAGAGTTGTATTTTTTCATTCTAGTTTGATTAGCGTCAAAAAGAGAAACCCATGATTATCGCGTTCAAAACCATGCGTACATCTCACATAAGTTTTCATTTAGGGAGACCTTCTTATTGTTTCATTGATTCTCTAAAATTATCAAAGAAAGAGGTGATTAAGAGTCCTATAACTTCGTTCTAGTTTGATTAGTATCAAAAGGAGCAATACTATGACTATCGCGTTCAAAACGATGCGTACATCTCACACAAGTCTTCATTTAAGGAGACATTATTGTTTCATTGGTTCTCTAAAATTGTCAAAGAAAGAGGTGATTGGGAGTCCTATAACTTCGTTCTAATTTGATTAGCATCAAAAGTAGCAATCTCATGACTATCGCGTTCAAAACGATACGTACATCTCACACAAGTCTTAATTTACTCCGCCTTCTTATTATTTCATTGTTTCTCTAGAATTGTCAAAGAAAGAGGTGATTAGGAGTCCTATTACTTCATTCTAATTTGATTAGCATCAAAAGGAGCAATCCCATGACTATCGCATTAAAAACGATGCGTACATCTCACACAAGTCTTGATTTAGTGAGACCTTCTTATTATTTCATTTGTTCTCTCAAATTGTCAAAGAAAGATGTGATTATGAGTCCTATGACTTCGTTCTAGTTTGATTAACATCAAAAGGAGCAATCATATAACTAGTGCCTTCAAAACGATCCGTACATCTCACACAAGCCTTCATTTAGGGAGACTTTATTTTTTCATTAATTTTTTCAAATTGTCAAAATATATGTGATTATGAGTCCTATTACTTCGTTCTAGTTGAAATTAGCATCAAAAGGAGCAATCCCATCACTAACGTGTCCAAAACGATGCGTAGATCTCACACAAGTCTTTATTTAGGGAGACCTTCATATTGTTTCATTGGTTGTTTTAAATTTACAAAAAAGAGGTGATTAAGAGTTGTATTTTTTCGTTCTAGTTTGATTAGCGTCAAAAAGAGAAACCTATGATTATCGCATTCAAAACCATGCGTACATCTCACACAAGTCTTCATTTAGGGAGACCTTCTTATTGTTTCAATGTTTCTCTAAAATTGTCAAAGAAATAGGTGATTAAGAGTCATATAACTTCGTTCTAGTTTGATTAGTATCAAAAGTAGCAATACTATGACTATCGCGTTCAAAACAATGCGTACATCTCACACAAGTCTTCATTTAAAGAGACATTCTTATTGTTTCATTGGTTTTCTAAAATTGTCAAAGAAAGAGGTTATTGGGAATCTTATTACATCGTTCTAATTTGATTAGCATCAAAAGGAGCAATCCCATTACTATCGCGTTAAAAACGATGCGTACATCTCACACAAGTCTTGATTTATGGAGGCTTTCTTATTATTTCATTGGTTCTCTCAAATTATCAAAGAAAGATGCGATTATGAGTCCTATGACTTCGTTCTAGTTTGATTAGCATCAAAGGAGCAATCCTATCACTAGTACCTTCAAAATTATCCATACATCTTACACAAGTCTTCATTTAGGGAGAACTTTTTAATGTTTCATTAGTTCTATCAAATTGCCAAAATGTAGGTGATTATGAGTCCTATTACTTCGTTCTAGTTAAAATTAGCATCAAAAGGAGCAATTCCATCACTATCGCTCCCAAAATGATGCGTAGACCTCACACAAGTCTTCATTTAGGGAGACCTTCTTATTGTTTCATTGGTTCCCTAAAATTGTCAAAGAAAGAGGTGATTAGGAGTCCTATAACTTAATTCTAGATTGATTAGCATTAAAAGTAGCAATCCCATGACTATCGCATTCAAAACGATGCGTACATCTCACACAAGTCTTCATTTACTCCGCCTTCTTATTAATTTATTGGTTCCCTAGAATTGTCAAAGAACGAGGTGATTAGGAGTCCTATTACTTCGTTCTAATTTGATTAGCATCAAAAGGAGAAATCCTATGACTATCGCGTTAAAAACGATGCGTACATCTCACACATGTCTTGATTTAAGAAGCCCTTCTTATTATTTCATTTGTTCTCTCAAATTGTCAAAGAAAGATGTGATTATGAGTCCTATGACTTCGTTCGAGTTTGATTTGCATCAAAAGGAGCAATCATATCACTAGTGCCTTCAAAACGATCCGTACATCTCACACAAACCTTCATTTAGGGACACCTTTTTTTTTCATTACTTTTTTCAAATTGTCAAAATATATGTGATTATGAGTCCTATTACTTCGTTCTAGTTAAAATTAGCATCAAAAGGAGAAATCCCATCACTAACATGTCCAAAACGATGCGTAGATCTCACACAATTCTTTATTTAGGGAGACCTTCATATTGTTTCATTGGTTGTTTTAAATTTACAAAAAAAGAGGTGATTAAGAGTTGTATTTTTTCATTCTAGTTTGATTAGCGTCAAAAAGAGAAACCCATGATTATCGCGTTCAAAACCATGCGTACATCTCACACAAGTTTTCATTTAGGGAGAACTTCTTATTGTTTCATTGATTCTCTAAAATTGTCAAAGAAAGAGGTGATTAAGAGTCCTATAACTTCGTTCTAGTTTGATTAGTATCAAAAGGAGCAATACTATGACTATCGCGTTCAAAACGATGCGTACATCTCACACAAGTCTTCATTTAAGGAGACCTTATTGTTTCATTGGTTCTCTAAAATTGTCAAAGAAAGAGGTGATTAGGAGTCATATAACTTCGTTCTAGTTTGATTAGCATCAAAAGTAGCAATCTCATGACTATCGCGTTCAAAACGATGCGTACATCTCACACAAGTCTTCATTTACTCCGCCTTCTTATTATTTCATTGGTTCTCTACAATTGTCAAAGAAAGAGGTGATTAGGAGTCCTATTACTTCATTCTAATTTGATTAGCATCAAAAGGAGCAATCCCATGACTATCGCATTAAAAACGATGCGTACATCTCACACAAGTCTTTATTTAGTGAGACCTTCTTATTAATTCATTTGTTCTCTCAAATTGTCAAAGAAAGATGTGATTATGAGTCCTATGACTTCGTTCTAGTTTGATTAACATCAAAAGGAGCAATCATATAACTAGTGCCTTCGAAACGATCCGTACATCTCACACAAGCTTTCATTTAGGGAGACTTTATTTTTTCATTAGTTTTTTCAAATTGTCAAAATATATGTGATTATGAGTCCTATTACTTCGTTCTAGTTGAAATTAGCATCAAATGGAGCAATCCTATCACTAACCTGTCCAAAACGATGCGTAGATCTCACACAAGTCTTTATTTAGGGAGACCTTCCTATTGTTTCATTGGTTGTTTTGAATTTACAAAAAAGAGGTGATTAAGAGTTGTATTTTTTCGTTTTAGTTTGACTAGCGTTAAAAAGAGAAACCCATGATTATCACGTTCAAAACCATGCGTACATCTCACACAAGTCTTCATTTAGGGAGACCTTCTTATTGTTTAATTGATTCTCTAAAATTGTCATAGAAAGAGGTGATTAAGAGTCCTATAACTTCGTTCTAGTTTGATTAGTATCAAAAGGAGCAATACTATGACTATCGCGTTCAAAACGATGCGTACATCTCACACAATTCTTCATTTAAGGAGACCTTATTGTTTCATTGGTTCTCTAAAATTTTCAAAGAAAGTGGTGATTAGGAGTCCTATAACTTCATTCTAGTTTGATTAGCATCAAAAGTAGCAATCTCTTGACTATCGCGATAAAAACGATGCGTACATCTCATACAAGTCTTCATTTAAGGAGACATTCTTATTGTTTCGTTGGCTCTCTAAAATTGTCAAAGAAAGAGGTGATTGGGAGTCCTATTACTTCGTTCTAATTTGATTAGCATCAAAAGGAGCAATCCCATAACTATCGCGTTAAAAACGATGCATACATCTCACACAAGTCTTGATTTAGAGAGACCTTCTTATTATTTAATTCGTTCTCTCAAATTGTCAAAGAAAGATGTGATTATAAGTCCTATGACTTCGTTCTAGTTTGATTAGCATTAAAAGAAGCAATCACATCACTAGTGCCTTCAAAACGATCCGTACATCTCAAACAAGCCTTCATTAAGGGACCCCTTATTTTTTCATTATTTTTCGCAAATTGTCAAAATATATGTGATTATGAGTCCTATTACTTCGTTTTAGTTGAAATTAGAATACGAGCAATCCCATCACTAACGTGTCCAAAACGATGCGTTAATTTCACACAAGTCTTTAATTAGGGAGACCTTCATATTGTTTCATTGGTTGTTTTAAATTTACAAAGAAAGAGCTGATTAAGAATTGTATTTTTTCATTCTAGTTTGATTAGCGTCAAAAAGAGAAACCCATGATTAATCACGTTCAAAACCATGCGTACATCTCACACAAGTCTTCATTTAGAGAGACCTTCTTCTTGTTTCATTGATTCTCTAAAATTGTCAATGAAAGAGGTGATTAAGAGTCATATAACTTCGTTCTAGTTTGATTAGTATCAAAAGGAGTAATACTATGACTATCGCGTTCAAAACGATGTGTACAACTCACACAAGTCTTCATTTAAGGAGACCTTACTGTTTCATTGTTTCATTAAAATTGTCAAAGAAAGAGGTGATTAGGAGTCCTATAACTTCGTTCTAGTTTGATTAGCATCAAAAGTAGCAATCTCATCACTATTGCGATAAAAACAATGCGTACATCTCACACAAGTCTTCATTTAAGGAGACATTCTTTTTGTTTCGTTGGTTCTCTAAAATTATCATAGAAAGAGGTGATTGGGAGTCCTATTACTTCGTTCTAAATTGACTAGCATCAAAACGAGCAATCCCATAACTATCGCGTTAAAAACGTTGCGTACATCTCACACAAGTCTTGATTTATGGAGACTTTCTTATTGTTTCATTGGTTCTCTCAAATTGGCAAAGAAAGATGCGATTATGAGTCCTATTACTTTGTTCTAGTTTGATTAGCATCAAAGGATCAATCCTATCACTAGTACCTTCAAAACGATCCGTACATCTTACACAAATCTTCATTTAGGGAGAACTTTTTATTGTTTCAATAGTTCTCTTAAATTGTCAAAATGTAGGTTATTATGAGTCCTATTATTTCGTTCTAGTTAAAATTCGCATCAAAAGGAACAATCCCATCACTATCGCTCCCAAAGTGATGCGTATACCTCACACAAGTCTTCATTTAGGGAAGTTCTTCTTATTATTTCATTGGTTCCCTAAAATTGTCAAAGAAAGAGGTGATTAGGAGTCCTATAACTTCATTCTAGTTTCATTGGCATTAATAGTAGCAATCCCATGACTATCGCGTTCAAAACGATGCGTACATCTCACACAAGTCTTTATTTACTCCGCCTTCTTATTATTTCATTGGTTCTCTAGAATTGTCAAAGAAAGAGGTGATTAGGAGCCTTATTACTTCGTTCTAATTTGATTAGCATCAAAAGGAGCAATCCCATGACTATCGCGTTAAAAACGATGCGTACATCTCACACAAGTCTTGATTTAGGGAGACCTTCTTATTATTTCATTTGTTCTCTCAAATTGTCAAAGAAAGATATGATTATGAGTCCTATGACTTCGTTCTAATTTGATTAGCGTCAAAAAGAAAAACCCATGATTATCACGTTCAAAACCATGCGTACATCTCACACAAGTCTTCATTTAGGGAGACCTTCTTATTGTTTCATTGGTTAACTAAAATTGTCAATGAAAGAGGTTATTAGGAGTCCTATAACTTCATTCTAGTTTGATTAGCATTAAAAGTAGCAATCCCATGACTATAGTGTTCAAAACAATGCGTACATCTCACACAAGTCTTCATTTACTCCGCCTTCTTATTATTTCATTGGTTCTCTAGAATTGTCAAAGAAAGAGGTGATTAAGAGTCTTATTACTTCGTTCTAATTTGATTAGCATCAAAAGGAGCAATTCCATGACTATCGCATTAAAAACGATGCGTACATCTCACACAAGTCTTGATTTAGGGAGACCTTATTATTTCATTTGTTCTCTCAAATTGTCAAAGAAAGATGTGATTATGAGTCCTATGACTTCGTTCTAGTTTGATTAGCATCAAAAGGAGCAATCATATCACTAGTGCCTTCAAAACGATCTGTACATCTCACACAAGCCTTCATTTAGGGACACCTTATTTTTTTCATTAGTTTTCTCAAATTGTCAAAATATATGTGATTTTGAGTCCTATTACTTCGTTCTAGTTGAAACTAGCATCAAAAGTAATAATCTCATCACTAACGTGTCCAAAACGATGCGTAGATCTCACACAAGTCTTTATTTAGGGAGACATTCCTATTGTTTCATTGGTTGTTTTAAATTTACAAAAAAGAGGTGATTAAGAGTTGTATTTTTTCATTCTAGTTTGATTAGCGTCAAAAAGAGAAACCCATGATTATCACGTTCAAAACCATGCGTACATCTCACATAAGTTTTCATTTAGGGAGACCTACTTATTGTTTAATTGATTCTTTAAAATTATCAAAGAAAGAGGTGATTAAGAGTCCTATAACTTCGTTCTAGTTTGATTAGTATCAAAAGGAGCAATACTATAACTATCGCGTTCAAAACGATGCGTATATCTCACACAAGTCTTCATTTAAGGAGACCTTATTGTTTCATTAGTTCTCTAAAATTGTCAAAGAAAGAGGTGATTAGGAGTCCTATAACTTCGTTCTAGTTTGATTAGCATCAAAAGTAGCAATCTCATGACTAACGCGTTCAAAACGATGCGTACATCTCACACAAGTCTTCATTTACTCCGCCTTCTTATTATTTCATTGGTTCTCTAGAATTGTCAAAGAAAGAGGTGATTAGGAGTCCTATTACTTCATTCTAATTTGATTAGCATCAAAAGGAGCAATCCCATGACTATCGCATTAAAAACAATGCGTACATCCCACACAAGTCTTGATTTAGTGAGACCTTCTTATTATTTCATTTGTTCTCTCAAATTATCAAAGAAAGATATGATTATGAGTCCTATGACTTCGTTCTAATTTGATTAGCGTCAAAAAGAAAAATCCATGATTATCACGTTCAAAACCATGCGTACATCTCACACAAGTCTTCATTTAGGGAGACCTTCTTATTGTTTCATTGGTTAACTAAAATTGTCAATGAAAGAGGTTATTAGGAGTCCTATAACTTCATTCTAGTTTGATTAGCATTAAAAGTAGCAATCCCATGACTATAGTGTTCAAAATAATGTGTACATCTCACACAAGTCTTCATTTACTCCGCCTTCTTATTATTTCATTGGTTCTCTAGAATTGTCAAAGAAAGAGGTGATTAAGAGTCTTATTACTTCGTTCTAATTTGATTAGCATCAAAAGGAGCAATTCCATGACTATCGCATTAAAAACGATGCGTACATCTCACACAAGTCTTGATTTAGGGAGACCTTATTATTTCATTTGTTCTCTCAAATTGTCAAAGAAAGATGTGATTATGAGTCCTATGACTTCGTTCTAGTTTGATTAGCATCAAAAGGAGCAATCATATCACTAGTGCCTTCAAAACGATCCGTACATCTCACACAATCCTTCATTTAGGGACACCTTATTTTTTCATTAGTTTTCTCAAATTGTCAAAATATATGTGATTTTGAGTCCTATTACTTTGTTCTAGTTGAAACTAGCATCAAAAGTAATAATCTCATCACTAACGTGTCCAAAACGATGCGTAGATCTCACACAAGTCTTTATTTAGAGAGACATTCCTATTGTTTCATTGGTTGTTTTAAATTTACAAAAAAGAGGTGATTAAGAGTTGTATTTTTTCATTCTAGTTTGATTAGCGTCAAAAAGAGAAACCCATGATTATCACGTTCAAAACCATGCGTACATCTCACACAAGTCTTCATTTAGGCAGACCTTCTTATTGTTTAATTGATTCTCTAAAATTGTCATAGAAAGAGGTGATTAAGAGTCCTATAACTTCGTTCTAGTTTGATTAGTATCAAAAGGAGCAATACTATGACTATCGCGTTCAAAACGATCCGTACATCTCACACAAGTCTTCATTTAAGGAGACCTTATTGTTTCATTGGTTCTCTAAAATTGTCAAAGAAAGAGGTGATTAGGAGTCCTATAACTTCGTTCTAGTTTGATTAGCATCAAAAGTAGCAATCTCATGAGTATCGCGTTCAAAACAATGCGTACATCTCACACAAGTATTCATTTACTCCGCCTTGTTATTATTTCATTGGTTCTCTAGAATTGTCAAAGAAAGAGGTGATTAGGAGTCCTATTACTTCATTCTAATTTGATTAGCATCAAAAGGAGCAATCCCATGACTATCGCATTAAAAACGATGCGTACATCTCACACAAGTCTTGATTTAGTGAGACCTTCTTATTATTTCATTTGTTCTCTCAAATTGTCAAAGAAAGATGTAATTATGAGTCCTATGACTTCGTTCTAGTTTGATTAACGTCAAAAGGTGCAATCATATATCTAGTACCTTCAAAACGATCCGTACATCTCACACAAGCCTTCATTTAGGGAGACTTTATTTTTTCTTTAGTTTTTTCAAATTATAAAAATATATGTGATTATGAGTCCTATTACTTCGTTCTAGTTGAAATTAGCATCAAAAGGAGCAATCCCATCACTAACGTGTCCAAAACGATGCGTAGATCTCACACAAGTCTTTATTTAGGGAGACCTTCATATTGTTTCATTGGTTGTTTTAAATTTACAAAAAAAGAGGTGATTAAGAGTTGTATTTTTTCGTTCTAGTTTGAGTAGCATCAAAAAGAGAAACCTATTGTGACGCCCCCCAGAATAGGTCTAGTCAACCCAACCTATTCTGAGTCGCCAAATACATGGTACAGAATTCAAATACAAACTTTATATCATACGTTCGTACAAAATACGACCACACAACTGTGAGTGTCAATACAAATATGTAGAAAATATTAAGATTCAAACTAAGTCCTCATTACAATTATTATCACACTATTTATCAGAAATAGTGAGGACTATTACTGCTCTAACTCGAACCATCACTCTGTCCCCCGACTAGTTCCCGCAACATTCTCATTTCCTGAAGAGGACAACAGATGAAAAGGGTGAGCTCAACTAGCTCAGTAAAGAATATTATGACTAAGATAATGGGAAACAAATTATCGTTAGTCTTCAACAAATAAGATAAAATATAATGGACAACCAACTTTAGATCAATATTTGCAGCGGAAATAACAATTCATTAGAAGAGTTAAGTAGAGAATGAAGTCTACTATCTTCTATGATTTAAAAGTCCATCATCAATATTTTATCCCTGTATCATCAATCAATATACATCTCGAATCAAATATTCATCTTTGCACTACAGGCCAAAGATATTCATTTGTATCATCAGTGGTCATATTCATCTCAACACCTGTCATCTTTGCACTACAGGCCAAAGATATTCATCAGGTAATCATTCATCTTTGCTCTACAGGCCAAAGATATTCATCAAGTAATCATTCATCTTTGCTCTACAGGCCAAAGATATTCAGTTACATCACCTTTTAGGACTGAGAATGATGAAAAACATTTTAAAAAAAACGAATCCAGTGAGATAAAAGACAAAGACTAAGGATTCGTATTTTAGTATATCCAATTCAAAAATACCTCGTAATAATCAATTATGGAGCAAAATTCAAGAATAGAGCTCAAAACTTGGATACAATACAAGATAGTAACCTTAACAAGCAATTTGGACAAATAGAAGAAAATTTAATTTTTTCGTGAATAGTGCCGTATACGTGAATAGTGCCGTATACGTGATTAGTAATCCCGACGGAAAAAGTAAGAATTTCATAACAAAATTCATGACAATATTTCTGTATAATGATATTGAAAAGAATAACATCATTTACGAAAGAAATAACATTCCTTACCTCAAAAAGATAGTACCTCTGACTGGAATATCGGATATAATACCGAAGGAAACTTGCACTGAATAGCAACACTCAAAGTATTGAAATACTCACAAAAATACGCTCGATGTTATAGAGAGAGAAAACTTCTGATTTTGGTGTGATTTTCAATTCTAACCTAAGCACCCTATTTATAGGAAAAGCTTAGGATGCCAAAGGAGACTAAAATAATAAAATATTATTATTTTTTTAAAAATTCCGCCGCCTGGCGGCTTCCCAAATTTTCAGATTTTCAACAAAAGTGGGGCCCACCCATTAAATAATATTTATTTTCCGAAACTTCAATAATTCATAACAAATAGCCCCTTTGTCAGAAAAATGTAAATTCTATGTCCTTCTATAGGAAATTTAATTCTCTACAACTTTGCCGAAGAAAGTTTTTCCAAATTCCAAATATAAATTATCCGGAATCCATAAACAGATGATTTCTCACACCAAAATATTGATAAAACTCATCAGCGCCAATTCCTTCTTTAATATCCACAAAATAAATATTTCCTTATCATATAAATCAATAATTAATTATTCACAAATAATATTATAGAACTACAATATTAACAACCAGGTCGTTCCCAAGAAAGAGGGGGCCTTCCGATAAGGACTTCTCCTTACTGGCACGCAATTAAATAACCCCTCCTAGACAGAACTTCCTTAGACATTGTCAATAATGCTATCTAATAATATTATTCAAATAATATGAATTATTGAGTTGATAACGTGAAATACTGTGCAACGACAATTATTGAATCAATACTACAAAATATCAACTGTAGCCATTATTGAATCAATCATATAAAATAGCAACGTAGCAATTATTGAGTCAATAAAATATCAATGTAACAATTATTGAGTCAATAATATAAAATATCAACGTAGCAATTATTGAGTCAATAATATAAAATATTGAACAGTAATTACTGTAACAATAATTGAGTAATGGCTTCTCACGTAAGACTCAATAATTCGAAATACTGTGCAATACCGTGTGCTACTATGCAACACCGTGTATCACTGTATTTTATCCACCGGGTATTTCAACAGTACTAACGGTAACAACCACGCCGTTATTTTGTAAAAAAAGTTATTTCTGTCGCTTTCTATATCCTACAGTTATTCCGTTATGGGGGCCCACAAATAGCTGCGCCGTCGTACGAATATTCCACGACCAAACGAATATTCCCCGACAACAAGAATATTTTATAACCACTTGCTCATTTTAAAAATGTTTGCACATTTCACCCATAACTTTAATATTTATCAAAACAACACCTTACTGTTTCGAAATAATATATAAAGAAAACTAAATCTTTATTCATAAAAGTTGGGGTCTTACAACCTCCCCTCCTTATGAAATTTCGTCCTCGAAATTGACGTACGTACCTGGTATGTCGAAAAGATGAGGATACCTCGCTTTCATTTCCGATTCCAACTCCCAGGTCATTTCCTCAATTGCATGGTTTCTCCACAAAACTTTAACTTGAGGTATAATTTTCAAGCGTAGGACATGCTCTTTCTTATCCAAGATCTTGACAGGTACCTCCTCGTACGTTAAATCTTCGGCTATCTCTTCTGGTTCTAACTCAATAATGCGGTTTGGATCCTTCAAATATTTATGTAACACGGATATGTGAAACACGTTATGAACACGAGACATGCTTGGAGGTAAAGCGAGTCTATAAGCCACATTTCCTATTCGGTCAAGAATCTCAAATGGACCAATGAATCGTGGGTTGAGCTTTCCTCTCTTCCCAAACCTTGTAACTCCTTTTCACGGAGCAATACGTAACAATACATGGTCCCCAACGTTAAATTCCACGTCCTTTCGATGAAGATCCGCATAACTCTTTTGTCGATCTTGTGCTGTTTGTATACGTTGTCGGATTATTTGGATCTTTTCTGTAGTTATACGTACTAACTCCGGACCCAACAATGTTGTTTCACCCACCCCATTCCAACATACTAGAGAGCGACACTTTCTCCCATACAATGCCTCGAATGGAGCTACGCCTATACTTGCTTGATAACTGTTGTTGTAGGAGAATTCCACCAATGGTAAGTACTTATCCCAACTCCCTTTGAAGTCTAGAACACAGAGTCTCAATAGATCTTCAAGAGTTTGGATAGTCCTTTCCGATTGTCTGTCTGTTTGAGGATGATAAGCCGAACTGAATCGTAAGTCCGTACGCATAGCTTTCTGCAAACTGATCCAAAATCGTGAAGTAAATCTGGGGTCACGATCCGAAACTATGGATACTGGTATGCCATGTAATCTCACAATCTCATTCACGTACATATGAGCAAGACATTCAAGGGAATAAGTCTCTCGTATCAGCAAGAAATGAGCAGACTTGGTTAATCTATCAACAATAACCCAAATCGCATCTAAGCCTTGAGAAACCTTGGGAAGACCCGTAACGAAATCCATCGTAATGTGTTCCCACTTCCATTTCGGAATCTCCAGTGGTTGCAATGGACCCTTCGGCACTTGATGCTCCGCCTTTACACGTTGACAAATTAAACATCTCGAGATGAACTCCGCGATCTCTCTCTTCATATTGCCCCACCAAAATGTATGTCGAAGATCACGATACATTTTAGTACTCCCAGGATGGATTGCAAACGGTGTGTTGTGTGCTTCCATCATGATTCTATACTTCAAGTCGGAATCGTTAGGAACACAAAGTCTGGAGTTGACTCGAATTATTCCATCTTCATCGATTCTCGCTTCTGGAATTGCACCTTCTTGCACCTTCTTCTTCATCTTCATCAGCTCCACATCCGTAGCTTGAGCAGCTTTAACTTTATCAATCAAAGCTGGTTCTACGCGTATACTTGACATCATCACACTCGTTCCCACATATGATCTTCTACTCAACGCGTCAGCTACCACGTTCGCTTTTCCAGGATGGTATTGGATAGTATGATCGTAATCTTTCAATAGCTCAAGCCAACGTCGTTGCCGCATGTTGAGTTCCTTCTGAGTGAAGAAATATTTAAGGCTCTTATGATCCGTATAAATCTCCAATTTCTCTCCGTACAAGTAATGTCTCCAGATCTTCAACGCGAAAATGACTGCTGCCAACTCTAGATCATGAGAAGGATAATTCCTCTCATATTCTTTGAGTTATCGCGAGGCATAGGCTATGACTTTCCCATGTTGTATGAGAACACATCCTAACCCTTTGCCCGAAGCATCGCTGTAAATAACAAATCCATCCGAACCAGATGGTATTGTCAGAACAGGTGCCGAGATAAGTCTCCTCTTGAGCTCTTGGAAGCTCTTCTCGCATTCCTCTTCCCAAACGAATTTTGTATCTTTCCGAGTCAACTGAGTTAATGGAGTAGCGATTCGAGAAAATCCCTCTACGAATCTCCGATAATAACCAGCTAAGCCCAGAAAGCTTCGTAATTCGGTCACCGACTTAGGTTGCTCCCAGCTTTGTATTGCTTCAATCTTCGCCGGGTCAACAGATACTCCACGTTTCGATACCACGTGCCCAAGAAATGCTACTTCCTCAAGCCAAAACTCGTATTTCTTCAGCTTGGCATATAGCTTGTTCTCACGAAGCTTTTGAAGTACTAACTTCAAATGGTGTTCATGATCTTCACGGCTTTTAGAATAAATGAGGATGTCATCAATAAAGATAACAATGAATTGATCTAAATACTCCTTAAATACACGGTTCATCATATCCATGAAAGCAGCAGGAGCATTAGTCAATCCAAAAGACATGACTAAGAACTCATAATGCCCGTACCGTGTTCTGAAAGCAGTCTTTAGAATATCCTTAGTTTTAATCTTCAACTAATGATATCCAGAACGAAGATCGATCTTTGAAAAGAATTGCGCTCCTTGCAACTGGTCGAACAGGTCATCAATACGAGGTAACGGATACCTATTCTTGATGGTGACATGGTTCAACTCCCGATAGTCAATGCAAAGTCGCATACTCCCGTCTTTCTTCTTTACGAATAAAACAGGAGCACCCCAAGGAGACGTACTAGGACGAATAAAACTGATGTCTAACAATTCTTGTAATTGAATCTTTAACTCCTGAAGTTCAATAGGAGCCATTCGATATGGGGTTTTAGAAATGGGCTTTGTACCGGGCTCAAGGTCAATAAAGAATTCAACTTCACGTTCTGGGGTAGACCGGAAAGTTCTTCGGAAAATACATCAACAACGGAAATATTATTCAAATCTGATGTATTCTGGTTTAGATCAGTGACATGAGCTAAGAAAGCTTGACATCCGTTTTTCAATAAACGAATAGCCTTGGGATTTGAAATGATATTGACTGATTTTAGTGGTTTGGTGGTTTGAATTCGTACAACAGGTTGATTAGGAATATGAAAACTAACAACCTTACAAAAACAATCAATTTTGGCATGGTAAGTGGTTAACCAGTCAATTCCTAAAATCACGTCAAATGCAAGTATTTTCAAAGATATAAGATCAACAGGTAAGGTAAGGGTACCAATCTGAATCAAGCAAGATTTGTAAACTGTAGATGTAACAAAGGTTTCTCCTAACGGAGTTTCAACAGATAAGTCAAAGTCTAATTTATCAGAAGTCAAGTTCAAACGTTGAGCACAAGCAGGTGAAATAAAGGAATGGGTAGCACCGGTATCTAACAAGGTATAAACTTCGCAAGAGTTTATGATCAGCTTACCCGTAATCACCTCGTGTGGATTCCTCCCGTTTTGGGATGTCACGACAAACGCTCTTCCAGGAATCATCGACTTTGACTTGTCTGCAACCGCCTTTGGAATCACCACCCCCGCTAAACTTGGTTTCGCAACAGGACAATCTCGAGCTATATGTCCTTCTTCACAGTTATAGCATCCTTTGAACTGTTGTGGGCAGTTTGGGCTGATATGTCCCTCTTTCCCGCATTTAAAGCATACGACCGGTGGTCGTTCTCCTCCGCTCGAAACAGTTGATGCCGGTGCTGATGTTGACATCTTCGCGTTCTCATTGTTGTACCTTCTCTTCTTGAAATCTCCTCCCGATTCGCTTCTTCTACTATCATGGCCATGATAACCACTGGAGTGGTTACCGCTTCTGTCATACTTTCCTCCTCGCTGGTTGTCATTGCTCCGATGACTACTGCCACCGGTACAACCTTGGTTGTGGTCCCTCGGTTGAACATAATCATTATCTCGTTCTAATAACTGGGCCCTGTTTACTACATCCGAATATAAAGAAAATTTATGAGAAATGAGGTATTGACATATTTCGGGTTTCAAACCTCTTAGAAACATCCGCGTCATACGTTCCTCATTCTCCACCAAATGAGGTGCAAACCTGGACAGCTCTGCGAACTTAGCCTCGTACTGGGATACCGTCATGTTGTTTTGCTCGAGTCTAATAAACTCTACTTCCTTCATATGACGAATACTTTCAGGAAAGTACTTGTCATTGAACAATTTTTGGAATGCTTCCCAAGACATCTTAAGTGCGGCAGGCTGGGTACGTTTCACAGATTCCCACCAGTAATCTGCCTCTTCACGGAACATAAACGTGGCGAATGGAACCTTCTGTTCCTCTGTACATCCCAAGACATCAAATATCTTGGTAATTTGTTTAATCCACGTCTCCGCCTTGATCGGATCTGGCTTTCCCAGAAACTCTGGTGGTCCCAATTCTTTGAACTGCTTAGCAGTGACAGCTCGTGTGTTGTTATTATCTCCACCTGTATGTTGCACACGAGTCTCCCTCGTCTGATTTTGCATAAACTGCAAAAAACTTCTAAACATCTCATCGTTTATCGTCTGACTAGCATTATTTTCAGGATGAACATTGCCTTCTTGTTGCACGTTCTCCTAGTTAACGATTAAAGGTGTCTCCACGGTCTCATTCACTTCGTTGTTAACATTCTCAGCTGCCATTCTCAAATACTGCCATAAAACAAGGGTTAATTAAACAAATTAACATATCACATATTAACCCTATGCTCCGACTGACCAATTAAATACCACATAAGCTTAGGTAGGACACACTAGCGAAGGATTTACTCGTCTCTCCCCTCCTAGTTCTATTCCCCGATCTCCGCCAGAGATCATATCCCTAAGCTCTGATACCAACTGTGACGCCCCCCAGAATAGGTCCAGTTAACCCAACCTATTCTGAGTCGCCAAATACATGGTACAGAATTCAAATACAAACTTTATATCATACGGTCGTACAAAATACGACCACACAACTGTGAGTGTCAATACAAATATGTAGAAAATATAAAGATTCGAACTAAGTCCTCATTACAATTATTATCACACTATTTATCAAAAATAGTGAGGACTACTACTGCTCTAACTCGGACCATCACTCTGTCCCCCGACTAGTTCCCGCAACATTCTCATTTCCTGAAGAGGACAACAGATGAAAAGGGTGAGCTCAACTAGCTCAGTAAATAATATTATGACTAAGATAATGGGAAACAAATTATCGTTAGTCTTCAACAAATAAGATAAAATATAATGGACAACCAACTTTAGATCAATATTCACAGCGGAAATAACAATTCATTAGAAGAGTTAAGTAGAGAATGAAGTCTACTATCTTCTATGATTTAAAAGTCCATCATCAATATTTTATCCCTGTATCATCAATCAATATACATCTCGAATCAAATATTCATCTTTGCACTACAGGCCAAAGATATTCATTTGTATCATCAGTGGTCATATTCATCTCAACACCTGTCATCTTTGCACTACAGGCCAAAGATATTCATCAGGTAATCATTCATCTTTGCTCTACAGGCCAAAGATATTCATCAAGTAATCATTCATCTTTGCTCTACAGGCCAAAGATATTCAGTTACATCACCTTTTAGGACTGAGAATGATGAAAAACATTTTTAAAAAAACGAATCCAGTGAGATAAAAGGCAAAGACTAAGGATTCGTATTTTAGTATATCCAATTCAAAAATACCTCGTAATAATCAATTATGGAGCAAAATTCAAGAATAGAGCTCAAAACTTGGATACAATACAAGATAGTAACCTTAACAAGCAATTTGGACAAATAGAAGAAAATTTAATTTTTTCGTGAATAGTGCCGTATACGTGAATAGTGCCGTATACGTGATTAGTAATCCCGACGGAAAAAGTAAGAATTTCATAACAAAATTCATGACAATATTTCTGTATAATGATATTGAAAAGAATAACATCATTTACGAAAGAAATAAAATTTCTTACCTCAAAAAGATAGTACCTCTGACTAGAATATCGGATATAATACCGAAGGAAACTTGCACTGAATAGCAATACTCAAAGTATTGAAATACTCACAAAAATACGCTCGATATTATAGAGAGAGAAAACTTCTGATTTTGGTGTAATTTTCAATTCTAACCTAAGCACCCTATTTATAGGAAAAGCTTAGGATGCCAAAGGAGACTAAAATAATAAAATATTATTTTTTAAAAAAAAAATTTGCCGCCTGCCGGCTTCCCAAATTTTTAGATTTTTAACAAAAGTGGGGCCCACCCATTAAATAATATTTATTTTCTGAAACTTCAATAATTCATAACAAATAGCCCCTTTGTCAGAAAAATGCAAATTCTATGTCCTTCTATAGGAAATTTAATTCTCTACAACTTTGCAGAAGAAAGTTTTTCCAAATTCCAAACATAAATTATCCGGAATCCATAAACAGATGATTTCTCACACCAAAATATTGATAAAACTCATCAGCGCCAATTCCTTCTTTAATATCCACAAAATAAATATTTCCTTATCATATAAATCAATAATTAATTATTCACAAATAATATTATAGAACTACAATATTAACAACCAGGTCGTTCCCAAGAAAGAGGGGGCCTTCCGATAAGGACTTCTCCTTACTGGCGCGCAATTAAATAACCCCTCCTAGACAGAACTTCCTTAGACATTGTCAATAATGCTATCTAATAATATTATTCAAATAATATGAATTATTGAGTTGATAACGTGAAATACTGTGCAACGACAATTATTGAATCAATACTACAAAATATCAACTGTAGCCATTATTGAATCAATCATATAAAATAGCAACGTAGCAATTATTGAGTCAATAAAATATCAATGTAACAATTATTGAGTCAATAATATAAAATATCAACGTAGCAATTATTGAGTCAATAATATAAAATATTGAACAGTAATTACTGTAACAATAATTGAGTAATGGCTTCTCACGTAAGACTCAATAATTCGAAATACTGTGCAATACCGTGTGCTACTATGCAACACCGTGTATCACTGTATTTTATCCACCGGGTATTTCAACAGTACTAACGGTAACAACCACGTCGTTATTTTGTAAAAAAAGTTATTTCTGTCGCTTTCTATATCCGACAGTTATTCCGTTGTGGGGGCCCATAAATAGCTGCGCCGTCGTACGAATATTCTACGACCAAACGAATATTCCCCGACAACAAGAATATTTTATAACCACTTGCTCATTTTAAAAATGTTTGCACATTTCACCCATAACTTTAATATTTATCAAAACAACACCTTACTGTTTCGAAATAATATATAAAGAAAACTAAATCTTTATTCATAAAAGTTGGGGTCTTACACCTATGATTATCGCATTCAAAACCATGCGTACATCTCACACAAGTCTTCATTTAGGGAGACCTTCTTATTGTTTCAATGTTTCTCTAAAATTGTCAAAGAAAGCGGTGATTAAGAGTCCTATAACTTCGTTCTAGTTTGATTAGTATCAAAAGTAGCAATACTATGACTATCGCGTTCAAAACGATGCGTACATCTCACACAAGTCTTCATTTAAGGAGCCATTCTTATTGTTTCATTGGTTCTCTAAAATTGTCAAAGAAAGAGGTGATTGGGAATCTTATTACATCGTTCTAATTTGATTAGCATCAAAAGGAGCAATCCCATTACTATCGTGTTAAAAACGATGCGTACATCTCACACAAGTCTTGATTTATGGAGGCTTTCTTATTGTTTCATTGGTTCTCTCAAATTATCAAAGAAAGATGCGATTATGAGTCCTATGACTTCGTTCTAGTTTGATTATCATCAAAGGAGCAATCCTATCACTAATACCTTCAAAATGATCCGTACATCTTACGCAAGTTTTCATTTAGGGAGAACTTTTTAATATTTCATTAGTTTTTTCAAATTGCCAAAATGTAGGTGATTATGAGTCCTATTACTTCGTTCTAGTTAAAATTAGCATCAAAAGGAGCAATTCCATCACTATCGCTCCCAAAATGATGCGTAGACCTCACACAAGTCTTCATTTAGGGAGACCTTCTTATTGTTTCATTGGTTCCCTAAAATTGTCAAAGAAAGAGGTGATTAGGAGTCCTATAACTTAATTCTAGATTGATTAGCATTAAAAGTAGCAATCCCATGACTATCGCATTCAAAACGATGCGTACATCTCACACAAGTCTTCATTTACTCCGCCTTCTTATTAATTTATTGGTTCCCTAGAATTGTCAAAGAATGACGTGATTAGGAGTCCTATTACTTCGTTCTAATTTGATTAGCATCAAAAGGAGAAATCCTATGACTATCGCGTTAAAAACGATGCGTACATCTCACACATGTCTTGATTTAAGAAGCCCTTCTTATTATTTCATTTGTTCTCTCAAATTGTCAAAGAAAGATGTGATTATGAGTCCTATGACTTCGTTCGAGTTTGATTTGCATAAAAAGTTGCAATCATATCACTAGTGCCTTCAAAACCTTCATTTAGGGACACCTTTTTTTCATTAGTTTTTTCAAATTGTCAAAATATATGTGATTATGAGTCCTATTACTTCGTTCTAGTTAAAATTAGCATCAAAAGGAGCAATCCCATCACTACATGTCCAAAACGATGCGTAGATCTCACACAATTCTTTATTTAGGGAGACCTTCATATTGTTTCATTGGTTGTTTTAAATTTACAAAAAAAGAGGTGATTAAGAGTTATGTTTTTTCATTGTAGTTTGATTAGCGTCAAAAAGAGAAACACATGATTATCGCGTTCAAAACCATACGTACATCTCACACAAGTTTTCATTTAGGGAGACCTTCTTATTGTTTCATTGGTTCTCTAAAATTGTCAAAGAAAGAGGTGATTAGGAGTCCTATAACTTCGTTCTAGTTTGATTAGCATCAAAAGTAGCAATCTCATGACTATCGCGTTCAAAACGATGCGTACATCTCACACAAGTCTTCATTTACTCTGCCTTCTTATTATTTCATTGGTTCTGTAGAATTGTCAAAAAAAGAGGTGATTAGGAGTCCTATTACTTCGTTCTAATTTGATTAGCATCAAAAGGAGCAATCCCATGACTATCGCGTTAAAAACGATGCGTACATCTCACACAAGTCTTGATTTAGGAAGACCTTCTTATTATTTCATTTGTTCTCTCAAATTGTCAAAGAAAGATGTGATTATGAGTCTTATGACTTCGTTCTAGTTTGATTAGCATCAACAGAAGCAATTATATCACTAGTGCCTTCAAAACGATCCGTACATCTCACACAAGCCATCATTTTGGGACACCTTATTTTTTAATTAGTTTTTTCAAATTATCAAAATATATGTCATTATGAGTCCTATTAATTCGTTCTAGATGGATATAGCATCAAAAGGAGCAATCCCATCACTATCGTGTCCAAAACGATGCGTAGATCTCACACAAGTCTTTATTTAGGGAGACCTTCATATTGTTTCATTGGTTGTTTTAAATTTACAAAGAAATAGGTGATTAAGAGTCGTATTTTTTTGTTCTAGTTTGATTAGCGTCAATAAGGGAAACCCATGATTATCGCGTTCAAAACAATACGTACATCTCACACAAGACTTCATTTAGGGAGACCTTCTTATTGTTGTATCATTGATTCTCTAAAATTGTCAAAGAAAGAGGTGATTAAGAGTCCTATAACTTCGTTCTAGTTTGATTAGTATCAAAAGGAGCAATACTATGACTTTCGCGTTCAAGACGATGCGTACATCTCACACAACTCTTCATTTAAGGAGACCTTATTGTTTCATTGGTTCTCTAAAATTGTCAAGGAAAGAGGTGATTAGGAGTCCTATAACTTCGTTCTAGTTTGATTAGCATCAAAAGTACAAATCTCATTACTATCGCAAAAAAAAACTATGCGTACATCTCACACAAGTCTTCATTTAAGGAGACATTCTTATTGTTTCATTGGTTCTCTAAAATTATCGAAGAAAGAGGTGATTGGCAGTCCTATTACTTCATTCTAATTTGATTAGCATCAAAAGGAGCAATCCCATGACTATCGCGTTAAAAACGTTGCATACATCTCACACAAGTCTTAATTTATGGAGACTTTCTTATTGTTTTATTGGTTCTCTCAAATTGTCAAAGAAAGATGCGATGATGAGTCCTATAACTTCGTTCTAGTTTGATTAGCATCAAAGGAGCAATCCTATCACTAGTACCTTCAAACGATCCGTACATCTTACACAAGTCTTCATTTAGGGAGAACTTTTTATTGTTTTATTAGTTCTCTCAAATTGTCAAAATGTAGGTGATTATAAGTCCTATTACTTCGTTCTAGTTAAAATTAGCATCAAAAGGAGCAATCCCATCACTATCGCTCCCAAAATGATGCGTATACCTCACACATGTCTTCATTTAGGGAGACCTTCTTATTGTTTCATTGGTTCCGTAAAATTGTCAAAGAAAGAGGTGATTAGGAGTCCTATAACTTCATTCTAGTTTGATTAGCATTAAAAGTAACAATCCCATTACTATCGCGTTCAAAATGTTGCGTACATCTTACACAAGTCTTCCTTTACTCCGCCTTCTTATTATTTCATTGGTTCTCTAGAATTGTCAAAGAAAGAGGTGATTAGGAGTCCTATTACTTCGTTTTAATTTGATTAGCATCAAAAGGAGCAATCCCATGACTATCGAGTTAAAAACGATGCGTACATCTCACACAAGTCTTGATTTAGGAAGACCTTCTTATTATTTCATTTGTTCTCTCAAATTGTCAAAGAAAGATGTGATTATGAGTCCTATGATTGCCTTCTAGTTTGATTAGCATCAAAAGGAGCAATCATATCACTAGTGCCTTTAAAACGATCCATACATCTCACACAATCCTTCACTTAGGGACACCTTATTTTTTAATTAGTTTTTTCAAATTGTCAAAATATATGTTATTATGAGTCCTATCACTTCGTTCTATTTGAAATTAGCATCAAGAATAGCAATCCCATCACTAACGTGTCCAAAACAATGCGTAGATCTCACACAAGTCTTTACTTAGAGAGACATTAATATTGTTTCATTGGTTGTTTTAAATTTACAAAAAAAGAGGTGATTAAGAGTTGTATTATTTCGTTCTAGTTTGATTAGTGTCAAAAAAGGAAACCCATGATTATCACGTTCAAAACAATGCGTACATCTCACACAAGACTTCATTTAGGGAGACCTTCTTATTGTTTCATTGATTCTCTAAAATTGTCAAAGAAAGAGGTGATTAAGAGTCCTATAACTTCGTTCTAGTTTGATTAGTTTCAAAAGAAGCAATACTATGACTATCGCGTTCAAAACGATGCGTACATCTCACACAAGTCTTCATTTAAGGAGACCTTATTGTTTCATTGGTTCTCTAAAATTGTCAAAGAAAGAGGTGATTAGGAGTCCTATAACTTCGTTCTACTTTGATTAGCATCAAAAGTAGCAATCTCATAACTATCGCGATAAAAACGATGCGTACATCTCACACAAGTCTTCATTTAAGGAGACATTCTTATTGTTTCATTGGTTCCCTAAAATTGTCAAAGAAAGATGTGATTGGGAGTCCTATTACTTCGTTCTAATTTGATTAGCATCAAAAGGAGCAATCCCATGACTATAGCGTTAAAACGTTGCGAACATCTCACACAAGTCTTGATTTATGGAGACTTTCTTATTGTTTCATTGGTTCTCTCAAATTGTCAAAGAAAGATGCAATTATGAGTCCTATGACTTCGTTCTAGTTTGATTAGCATCAACAGAGCAATCCTATCACTAGTACCTTCAAAATGATCCGTACATCTTACACAAGTCTTTATTTAGGGAGAACTTTTTATTGTTTCATTAGTTCTCTCAAATTGTAAAATGTAGGTGATTATGAGTCCTATTAATTCGTTTTAGTTTAGCATCAAAATGAGCAATCCCATCACTATCGCTCCCAAAATGATGCGTAGACCTCACACAAGTCTTCATTTAGAGAGACCTTCTTATTATTTCATTAGTTCCCTAAAATTGTCAAAGAAAGAGGTGATTAGGAGTCCTATAACTTCATTCTAGTTTAATTAGCATTAAAAGTAGCAATCCCATGACTATCGCGTTCAAAACGATGCGTACATCTCACACAAGTCTTCATTTACTCCGCCTTCTTATTATTTCATTGGTTCTCTAGAATTGTCAAAGAAAGAGGTGATTAGGAGTCCTACTACTTCGTTTTAATTTGATTAGCATCAAAAGGAGCAATCCCATGACTATCGAGTTAAAAACGATGCGTACATCTCACACAAGTCTTGATTTAGGAAGACCTTCTTATTATTTCATTTGTTCTCTCAAATTATCAAAGAAAGATGTGATTATGAGTCCTATGACTGCCTTCTAGTTTGATTAGCATCAAAAGGAGCAATCATATCACTAGTGCCTTCAAAACGATCCGTACATCTCACACAAGCCATCATTTTGGGACACCTTATTTTTTTTATTAATTTTCTCAAATTGTCAAAATATATGTGATTACGAGTCCTATTACTTTGTTCTAGATGGAATTAGCATCAAAATGAGCAATCCCACCACTAACGTGTCCAAAACGATGCGTAGATCTCACACAAATCTTTATTTAGGGAGACGTTCATATTGTTTCATTGGTTGTTTTAAATTTACAAAGAAAGAGGTGATTAAGAGTTGTATTTTTTCGTTCTAGTTTGATTAGCGTCAGAAAGAGAAACCCATGATTATCACGTTCAAAACAATGCGTACATCTCACACAAGACTTCATTTAGGGAGACCTTCTTATTGTTTCATTGATTCTCTAAAATTGTCAAAGAAAGAGGTGATTAAGAGTCCTATAACTTCGTTCTAGTTTGATTAGTATCAAAAGGAGCAATACTATGACTATCGTATTCAAAACGATGCGTACATCTCACACAAGTCTTCATTTAAGGAGACCTTATTGTTTCATTGGTTCTCTAAAATTGTCAAAGAAAGAGGTGATTAGGAGTCCTATAACTTCGTTCTAGTTTGATTAGCATCAAAAGTAGCAATATCATGACTATCGCGATAAAAACGGTGCGTACATTTCACACAAGTCTTCATTTAAAGAGACATTCTTATTGTTTCATTGGTTCTCTAAAATTGTCAAAGAATGAGGTGATTGGGAGTCCTATTACTTCGTTCTAATTTGATTATCATCAAAAGGAGCAATCCCATGACTATCGCGTAAAAAACATTGCGTACATCTCACACAAGTCTTGATTTATGGAGACTTTCTTATTGTTTCATTGGTTCTCTCAAATTGTCAAAGAATGATGCGATTATGAGTCCTATGACTTCATTCTAGTTTGATTAGCATCAAAGGAGCTATCCTATCACTAGTACCTTCAAAACGATCCGTACATCTTACACAAGTCTTCATTTAGGGAGAACTTTTTATTGTTTCATTAGTTCTCTCAAATTGTCAAAATGTAGGTGATTATGAGTCCTAGTTCTTCGTTCTAGTTAAAATTAGCATCAAAAGGAGCAATCCCATCACTATCGCTCCCAAAATGATGTGTAGACCTCACACAAGTCTTCATATAGGGAGACCTTCTTATTGTTTCATTGGTTCCCTAAAAGTGACAAAGAAAGAGGTGATTAGGAGTCCTATAACTTCATTCTAGTTTGATTAGCATTAAAAGTAGCAATACCATGACTATCGCGTTCAAAACGATGCGTACATCTCACACAAGTCTTCATTTACTCTGCCTTCTTATTATTTCATTGGTTCTATAGAATTGTCAAAAAAAGAGGTGATTAGGAGTCCTATTACTTCGTTCTAATTTGATTAGCATCAAAAGAAGCAATCCCATGACTATCGCGTTAAAAACGATGCGTACATCTCACACAAGTCTTGATTTAGGAAGACCTTCTTATTATTTCATTTGTTCTCTCAAATTGTCAAAGAAAGATGTGATTATGAGTCCTATGACTTCGTTCTAGTTTGATTAGCATCAACAGAAGCAATTATATCACTAGTGCCTTCAAAACGATCCGTACATCTCACACAAGCCATCATTTTGGGACACCTTATTTTTTAATTAGTTTTTTCAAATTATCAAAATATATGTCATTATGAGTCCTATTAATTCGTTCTAGATGGATATAGCATCAAAAGGAGCAATCCCATCACTATCGTGTCCAAAACGATGCGTAGATCTCACACAAGTCTTTATTTAGGGAGACCTTCATATTGTTTCATTGGTTGTTTTAAATTTACAAAGAAATAGGTGATTAAGAGTCGTATTTTTTTGTTCTAGTTTGATTAGCGTCAATAAGGGAAACCCATGATTATCGCGTTCAAAACAATACGTACATCTCACACAAGACTTCATTTAGGGAGACCTTCTTATTGTTGTATCATTGATTCTCTAAAATTGTCAAAGAAAGAGGTGATTAAGAGTCCTATAACTTCGTTCTAGTTTGATTAGTATCAAAAGGAGCAATACTATGACTTTCGCGTTCAAGACGATGCGTACATCTCACACAACTCTTCATTTAAGGAGACCTTATTGTTTCATTGGTTCTCTAAAATTGTCAAGGAAAGAGGTGATTAGGAGTCCTATAACTTCGTTCTAGTTTGATTAGCATCAAAAGTACAAATCTCATTACTATCGCAAAAAAAAACTATGCGTACATCTCACACAAGTCTTCATTTAAGGAGACATTCTTATTGTTTCATTGGTTCTCTAAAATTATCGAAGAAAGAGGTGATTGGCAGTCCTATTACTTCATTCTAATTTGATTAGCATCAAAAGGAGCAATCCCATGACTATCGCGTTAAAAACGTTGCATACATCTCACACAAGTCTTAATTTATGGAGACTTTCTTATTGTTTTATTGGTTCTCTCAAATTGTCAAAGAAAGATGCGATGATGAGTCCTATAACTTCGTTCTAGTTTGATTAGCATCAAAGGAGCAATCCTATCACTAGTACCTTCAAACGATCCGTACATCTTACACAAGTCTTCATTTAGGGAGAACTTTTTATTGTTTTATTAGTTCTCTCAAATTGTCAAAATGTAGGTGATTATAAGTCCTATTACTTCGTTCTAGTTAAAATTAGCATCAAAAGGAGCAATCCCATCACTATCGCTCCCAAAATGATGCGTATACCTCACACATGTCTTCATTTAGGGAGACCTTCTTATTGTTTCATTGGTTCCGTAAAATTGTCAAAGAAAGAGGTGATTAGGAGTCCTATAACTTCATTCTAGTTTGATTAGCATTAAAAGTAACAATCCCATTACTATCGCGTTCAAAATGTTGCGTACATCTTACACAAGTCTTCCTTTACTCCGCCTTCTTATTATTTCATTGGTTCTCTAGAATTGTCAAAGAAAGAGGTGATTAGGAGTCCTATTACTTCGTTTTAATTTGATTAGCATCAAAAGGAGCAATCCCATGACTATCGAGTTAAAAACGATGCGTACATCTCACACAAGTCTTGATTTAGGAAGACCTTCTTATTATTTCATTTGTTCTCTCAAATTGTCAAAGAAAGATGTGATTATGAGTCCTATGATTGCCTTCTAGTTTGATTAGCATCAAAAGGAGCAATCATATCACTAGTGCCTTTAAAACGATCCATACATCTCACACAATCCTTCACTTAGGGACACCTTATTTTTTAATTAGTTTTTTCAAATTGTCAAAATATATGTTATTATGAGTCCTATCACTTCGTTCTATTTGAAATTAGCATCAAGAAGAGCAATCCCATCACTAACGTGTCCAAAACAATGCGTAGATCTCACACAAGTCTTTACTTAGAGAGACATTAATATTGTTTCATTGGTTGTTTTAAATTTACAAAAAAAGAGGTGATTAAGAGTTGTATTATTTCGTTCTAGTTTGATTAGTGTCAAAAAAGGAAACCCATGATTATCACGTTCAAAACAATGCGTACATCTCACACAAGACTTCATTTAGGGAGACCTTCTTATTGTTTCATTGATTCTCTAAAATTGTCAAAGAAAGAGGTGATTAAGAGTCCTATAACTTCGTTCTAGTTTGATTAGTTTCAAAAGAAGCAATACTACGACTATCGCGTTCAAAACGATGCGTACATCTCACACAAGTCTTCATTTAAGGAGACCTTATTGTTTCATTGGTTCTCTAAAATTGTCAAAGAAAGAGGTGATTAGGAGTCCTATAACTTCGTTCTACTTTGATTAGCATCAAAAGTAGCAATCTCATAACTATCGCGATAAAAACGATGCGTACATCTCACACAAGTCTTCATTTAAGGAGACATTCTTATTGTTTCATTGGTTCCCTAAAATTGTCAAAGAAAGATGTGATTGGGAGTCCTATTACTTCGTTCTAATTTGATTAGCATCAAAAGGAGCAATCCCATGACTATAGCGTTAAAACGTTGCGAACATCTCACACAAGTCTTGATTTATGGAGACTTTCTTATTGTTTCATTGGTTCTCTCAAATTGTCAAAGAAAGATGCAATTATGAGTCCTATGACTTCGTTCTAGTTTGATTAGCATCAACAGAGCAATCCTATCACTAGTACCTTCAAAATGATCCGTACATCTTACACAAGTCTTTATTTAGGGAGAACTTTTTATTGTTTCATTAGTTCTCTCAAATTGTAAAATGTAGGTGATTATGAGTCCTATTAATTCGTTTTAGTTTAGCATCAAAATGAGCAATCCCATCACTATCGCTCCCAAAATGATGCGTAGACCTCACACAAGTCTTCATTTAGAGAGACCTTCTTATTATTTCATTAGTTCCCTAAAATTGTCAAAGAAAGAGGTGATTAGGAGTCCTATAACTTCATTCTAGTTTAATTAGCATTAAAAGTAGCAATCCCATGACTATCGCGTTCAAAACGATGCGTACATCTCACACAAGTCTTCATTTACTCCGCCTTCTTATTATTTCATTGGTTCTCTAGAATTGTCAAAGAAAGAGGTGATTAGGAGTCCTACTACTTCGTTTTAATTTGATTAGCATCAAAAGGAGCAATCCCATGACTATCGAGTTAAAAACGATGCGTACATCTCACACAAGTCTTGATTTAGGAAGACCTTCTTATTATTTCATTTGTTCTCTCAAATTATCAAAGAAAGATGTGATTATGAGTCCTATGACTGCCTTCTAGTTTGATTAGCATCAAAAGGAGCAATCATATCACTAGTGCCTTCAAAACGATCCGTACATCTCACACAAGCCATCATTTTGGGACACCTTATTTTTTTATTAATTTTCTCAAATTGTCAAAATATATGTGATTACGAGTCCTATTACTTTGTTCTAGATGGAATTAGCATCAAAATGAGCAATCCCACCACTAACGTGTCCAAAACGATGCGTAGATCTCACACAAATCTTTATTTAGGGAGACGTTCATATTGTTTCATTGGTTGTTTTAAATTTACAAAGAAAGAGGTGATTAAGAGTTGTATTTTTTCGTTCTAGTTTGATTAGCGTCAGAAAGAGAAACCCATGATTATCACGTTCAAAACAATGCGTACATCTCACACAAGACTTCATTTAGGGAGACCTTCTTATTGTTTCATTGATTCTCTAAAATTGTCAAAGAAAGAGGTGATTAAGAGTCCTATAACTTCGTTCTAGTTTGATTAGTATCAAAAGGAGCAATACTATGACTATCGTATTCAAAACGATGCGTACATCTCACACAAGTCTTCATTTAAGGAGACCTTATTGTTTCATTGGTTCTCTAAAATTGTCAAAGAAAGAGGTGATTAGGAGTCCTATAACTTCGTTCTAGTTTGATTAGCATCAAAAGTAGCAATATCATGACTATCGCGATAAAAACGGTGCGTACATTTCACACAAGTCTTCATTTAAAGAGACATTCTTATTGTTTCATTGGTTCTCTAAAATTGTCAAAGAATGAGGTGATTGGGAGTCCTATTACTTCGTTCTAATTTGATTATCATCAAAAGGAGCAATCCCATGACTATCGCGTTAAAAATATTGCGTACATCTCACACAAGTCTTGATTTATGGAGACTTTCTTATTGTTTCATTGGTTCTCTCAAATTGTCAAAGAATGATGCGATTATGAGTCCTATGACTTCATTCTAGTTTGATTAGCATCAAAGGAGCTATCCTATCACTAGTACCTTCAAAACGATCCGTACATCTTACACAAGTCTTCATTTAGGGAGAACTTTTTATTGTTTCATTAGTTCTCTCAAATTGTCAAAATGTAGGTGATTATGAGTCCTAGTTCTTTGTTCTAGTTAAAATTAGCATCAAAAGGAGCAATCCCATCACTATCGCTCCCAAAATAATGTGTAGACCTCACACAAGTCTTCATATAGGGAGACCTTCTTATTGTTTCATTGGTTCCCTAAAAGTGACAAAGAAAGAGGTGATTAGGAGTCCTATAACTTCATTCTAGTTTGATTAGCATTAAAAGTAGCAATCCCATGACTATCGCGTTCAAAACGATGCGTACATCTCACACAAGTCTTCATTTACTCTGCCTTCTTATTATTTCATTGGTTCTATAGAATTGTCAAAAAAAGAGGTGATTAGGAGTCCTATTACTTCGTTCTAATTTGATTAGCATCAAAAGAAGCAATCCCATGACTATCGCGTTAAAAACGATGCGTACATCTCACACAAGTCTTGATTTAGGAAGACCTTCTTATTATTTCATTTGTTCTCTCAAATTGTCAAAGAAAGATGTGATTATGAGTCCTATGACTTCGTTCTAGTTTGATTAGCATCAACAGAAGCAATTATATCACTAGTGCCTTCAAAACGATCCGTACATCTCACACAAGCCATCATTTTGGGACACCTTATTTTTTAATTAGTTTTTTCAAATTATCAAAATATATGTCATTATGAGTCCTATTAATTCGTTCTAGATGGATATAGCATCAAAAGGAGCAATCCCATCACTATCGTGTCCAAAACGATGCGTAGATCTCACACAAGTCTTTATTTAGGGAGACCTTCATATTGTTTCATTGGTTGTTTTAAATTTACAAAGAAATAGGTGATTAAGAGTCGTATTTTTTGTTCTAGTTTGATTAGCGTCAATAAGGGAAACCCATGATTATCGCGTTCAAAACAATACGTACATCTCACACAAGACTTCATTTAGGGAGACCTTCTTATTGTTGTATCATTGATTCTCTAAAATTGTCAAAGAAAGAGGTGATTAAGAGTCCTATAACTTCGTTCTAGTTTGATTAGTATCAAAAGGAGCAATACTATGACTTTCGCGTTCAAGACGATGCGTACATCTCACACAACTCTTCATTTAAGGAGACCTTATTGTTTCATTGGTTCTCTAAAATTGTCAAGGAAAGAGGTGATTAGGAGTCCTATAACTTCGTTCTAGTTTGATTAGCATCAAAAGTACAAATCTCATTACTATCGCAAAAAAAACTATGCGTACATCTCACACAAGTCTTCATTTAAGGAGACATTCTTATTGTTTCATTGGTTCTCTAAAATTATCGAAGAAAGAGGTGATTGGCAGTCCTATTACTTCATTCTAATTTGATTAGCATCAAAAGGAGCAATCCCATGACTATCGCGTTAAAAACGTTGCATACATCTCACACAAGTCTTAATTTATGGAGACTTTCTTATTGTTTTATTGGTTCTCTCAAATTGTCAAAGAAAGATGCGATGATGAGTCCTATAACTTCGTTCTAGTTTGATTAGCATCAAAGGAGCAATCCTATCACTAGTACCTTCAAACGATCCGTACATCTTACACAAGTCTTCATTTAGGGAGAACTTTTATTGTTTTATTAGTTCTCTCAAATTGTCAAAATGTAGGTGATTATAAGTCCTATTACTTCGTTCTAGTTAAAATTAGCATCAAAAGGAGCAATCTCATCACTATCGCTCCCAAAATGATGCGTATACCTCACACATGTCTTCATTTAGGGAGACCTTCTTATTGTTTCATTGGTTCCGTAAAATTGTCAAAGAAAGAGGTGATTAGGAGTCCTATAACTTCATTCTAGTTTGATTAGCATTAAAAGTAACAATCCCATTACTATCGCGTTCAAAATGTTGCGTACATCTTACACAAGTCTTCCTTTACTCCGCCTTCTTATTATTTCATTGGTTCTCTAGAATTGTCAAAGAAAGAGGTGATTAGGAGTCCTATTACTTCGTTTTAATTTGATTAGCATCAAAAGGAGCAATCCCATGACTATCGAGTTAAAAACGATGCGTACATCTCACACAAGTCTTGATTTAGGAAGACCTTCTTATTATTTCATTTGTTCTCTCAAATTGTCAAAGAAAGATGTGATTATGAGTCCTATGATTGCCTTCTAGTTTGATTAGCATCAAAAGGAGCAATCATATCACTAGTGCCTTTAAAACGATCCATACATCTCACACAATCCTTCACTTAGGGACACCTTATTTTTTAATTAGTTTTTTCAAATTGTCAAAATATATGTTATTATGAGTCCTATCACTTCGTTCTATTTGAAATTAGCATCAAGAAGAGCAATCCCATCACTAACGTGTCCAAAACAATGCGTAGATCTCACACAAGTCTTTACTTAGAGAGACATTAATATTGTTTCATTGGTTGTTTTAAATTTACAAAAAAAGAGGTGATTAAGAGTTGTATTATTTCGTTCTAGTTTGATTAGTGTCAAAAAAGGAAACCCATGATTATCACGTTCAAAACAATGCGTACATCTCACACAAGACTTCATTTAGGGAGACCTTCTTATTGTTTCATTGATTCTCTAAAATTGTCAAAGAAAGAGGTGATTAAGAGTCCTATAACTTCGTTCTAGTTTGATTAGTTTCAAAAGAAGCAATACTACGACTATCGCGTTCAAAACGATGCGTACATCTCACACAAGTCTTCATTTAAGGAGACCTTATTATTTCATTGGTTCTCTAAAATTGTCAAAGAAAGAGGTGATTAGGAGTCCTATAACTTCGTTCTAGTTTTATTAGCATCAAAAGTAGCAATCTCATGACTATCGCGATAAAAACGGTGCGTATATTTCACACAAGTCTTCATTTAAGGAGACATTCTTATTGTTTCATTGGTTCTTTAAATTGTCAAAGAATGAGGTGATTGGGAGTCCTATTACTTTGTTCTAATTTGATTAGCATCAAAAGGAGCAATCCCATGACTATCGCGTAAAAAACATTGCGTACATCTCACACAAGTCTTGATTTATGGAGACTTTCTTATTGTTTCATTGGTTCTCTCAAATTGTCAAAGAAAGATGCGATTATGAGTCCTATGACTTCATTCTAGTTTGATTAGCATCAAAGGAGCTATCCTATCACTAGTACCTTCAAAACGATCCGTACATCTTACACAAGTCTTCATTTAGGGAGAACTTTTTATTGTTTCATTAGTTCTCTCAAATTATCAAAATGTAGGTGATTATGAGTTCTATTACTTCGTTCTAGTTAAAATTAGCATCAAAAGGAGCAATCCCATCACTATCGCTCCCAAAATGATGTGTAGACCTCACACAAGTCTTCATTTAGGGAGACCTTCTTATTGTTTCATTGGTTCCCTAAAATTGTCAAAGAAAGAGGTGATTGGGAGTCCTATAACTTCGTTCTAATTTGATTAGCATCAAAAGTAGCAATCTCATGACTATCGCGTTCAAAACGATACGTACATCTCACACAAGTCTTAATTTACTCCGCCTTCTTATTATTTCATTGTTTCTCTAGAATTGTCAAAGAAAGAGGTGATTAGGAGTCCTATTACTTCATTCTAATTTGATTAGCATCAAAAGGAGCAATCCCATGACTATCGCATTAAAAACGATGCGTACATCTCACACAAGTCTTGATTTAGGAAGACCTTCTAATTATTTCATTTGTTCTCTCAAATTATCAAAGAAAGATGTGATTATGAGTCCTATGACTTCGTTCTAGTTTGATTAGCTTCAAAAGGAGCAATTATATCACTAGCCTTCAAAACGACCCGTACATCTCACACAAGCTATCATTTAGGGACACCTTATTTTTTCATTAGTTTTCTCAAATTGTCAAAATATATGTGATTATGAGTCCTATTACTTCGTTCTAGATGGAATTAGCACCAAAAGGAGCAATCCCATCACTAACGTGTCCAAAACGATGCGTAGATCTCACACAAGTCTTTATTTAGGGAGAACTTCATATTGTTTCATTGGTTGTTTTAAATTTAGAAAAAAATAGGTGATTAAGAGTTGTATTTTTTTGTTCTAGTTTGATTAGCGTCAAAAAGGGAAACACATGATTATCGCGTTCAAAACAATGTGTACATCTCACACAAGACTTTATTTAAGAAGACCTTCTTATTGTTGAATCATTGATTCTCTAAAATTGTCAAAGAAAGAGGTGATTAAGAATCGTATAACTTCGTTTTAGTTTGATTAGTATCAAAAGGAGCAATACTATGACTATCGCGTTCAAAACGATGCGTACATCTCACACAAGTCTTCATTTAAGGAGACCTTATTGTTTCATTGGTTCTCAAAAATTGTCAAAGAAAGAGGTGATTATGAGTCCTATAACATCGTTCTAGTTTGATTAGCATCAAAAGTACAAATCTCATTACTATCGCGATAAAAACTATGCGTACATCTCACACAAGTCTTCATTTAAGGAGACTTTCTTATTGTTTCATTGGTTCTCTAAAATTGTCAAAGAAAGAGGTGATTGGGAGTCCTATTACTTTGTTCTAATTTGATTAGCATCAAAAGGAGCAATCCCATGACTATCGCGTTAAAAACATTGCGTACATCTCACACAAGTCTTGATTTACGGTGACTTTCTTATTGTTTTATTGGTTCTCTCAAATTGTCAAAGAAAGATGCGATTATGAGTCCTGTAACTTCGTTCTTGTTTGATTAGCATCAAAGGAGCAATCCTATCACTAGTACCTTCAAAACGATCCGTACATCTTACACAAGTCTTCATTTAGGGAGAACTTTTTATTGTTTCATTAGTTCACTCAAATTGTCAAAATGTAGGTGATTATGAGTCCTATTACTTCGTTCTAGTTAAAATTAGCATCAAAAGGAGCAATCCCATCACTATCGCTCCCAAAATGATGCGTAGACCTCACACATGTCTTCATTTAGGGAGACCTTCTTATTGTTTCATTGGTTCCCTAAACTTGTCAAAGAAAGAGGTGATTAGGAGTCCTATAACTTCATTCTAGTTTGATCAGCATTAAAAGTATCAATCCCATGACTATCGCGTTCAAAACGATGCGTACATCTTACACAAGTCTTCATTTACTCCGCCTTTTTATTATTTCATTGGTTCTCTAGAATTGTCAAAGAAAGAGGTGATTAGGAGTCCTATTACTTCGTTCTAATTTGATTAGCATCAAAAGGAGCAATCCCATGACTATGGCGTTAAAAACGATGCGTACATCTCACACAAGTCTTGATTTAGGAAGACCTTCTTATTATTTCATTTGTTCTCTCAAATTGTCAAAGAAAGATGTGATTATGAGTCCTATGACTTCGTTCTAGTTTGATTAGCATCAAAAGGAGCAATCATATCACTACTGCCTTCAAAACGATACATCTCACACAAGCCATCATTTAGGGACACCTTATTTTTTCATTAGTTTTCTCAAATTGTCAAAATATATGTGATTATGAGTCCTAGTTGAAATTAGCATCAAAAGGAGCAATCCCATCACTAACGTGTCCAAAACGATGCGTAGATCTCACACAAGTCTTTATTTAGGGAGACCTTCATATTGTTTCATTGGTTGTTTTAAATTTACAACGAAAGAGGTGATTAAGAGTTGTATTTTTTCGTTCTAGTTTGATAAGCGTCAAAAAGAGAAGACGATGATTATCGGGTTGAAAACCATGCGTACATCTCAAACAAGTTTTCATTTAGGGAGACCTTCTTATTGTTTCATTGATTCTCTAAAATTGTCAAAGAAAGAGGTGATTAAGAGTCCTATAACTTCATTCTAGTTTGATTAGTATCAAAAGGAGCAATACTATATCTATCGCGTTCAAAATAATGCGTACATCTCACACAAGTCTTCATTTAAGGAGACCTTATTATTTCATTGGTTCTCTAAAATTGTCAAAGTAAGAGGTGATTAGGAGTCCTATAACTTCGTTCTAGTTTGATTAGCATCAAAAGTACCAATATCATGACTATCGCGAAAAAAACTATGCGTACATCTCACACAAGTCTTTATTTAAGGAGACATTCTTATTGTTTCATTGGTTCTCTAAAATTATCGAAGAAAGAGGTGATTGGGAGTCCTATTACTTCGTTCTAATTTGATTTGCATCAAAAGGAGCAATCCCATGACTATTGCGTTAAAAACGTTGCGTACATCTCACACAAGTCTTATTTTATGGAGACTTTCTTATTGTTTTACTGGTTCTCTCAAATTGTCAAAGAAAGATGCGATGATGAGTCCTATGACTTCGTTCTAGTTTGATTAGCATCAAAGGAGCAATCCTATCACTAGTACCTTCAAAACGATCCGTACATCTTACACAAGTCTTCATTTAGGGAGAACTTTTTATTGTTTTTTAGTTCTCTCAAATTGTCAGAATGTAGGTGATTATGAGTCCTATTACTTCGTTCTAGTTAAAATTAGCATCAAAAGGAGCAATCCCATCACTATCGCTCCAAAAATGATGCGTAGACCTCACACAAGTCTTCATTTCGGGAGACCTTCTTATTGTTTCATTGGTTCCCTAAAATTGTCAAAGAAAGAGGTGATTGGGAGTCCTATTACTTCGTTCTAATTTGATTAGCATCAAAAGGAGCAATCCCATGACTATAGCGTTAAAACGTTGCGAACATCTCACACAAGTCTTGATTTATGGAGACTTTCTTATTGTTTCATTGGTTCTCTCAAATTGTCAAAGAAAGATGCAATTATGAGTCCTATGACTTCGTTCTAGTTTGATTAGCATCAACAGAGCAATCCTATCACTAGTACCTTCAAAATGATCCGTACATCTTACACAAGTCTTTATTTAGGGAGAACTTTTTATTGTTTCATTAGTTCTCTCAAATTGTAAAATGTAGGTGATTATGAGTCCTATTAATTCGTTTTAGTTTAGCATCAAAATGAGCAATCCCATCACTATCGCTCCCAAAATGATGCGTAGACCTCACACAAGTCTTCATTTAGAGAGACCTTCTTATTATTTCATTAGTTCCCTAAAATTGTCAAAGAAAGAGGTGATTAGGAGTCCTATAACTTCATTCTAGTTTAATTAGCATTAAAAGTAGCAATCCCATGACTATCGCGTTCAAAACGATGCGTACATCTCACACAAGTCTTCATTTACTCCGCCTTCTTATTATTTCATTGGTTCTCTAGAATTGTCAAAGAAAGAGGTGATTAGGAGTCCTACTACTTCGTTTTAATTTGATTAGCATCAAAAGGAGCAATCCCATGACTATCGAGTTAAAAACGATGCGTACATCTCACACAAGTCTTGATTTAGGAAGACCTTCTTATTATTTCATTTGTTCTCTCAAATTATCAAAGAAAGATGTGATTATGAGTCCTATGACTGCCTTCTAGTTTGATTAGCATCAAAAGGAGCAATCATATCACTAGTGCCTTCAAAACGATCCGTACATCTCACACAAGCCATCATTTTGGGACACCTTATTTTTTTTATTAATTTTCTCAAATTGTCAAAATATATGTGATTACGAGTCCTATTACTTTGTTCTAGATGGAATTAGCATCAAAATGAGCAATCCCACCACTAACGTGTCCAAAACGATGCGTAGATCTCACACAAATCTTTATTTAGGGAGACGTTCATATTGTTTCATTGGTTGTTTTAAATTTACAAAGAAAGAGGTGATTAAGAGTTGTATTTTTTCGTTCTAGTTTGATTAGCGTCAGAAAGAGAAACCCATGATTATCACGTTCAAAACAATGCGTACATCTCACACAAGACTTCATTTAGGGAGACCTTCTTATTGTTTCATTGATTCTCTAAAATTGTCAAAGAAAGAGGTGATTAAGAGTCCTATAACTTCGTTCTAGTTTGATTAGTATCAAAAGGAGCAATACTATGACTATCGTATTCAAAACGATGCGTACATCTCACACAAGTCTTCATTTAAGGAGACCTTATTGTTTCATTGGTTCTCTAAAATTGTCAAAGAAAGAGGTGATTAGGAGTCCTATAACTTCGTTCTAGTTTGATTAGCATCAAAAGTAGCAATATCATGACTATCGCGATAAAAACGGTGCGTACATTTCACACAAGTCTTCATTTAAAGAGACATTCTTATTGTTTCATTGGTTCTCTAAAATTGTCAAAGAATGAGGTGATTGGGAGTCCTATTACTTCGTTCTAATTTGATTATCATCAAAAGGAGCAATCCCATGACTATCGCGTTAAAAACATTGCGTACATCTCACACAAGTCTTGATTTATGGAGACTTTCTTATTGTTTCATTGGTTCTCTCAAATTGTCAAAGAATGATGCGATTATGAGTCCTATGACTTCATTCTAGTTTGATTAGCATCAAAGGAGCTATCCTATCACTAGTACCTTCAAAACGATCCGTACATCTTACACAAGTCTTCATTTAGGGAGAACTTTTTATTGTTTCATTAGTTCTCTCAAATTGTCAAAATGTAGGTGATTATGAGTCCTAGTTCTTTGTTCTAGTTAAAATTAGCATCAAAAGGAGCAATCCCATCACTATCGCTCCCAAAATAATGTGTAGACCTCACACAAGTCTTCATATAGGGAGACCTTCTTATTGTTTCATTGGTTCCCTAAAAGTGACAAAGAAAGAGGTGATTAGGAGTCCTATAACTTCATTCTAGTTTGATTAGCATTAAAAGTAGCAATCCCATGACTATCGCGTTCAAAACGATGCGTACATCTCACACAAGTCTTCATTTACTCTGCCTTCTTATTATTTCATTGGTTCTATAGAATTGTCAAAAAAGGAGGTGATTAGGAGTCCTATTACTTCGTTCTAATTTGATTAGCATCAAAAGAAGCAATCCCATGACTATCGCGTTAAAAACGATGCGTACATCTCACACAAGTCTTGATTTAGGAAGACCTTCTTATTATTTCATTTGTTCTCTCAAATTGTCAAAGAAAGATGTGATTATGAGTCCTATGACTTCGTTCTAGTTTGATTAGCATCAACAGAAGCAATTATATCACTAGTGCCTTCAAAACGATCCGTACATCTCACACAAGCCATCATTTTGGGACACCTTATTTTTTAATTAGTTTTTTCAAATTATCAAAATATATGTCATTATGAGTCCTATTAATTCGTTCTAGATGGATATAGCATCAAAAGGAGCAATCCCATCACTATCGTGTCCAAAACGATGCGTAGATCTCACACAAGTCTTTATTTAGGGAGACCTTCATATTGTTTCATTGGTTGTTTTAAATTTACAAAGAAATAGGTGATTAAGAGTCGTATTTTTTTGTTCTAGTTTGATTAGCGTCAATAAGGGAAACCCATGATTATCGCGTTCAAAACAATACGTACATCTCACACAAGACTTCATTTAGGGAGACCTTCTTATTGTTGTATCATTGATTCTCTAAAATTGTCAAAGAAAGAGGTGATTAAGAGTCCTATAACTTCGTTCTAGTTTGATTAGTATCAAAAGGAGCAATACTATGACTTTCGCGTTCAAGACGATGCGTACATCTCACACAACTCTTCATTTAAGGAGACCTTATTGTTTCATTGGTTCTCTAAAATTGTCAAGGAAAGAGGTGATTAGGAGTCCTATAACTTCGTTCTAGTTTGATTAGCATCAAAAGTACAAATCTCATTACTATCGCAAAAAAAACTATGCGTACATCTCACACAAGTCTTCATTTAAGGAGACATTCTTATTGTTTCATTGGTTCTCTAAAATTATCGAAGAAAGAGGTGATTGGCAGTCCTATTACTTCATTCTAATTTGATTAGCATCAAAAGGAGCAATCCCATGACTATCGCGTTAAAAACGTTGCATACATCTCACACAAGTCTTAATTTATGGAGACTTTCTTATTGTTTTATTGGTTCTCTCAAATTGTCAAAGAAAGATGCGATGATGAGTCCTATAACTTCGTTCTAGTTTGATTAGCATCAAAGGAGCAATCCTATCACTAGTACCTTCAAACGATCCGTACATCTTACACAAGTCTTCATTTAGGGAGAACTTTTTATTGTTTTATTAGTTCTCTCAAATTGTCAAAATGTAGGTGATTATAAGTCCTATTACTTCGTTCTAGTTAAAATTAGCATCAAAAGGAGCAATCCCATCACTATCGCTCCCAAAATGATGCGTATACCTCACACATGTCTTCATTTAGGGAGACCTTCTTATTGTTTCATTGGTTCCGTAAAATTGTCAAAGAAAGAGGTGATTAGGAGTCCTATAACTTCATTCTAGTTTGATTAGCATTAAAAGTAACAATCCCATTACTATCGCGTTCAAAATGTTGCGTACATCTTACACAAGTCTTCCTTTACTCCGCCTTCTTATTATTTCATTGGTTCTCTAGAATTGTCAAAGAAAGAGGTGATTAGGAGTCCTATTACTTCGTTTTAATTTGATTAGCATCAAAAGGAGCAATCCCATGACTATCGAGTTAAAAACGATGCGTACATCTCACACAAGTCTTGATTTAGGAAGACCTTCTTATTATTTCATTTGTTCTCTCAAATTGTCAAAGAAAGATGTGATTATGAGTCCTATGATTGCCTTCTAGTTTGATTAGCATCAAAAGGAGCAATCATATCACTAGTGCCTTTAAAACGATCCATACATCTCACACAATCCTTCACTTAGGGACACCTTATTTTTTAATTAGTTTTTTCAAATTGTCAAAATATATGTTATTATGAGTCCTATCACTTCGTTCTATTTGAAATTAGCATCAAGAAGAGCAATCCCATCACTAACGTGTCCAAAACAATGCGTAGATCTCACACAAGTCTTTACTTAGAGAGACATTAATATTGTTTCATTGGTTGTTTTAAATTTACAAAAAAAGAGGTGATTAAGAGTTGTATTATTTCGTTCTAGTTTGATTAGTGTCAAAAAAGGAAACCCATGATTATCACGTTCAAAACAATGCGTACATCTCACACAAGACTTCATTTAGGGAGACCTTCTTATTGTTTCATTGATTCTCTAAAATTGTCAAAGAAAGAGGTGATTAAGAGTCCTATAACTTCGTTCTAGTTTGATTAGTTTCAAAAGAAGCAATACTACGACTATCGCGTTCAAAACGATGCGTACATCTCACACAAGTCTTCATTTAAGGAGACCTTATTATTTCATTGGTTCTCTAAAATTGTCAAAGAAAGAGGTGATTAGGAGTCCTATAACTTCGTTCTAGTTTTATTAGCATCAAAAGTAGCAATCTCATGACTATCGCGATAAAAACGGTGCGTATATTTCACACAAGTCTTCATTTAAGGAGACATTCTTATTGTTTCATTGGTTCTTTAAATTGTCAAAGAATGAGGTGATTGGGAGTCCTATTACTTTGTTCTAATTTGATTAGCATCAAAAGGAGCAATCCCATGACTATCGCGTAAAAAACATTGCGTACATCTCACACAAGTCTTGATTTATGGAGACTTTCTTATTGTTTCATTGGTTCTCTCAAATTGTCAAAGAAAGATGCGATTATGAGTCCTATGACTTCATTCTAGTTTGATTAGCATCAAAGGAGCTATCCTATCACTAGTACCTTCAAAACGATCCGTACATCTTACACAAGTCTTCATTTAGGGAGAACTTTTTATTGTTTCATTAGTTCTCTCAAATTATCAAAATGTAGGTGATTATGAGTTCTATTACTTCGTTCTAGTTAAAATTAGCATCAAAAGGAGCAATCCCATCACTATCGCTCCCAAAATGATGTGTAGACCTCACACAAGTCTTCATTTAGGGAGACCTTCTTATTGTTTCATTGGTTCCCTAAAATTGTCAAAGAAAGAGGTGATTGGGAGTCCTATAACTTCGTTCTAATTTGATTAGCATCAAAAGTAGCAATCTCATGACTATCGCGTTCAAAACGATACGTACATCTCACACAAGTCTTAATTTACTCCGCCTTCTTATTATTTCATTGTTTCTCTAGAATTGTCAAAGAAAGAGGTGATTAGGAGTCCTATTACTTCATTCTAATTTGATTAGCATCAAAAGGAGCAATCCCATGACTATCGCATTAAAAACGATGCGTACATCTCACACAAGTCTTGATTTAGGAAGACCTTCTAATTATTTCATTTGTTCTCTCAAATTATCAAAGAAAGATGTGATTATGAGTCCTATGACTTCGTTCTAGTTTGATTAGCTTCAAAAGGAGCAATTATATCACTAGCCTTCAAAACGACCCGTACATCTCACACAAGCTATCATTTAGGGACACCTTATTTTTTCATTAGTTTTCTCAAATTGTCAAAATATATGTGATTATGAGTCCTATTACTTCGTTCTAGATGGAATTAGCACCAAAAGGAGCAATCCCATCACTAACGTGTCCAAAACGATGCGTAGATCTCACACAAGTCTTTATTTAGGGAGAACTTCATATTGTTTCATTGGTTGTTTTAAATTTAGAAAAAAATAGGTGATTAAGAGTTGTATTTTTTTGTTCTAGTTTGATTAGCGTCAAAAAGGGAAACACATGATTATCGCGTTCAAAACAATGTGTACATCTCACACAAGACTTTATTTAAGAAGACCTTCTTATTGTTGAATCATTGATTCTCTAAAATTGTCAAAGAAAGAGGTGATTAAGAATCGTATAACTTCGTTTTAGTTTGATTAGTATCAAAAGGAGCAATACTATGACTATCGCGTTCAAAACGATGCGTACATCTCACACAAGTCTTCATTTAAGGAGACCTTATTGTTTCATTGGTTCTCAAAAATTGTCAAAGAAAGAGGTGATTATGAGTCCTATAACATCGTTCTAGTTTGATTAGCATCAAAAGTACAAATCTCATTACTATCGCGATAAAAACTATGCGTACATCTCACACAAGTCTTCATTTAAGGAGACTTTCTTATTGTTTCATTGGTTCTCTAAAATTGTCAAAGAAAGAGGTGATTGGGAGTCCTATTACTTTGTTCTAATTTGATTAGCATCAAAAGGAGCAATCCCATGACTATCGCGTTAAAAACATTGCGTACATCTCACACAAGTCTTGATTTACGGTGACTTTCTTATTGTTTTATTGGTTCTCTCAAATTGTCAAAGAAAGATGCGATTATGAGTCCTGTAACTTCGTTCTTGTTTGATTAGCATCAAAGGAGCAATCCTATCACTAGTACCTTCAAAACGATCCGTACATCTTACACAAGTCTTCATTTAGGGAGAACTTTTTATTGTTTCATTAGTTCACTCAAATTGTCAAAATGTAGGTGATTATGAGTCCTATTACTTCGTTCTAGTTAAAATTAGCATCAAAAGGAGCAATCCCATCACTATCGCTCCCAAAATGATGCGTAGACCTCACACATGTCTTCATTTAGGGAGACCTTCTTATTGTTTCATTGGTTCCCTAAACTTGTCAAAGAAAGAGGTGATTAGGAGTCCTATAACTTCATTCTAGTTTGATCAGCATTAAAAGTATCAATCCCATGACTATCGCGTTCAAAACGATGCGTACATCTTACACAAGTCTTCATTTACTCCGCCTTTTTATTATTTCATTGGTTCTCTAGAATTGTCAATAGAAAGAGGTGATTAGGAGTCCTATTACTTCGTTCTAATTTGATTAGCATCAAAAGGAGCAATCCCATGACTATGGCGTTAAAAACGATGCGTACATCTCACACAAGTCTTGATTTAGGAAGACCTTCTTATTATTTCATTTGTTCTCTCAAATTGTCAAAGAAAGATGTGATTATGAGTCCTATGACTTCGTTCTAGTTTGATTAGCATCAAAAGGAGCAATCATATCACTACTGCCTTCAAAACGATACATCTCACACAAGCCATCATTTAGGGACACCTTATTTTTTCATTAGTTTTCTCAAATTGTCAAAATATATGTGATTATGAGTCCTAGTTGAAATTAGCATCAAAAGGAGCAATCCCATCACTAACGTGTCCAAAACGATGCGTAGATCTCACACAAGTCTTTATTTAGGGAGACCTTCATATTGTTTCATTGGTTGTTTTAAATTTACAACGAAAGAGGTGATTAAGAGTTGTATTTTTTCGTTCTAGTTTGATAAGCGTCAAAAAGAGAAGACGATGATTATCGGGTTGAAAACCATGCGTACATCTCAAACAAGTTTTCATTTAGGGAGACCTTCTTATTGTTTCATTGATTCTCTAAAATTGTCAAAGAAAGAGGTGATTAAGAGTCCTATAACTTCATTCTAGTTTGATTAGTATCAAAAGGAGCAATACTATATCTATCGCGTTCAAAATAATGCGTACATCTCACACAAGTCTTCATTTAAGGAGACCTTATTATTTCATTGGTTCTCTAAAATTGTCAAAGTAAGAGGTGATTAGGAGTCCTATAACTTCGTTCTAGTTTGATTAGCATCAAAAGTACCAATATCATGACTATCGCGAAAAAAACTATGCGTACATCTCACACAAGTCTTATTTAAGGAGACATTCTTATTGTTTCATTGGTTCTCTAAAATTATCGAAGAAAGAGGTGATTGGGAGTCCTATTACTTCGTTCTAATTTGATTTGCATCAAAAGGAGCAATCCCATGACTATTGCGTTAAAAACGTTGCGTACATCTCACACAAGTCTTATTTTATGGAGACTTTCTTATTGTTTTACTGGTTCTCTCAAATTGTCAAAGAAAGATGCGATGATGAGTCCTATGACTTCGTTCTAGTTTGATTAGCATCAAAGGAGCAATCCTATCACTAGTACCTTCAAAACGATCCGTACATCTTACACAAGTCTTCATTTAGGGAGAACTTTTTATTGTTTTTTAGTTCTCTCAAATTGTCAGAATGTAGGTGATTATGAGTCCTATTACTTCGTTCTAGTTAAAATTAGCATCAAAAGGAGCAATCCCATCACTATCGCTCCAAAAATGATGCGTAGACCTCACACAAGTCTTCATTTCGGGAGACCTTCTTATTGTTTCATTGGTTCCCTAAAATTGTCAAAGAAAGAGGTGATTAGGAGTCCTATTGTTGGGTTTGTACGAAATCGTGACGCAATCAAATTGCAAAAATTAGCGGAAGCATGGTATATCAGAGTTTAAAAAATTTTTACAAAACCATTACCCGGATCATCCTTTATGCAAATTATTAATTTAAAACGATAAATAAGAAGTTATGGAATCATACCCTTGTAGAACGAAGCTTCCACAGGTACTAGTTCAACTCCTTGTTCTTCGTGATCTCCTTGAATTTCCGGGTTAGATTCCTTCCTTTGATCAACGTTAGCCACCCAAGTGTTTGGCCTCTAGAGGTGATCCACCAAGGAAGATGAATTATCAAGAAGGAGGGTGTTTGGCTTAACCTTAGTTTTCTATCCTCTATAGAAAAGGAGTACTCTCCAACAATTGGAATTGCATCAATCTAATATCTATTATAAGACTTCTCTTATATAGACATTGGTCAACCCTTCTAATCCTATTAGACATGGGATTTCTTTTAATTAATTAAACTCCTTTAATTAATTTAGGCTTCCCACCACATGGGAATAATTAATTAAATTCATTTAATTAATTTGTCTCCTAATCTTATTAGGAATAAATGAGAGTACTAAATATTAAATTAATTACTAAACTCCTTTAGAAATTAAAATAATAATAATTGTAATAATATTAATAAGACTCCTCTTATTAATTTATATTTAATATTTCCAAAATATTAAATAATAAACATTAAGCTATTTAATTTATTCTATCACCATAGATTAAATTAATTATACTTAATGCATTATTACGATTATGCCATTACCTTCTTAAATAATTATTCTTCCTTTTATGGTGTGACCCTTTAGGTTCTCCATATTAAACCGGTTGTGAATAAATCAATTAAAACAATTTTAATCTTATTTAAATAAATAAATTAAACTAATAATTTATTTAAATAAATAATATTTATTCTACAATAGGTATAAGCCTCCCTAGCGATCAACGACTTTCCAGATAATATAGATTTAAACATTAATCATAAAAGAACCTGTGAGTTAATAGTTACCATACAATTCAATCCTTCCACCATACAATGTCCCAATTAAATATAAGACATGGATTTACTGTCAAGTCTTATTTTATTTAATTATATGTATTTCGATTAGAAAATGCACAACTCCAAATAATGCAAATTAAAAACTCCTTTCTAATTTCATTTCACCTTGGCCAAGGATTCCTGGGTTGTCATTTAACGAATCACATGGGACATATCTCCTCTTTTACTAGAGGTGGTAGATTCTTTATTGATCATTCATTATCTCCATATGTAACTCATTATACCCAAGCATACCCTATATATGCCTTAAAAGGTCTTAAGGAATAAGTCAAAGTATAATTTGTTACATACAAGATACTATGATGATCTCAAGTCCAAGGATCACTTGTACTACTATCACATTAGGAATTCCTATTGACATGCGAGTAAAACTCCATTAGGTATTCCAGAGGGAATCACGTTCAGTGAACTTATTCTTCAATAAGCACCTACATACTTGCTTTAGTGTCTCCACACAAATGATCATGAGATCAATCATCCTCATCCAATGAGCAAGCAACATATGTACCAATCTATCCGGATTTACTAATCCCCTTTTTAGTAATCCCACGATTGGGAACTATTTAAGTTTTAAAACTTTCTAAGAATTTAGATCTCATTAGCATGATCATCATCATGATTCTAAAAGCATTGCTTAAAACTATGGGTTATTTACATATTACAAAAACAGCAACATGTAGATAATTAAATGCCTGTAATAAATGAATATTTCATTAATAAATAAATAAGATTGTTTACAAAGTACGTGCTTTATCATCATACATGATTGGCTTGTATGCACACTACTATCAATCTCCCACTTGCACTAAAGCCAATCGCCATGGTATCTCATACCCATCTTCTCTAAGTGACGATCAAACTGCTGTTGTGTTAAAGCTTTAGTAAATGGATCTGCAATGTTGTCTTGAGAGTCTACACGCTCCAAGGTGACGTCTCCTCTTTCAATGATCTCCCTGATCAAATGAAATCGCCGCAACACGTGTTTAGATTTCTGATGAGACCTCGGTTCCTTAGCCTGTGCAACTGCTCCTGTGTTGTCACAGTAAATGGGAACTACTTCTCCAATGCTAGGAACCACACCAAGTTCAGTTATGAACTTCTTCATCCAAACAGCTTCCTTTGCAGCTTCACTTGCAGCTATATACTCTGCCTCTGTCACTGAATCAGCAACTGTTTGCTGCTTGGAACTCTTCCAACTCACTGCGCCTCCATTCAAGGTAAAAACATACCCCGAAACAGATTTACTGTCATCTTGGTCCGTTTGAAAACTTGAGTCTGTGAAGCCCTCGAGTTTTAATTCAGACCCACCGTAGACAAGAAAAATATCCTTAGTCCTTCTCAAGTATTTTAGGATATTCTTCACTGCCTTCCAGTGCTCTTCTCCTGGATTCGACTGGTATCTGCTCATTACACTAAGTGAATGAGCAACATCCGGTCTAGTACATATCATACCGTACATGATAGATCCTATTGCAGAAGCATAAGGGATCTTACTCATTCGGTCTCTCTCCTCAGGTGTCTTTGGGGCCTGTTTCTTGGAGAGATGTATTCCATGGCTCATCGGCATGAGTCCTCTTTTGGAATCTTCCATGCTAAATCTCTTTAGCATTGCATCAATATACGTTCCTTGGGATAAACCAAGCATCCTTTTAGATCTATCTCTATAGATCTTTATCCCCAAAATATAGGATGCTTCTCCCAAGTCCTTCATGGAGAAGTGTTTAGATAACCAGATTTTAATTGATTGTAGCATAGGAATGTCATTCCCTATCAGTAATATATCATCAACATATAATACAAGGAATGAAACTGCGCTCCCACTAACCTTCTTGTACACACATGGTTCATCGTCATTTTTGATAAAATCAAACTCTTTGATTGTCTCATCAAAACGAATGTTCCATCTACGAGAAGCTTGCTTCAATCCATAAATGGATCGTTGCAGCTTACAGACTTGATTTATTCCAACCTTTGAAACAAATCCCTCTGGCTGTGTCATATACACATCCTCCTCAAGTTTCCCATTGAGGAAGGCCGTTTTCACGTCCATCTGCCAGATCTCATAGTCGTTATAAGCTGCAATCGCAAGCAAAATCCGAATGGACTTGAGCATAGCTACTGGTGAAAAGGTTTCATCATAATCAACTCCTTGTCTTTGTTTGAAACCTTTTGCAACCAGTCGGGCCTTATAGGTCTCCACCTTGCCGTCCGCTCCAGTCTTTCTTTTAAAGACCCATTTACACCCAATAGGCTTAATGCCTTCAGGTGGTGAAACGAAAGTCCATACTTTGTTTTCATACATGGAGTCCATTTCGGATTTCATGGCTTCAAGCCATTTCCCTGAGTGTTTATTACTTATGGCCTGTTCGTAATTCAATGGATCATCATCATTCATGATGCGTACCTCATCGTCATCCTCTACAACGAATCCATACCTCTCAGGTATCTTCGGTACTCTTCCAGATTTACGAACAGGGTGTGGTATAGTAGGTTCTTCTACTTGGTCAGGTACCTGACTTTGATCCGTGGTAATTTGTGGTTCTTGAGCTTCTTCAAGATATATCTTACTCCCACTGACCCCTTCATGGATAAACTCCTTTTCCAAGAAGGCAGCATGTTTCGCAACAAACACCTTTTGATCAGTTGGATGATAGAAATAATACCCTACAGTTTCTTTAGGGTATCCCACAAATCTACACTTTTCTGATTTAGTCTGTAGCTTATCATGTTCAAACTTTTTGACATAAGCTGGACAACCCCAAGTCTTAACATGCTTAAGATTTGGTTTCCTTCCCTTCCACATCTCATATGGAGTCTTTGGGGCGGATTTGGTAGGTACCTTGTTAAGTAGGTATGCAGCCGTTTCTAGGGCATATCCCCAGAAGAAAATTGGAAGGTCGGTAAAACTCATCATGGATCGAACCATGTCTAACAGTGTTCGATTTCTCCTTTCAGATACTCCATTTAACTGTGGTGTACCTGGAGGAGTCCATTGTGAGATTATACCATTTTCTTTGAGACAATTGAGAAACTCACTGCTTAAGTATTCTCCGCCTCGATCTGATCGAAGTATCTTTATACTCTTGCCCGTTTGTTTCTCTACTTCACTTCTGAACTCTTTGAACTTTTCAAATGATTCTGACTTGTATTTCATTAAATACACATATCCAAATCTTGAGTGATCATCAGTGAAAGTAATAAAATAAGAATACCCACCCCGTGCACTTGTTGTCATAGGCCCACAAACGTCTGTGTGAATCAATGTCAACAACTCTGTAACTCTTTCTCCTCTTCCACTAAAAGGAGATTTAGTCATTTTACCCATGAGACAAGATTCACAAGTTGGATATGATTCATAATCGGATAGCTCGAGGAGCCCATCTTTATGCAACTTGGATAATCTTGTTTCATTGATATGACCGAGTCTACAGTGCCACATGTAGGTATAATTAATATCATCTCTTTTCCTTTTCTTAGTTTGTTCAATTTGAAATATATTTTCTTGTAAGTCAAGTGTATAAAGTCCATTTCGCAAATTTCCAATACCATATAAAACATCGTTTTTATAAATAGAACAACTATTGTTCTTTATAACAACGTTAAATCCTTCCATATCCAATACAGAAATTGAAATAATGTTTTTAATAATATTCGGAACATAATAACAATTATTAAGATAAATGGACTTGCCCGAAGGCATTGCTAAATAATAAGTTCCTACAGCTAATGCAGCAACCTTTGCTCCATTCCCTACTCGTAGGATCACCTCATCATTGTTCAGCTTTCTACTTCTGACCAGTCCCTTCACATTATTACATATGTGAGAACCACAGCCGGTATCCAATACCCAAGTAGAATTTTGACTTTCTGAAAAATTAATTTCAATCATGAACAAACCTTGATTGGAAGTCGAAGCTTCTCCAAGCTTCTTGTCTGCCAGAAACTTCTTGCAGTTTTTCTTCCAATGACCCGGCTCGTTGCAATGGAAGCACATTCCTTTGCTAGCTGGATCAGATTTCTTTTGTTCCTTTATGTTCACCTTGCCCTTGGTCATCCGAGATCGGAAGAGCTCCTTAGATATCTCATATCTAGCAGTCCTACTTTGTTCACCATACAACTCCTTGAGGTGAATCAACATAGTAGGAGCATCCATGTTTTCTTGCTGACGCTGAAGCTCGTTATTCATGGATGCGAGCATGATGCATTGAGCTACAGATGCATCATCTTGCCACTTTACAATGGTGGCAATCTCTTCCTCAGAGGTTGTTTCTGGAACAGTTCCAGGGACATGTGAGTTTAGGACATAAGAAATCTTTTCAGTAGTGAGAACTATTCTCAGATTTCTTGGCCAGTCCGTATAATTCGGCCCGGTAAGCTTATTAGCATCAAGTATGCTTCGCAGTGAAATTAGTGATTTTGACATTTTTAAAATTCTGCATGTGAAAAACAACATTTTAGCAAACATTCATTTTATTAATTTTGCATACCAAAATAAATTTAGGTCTTTATTTTAAATTGGTATCTCCCACTATTTTTATCAAACTATATTACCCTCACTTATATAGTTCGGCAACATCTAATTAAAAATTTGCTAGTGAGAATAAGGATCCCATTTCAAATGTATATAACCTTGTGGATAGCACAACAAGCGATATACAAATAAATAGGTAGACAACTCTTGTCAATTACATCACCATGTAATTCCTTTTATTTTGCCTCTTAAATCATAATGGTCAAGTGTGTGCACATCCGAACTAAAATAATTTAAGTTAAGTCCAGCCTAGCACTTTCATAAATTCAAAAAAGAAAAATGTTCGTCCTTGTGGATAGCACAACAAGACTAGATCGTTCAATTTTCTTGATAAGCATCAAATGTGATTAATTAACATCTTAAATACGCAATACTCGCCTTGTGGATAGCACAACAAGCTCATATTAAATATCTAATACTCTATTAATTTATCATGCTAGAAGGCGACGTTCGATATTCCAAATATCATTTGAACACTTCGGACTTAATATTATTTCTTTGAGGGATTTGTTATTATTAGTCTCATCTTTGTTTAGCGCGCATGCACATATATATATAAAATACGCGTCATTTTATTAAACATGCGAAGCATGTTTGCATAAAATATAATATATATAATATTTAGCATGCAATATAGAATACTATATTCTACCCGGATTGATTATGGACTTTTATTCTAGTTTGGTTCACTAGAGCCACCAAGTGAACCAAAAGGTCAAACCTAGGGGTGCAAGAATTTAAATTTAAACGTAACTATTACATTTAAACCCGGGCTCCATACAAACGGGTCTTCACGCGCTCCTTGCTCCTTGGTCTCTAATTTTTAAAGATAATTCTAACTATTTCTATTACATTAAACTATTTAATTTAAATAGAAACCTTGATCAACAGTCAAGGGGAAGTACATAGGAGGGAGATAGAATTTTACATCAAGAAAAAAAAATTAGAGAAGACGAGGTACGCAGACCCCATTTAATAAAACCCATTCATTCAAGCATTCAACTAAAATAAAATCCAATCACATTGGTCAAATAGTCCATAATCAATCCCCATTTATTTTCATACATATCACCATATATATTAATAAATAAATATTCATCTCATGAATTAAAACATTCCATATATATATGAGTATCATTTAATGGGCAATTTTAAATTGCATGAAATCCAATTTCAAGATTAAAATAAACTCTTTATTTTAATTATAAAATTATTTAGAATATAATATATAAATATATCATATTTTTTTTTTTTTTAAAAAAGTCACCTTCCTTTATTAAAAGAGTCCTGCAGGTTTATTAAAAAAAGTCCTTTCTTGATGGGTCACATTCTTTTTGGAGTAAGAAAGAGACAACACCTTTTCTTTGCAGAATTCAAGATTAGCACCAAAAAAAAAAATTGTGATTCTTCCCAAAAAAAGTCTTCTTTTTTTTTTTTTCTTAAAAAATATAATTTTATACAATAAAATTATGCCCAATAAATTATTTTAAATACATACCCATATGTATATGAAATCAAAAATAAATTAATAATTGCATAAAGATTTGGCTCTGATGCCACTGTTGGGTTTGTACGAAATCGTGACGCAATCAAATTGCAAAAATTAGCGGAAGCATGGTATATCAGAGTTTAAAAAATTTCTACAAAACCATTACCCGGATCATCCTTTATGCAAATTATTAATTTAAAACGATAAATAAGAAGTTATGGAATCATACCCTTGTAGAACGAAGCTTCCACAGGTACTAGTTCAACTCCTTGTTCTTCGTGATCTCCTTGAATTTCCGAGTTAGATTCCTTCCTTTGATCAACGTTAGCCACCCAAGTGTTTGGCCTCTAGAGGTGATCCACCAAGGAAGATGAATTATCAAGAAGGAGGGTGTTTGGCTTAACCTTAGTTTTCTATCCTCTATAGAAAAGGAGTACTCTCCAACAATTGGAATTGCATCAATCTAATATCTATTATAAGACTTCTCTTATATAGACATTGGTCAACCCTTCTAATCCTATTAGACATGAGATTTCTTTTAATTAATTAAACTCCTTTAATTAATTTAGGCTTCCCACCACATGGGAATAATTAATTAAATTCATTTAATTAATTTGTCTCCTAATCTTATTAGGAATAAATGAGAGTACTAAATATTAAATTAATTACTAAACTCCTTTAGAAATTAAAATAATAATAATTGTAATAATATTAATAAGACTCCTCTTATTAATTTATATTTAATATTTCCAAAATATTAAATAATAAACATTAAGCTATTTAGTTTATTCTATCACCATAGATTAAATTAATTATACTTAATGCATTATTACGATTATGTCATTACCTTCTTAAATAATTATTCTTCCTTTTATGGTGTGACCCTTTAGGTTCTCCATATTAAACAGGTTGTGAATAAATCAATTAAAACAATTTTAATCTTATTTAAATAAATAAATTAAACTAATAATTTATTTAAATAAATAATATTTATTCTACAATAGGTATAAGCCTCCCTAGCGATCAACGACTTTCCAGATAATATAGATTTAAACATTAATCATAAAAGAACCTGTGAGTTAATAGTTACCATACAATTCAATCCTTCCACCATACAATGTCCCAATTAAATATAAGACATGGATTTACTGTCAAGTCTTATTTTATTTAATTATATGTATTTCGATTAGAAAATGCACAACTCCAAATAATGCAAATTAAAAACTCCTTTCTAATTTCATTTCACCTTGGCCAAGGATTCCTGGGTTGTCATTTAACGAATCACATGGGACATATCTCCTCTTTTACTAGAGGTGGTAGATTCTTTATTGATCATTCATTATCTCCATATGTAACTCATTATACCCAAGCATACCCTATATATGCCTTAAAAGGTCTTAAGGAATAAGTCAAAGTATAATTTGTTACATACAAGATACTATGATGATCTCAAGTCCAAGGATCACTTGTACTACTATCACATTAGGAATTCCTATTGACATGCGAGTAAAACTCCATTAGGTATTCCATAGCGAATCACGTTCAGTGAACTTATTCTTCAATAAGCACCTACATACTTGCTTTAGTGTCTCCACACAAATGATCATGAGATCAATCATCCTCATCCAATGAGCAAGCAACATATGTACCAATCTATCCGGATTTACTAATCCCCTTTTTAGTAATCCCACGATTGGGAACTATTTAAGTTTTAAAACTTTCTAAGAATTTAGATCTCATTAGCATGATCATCATCATGATTCTAAAAGCATTGCTTAAAACTATGGGTTATTTACATATTATAAAAACAGCAAGATGTAGATAATTAAATGCCTGTAATAAATGAATATTTCATTAATAAATAAATAAGATTGTTTACAAAGTACGTGCTTTATCATCATACATGATTGGCTTGTATGCACACTACTATCACCTATAACTTCATTCTAGTTTGATTAGCATTAAAAGTATCAATCCCATTACTCTCGCGTTCAAAACGATGCGTACATCTTACAGAAGTCTTCATTTACTCCACCTTCTTATTATTTCATTGGTTCTCTAGAATTGTCAAAGAAAGAGGTGATTAGGAGTCCTATAACTTCATTCTAATTTGATTAGCATCAAAAGGAGCAATCCCATGACTATCACGTTAAAAACGATGCGTACATCTCACACAAGTCTTGATTTAGGAAGACCTTATTATTTTATTTATTCTATCAAATTGTCAAAGAAAGATGTGATTATGAGTCCTATGACTTCGTTCTAGTTTGATTAGCATCACAAGGAGCAATCATATCACTACTGCCTTCAAAACTGATACATCTCACACATGCCATCATTTAGGGACACCTTATTTTTTCATTAGTTTTCTCAAATTGTCAAAATATATGTGATTATGAGTCCTAGTTGAAATTAGCATCAAAAGGAGCAATCCCATCACTAACGTGTCCAACACGATACGTAGATATCACACAAGCCTTTATTTAGGGAGACCTTCATATTATTTCATTGGTTGTTTTAAATTTACAAAAAAAGAGGTGATTAAGAGTTGTATTTTTTCGTTCTAGTTTGATTAGCGTAAAAAAGAGAAGCCGATGATTATCGGGTTGAAAACCATGCGTACATCTCAAACAAGTCTTCATTTAGGGAGACCTTCTTATTATTTCATTGATTCTCTAAAATTGTCAAAGAAAGAGGTGATTAAGAGTCCTATAACTTCGTTCTAGTTTGATTAGTATCAAAAGGAGCAATACTATAACAATTGCGTTCAAAATGATGCGTACATCTCACACAAGTCTTCATTTAAGGAGACCTTATTGTTTCATTGGTTCTCTAAAATTGTCAAAGAAAGAGGTGATTAGGAGTCCTATAACTTCGTTCTAGTTTGATTAGCATCAAAAGTAGCAATCCCATGACTATCGCGATAAAAATGATGCGTACATCTCACACAAGTCTTCATTTAAGGAGACATTCTTATAGTTTCATTGGTTCTTTAAAATTGTCAAAGAAAGAGGTGATTGGGAGTCCTATTACTTCGTTCTAATTTGATTAGCATCAAAAAGAGCAATCCCATAACTATCGCGTTAAAAACGTTGCGTACAACTCACACAAATCTTGATTTATGGAGACTTTCTTATTGTTTCATTGGTTCTCTCAAATTGTCAAAGAAAGATGCAATTATGAGACCTATGACTTCGTTCTAGTTTGATTAGCATCAAAGGAGCAATCCTATCACTAGTACCTTCAAAATGATCCGTACATCTTACACAAGTCTTTATTTAGGGAGAACTTTTTATTGTTTCATTAGTTCTCTCAAATTAGTCAAAATATAGGTGATTATGAGTCCTATTACTTCATTCTAGTTAAAATTAGCATCAAAAGGAGCAATCCCATCACTATCGCTCCCAAAATGATCCGTAGACCTCACACAAGTCTTCATTTAGGGAGACCTTCTTATTGTTTCATTGATTCCCTAAAATTGTCAAACAAAGAGGTGATTAGGAGTTCTATTACTTCATTTTAATTTGATTAGCATCAAAAGGAGCAATCCCATGACTATCGAGTTAAAAACGATGCGTACATCTCAAACAAATCTTGATTTAGGAAGACCTTCTTATTATTTCATTTGTTCTCTCAAATTGTCAAAGAAATATGTTATTATGAGTCCTATGACTGCCTTCTAGTTTGATTAGCATCAAAAGGAGCAATCATATCACTAGTGCCTTCAAAACGATCCGTACATCTCACACAAGCCATCATTTATGGACACCTTATTTTTTCATTGGTTTTCTTAAATTGTCAAAATATATATGATTATGAGTCCTATTACTTGGTTCTAGTTGAAATTAGCATCAAAAGGAGCAATCCCATCACTAACGTGTCCAAAACGATGCGTTGATCTCACACAAGTCTTTATTTAGGGAGACCTTCATATTGTTTCATTGGTTGTTTTAAATTTACAAAGAAAGAGGTGATTAAGAGTTGTATTTTTTTATTCTAGTTTGATTAGCGTCAAAAAGAGAAACCGATGATTATCGGGTAGAAAACCATGCGTACATCTCAAACAAGTCTTCATTTAGGGAGACCTTCTTATTGTTTCATTGATTCTCTAAAATAGTCAAAGAAAGAGGTGATTAAAAGTCCTATAACTTCGTTCTAGTTTCATTTGTATCAAAAGGAGCAATACTATGACTTTCGCGTTCAAAACGATGCCTACATCTCACACAAGTCTTCATTTAAGGAGACCTTATTATTTCCTTGGTTCTCTAAAATTGTCAAAGAAAGAGGTGATTAGGAGTCCTATAACTTCGTTCTAGTTTTAATAGCATCAAAAGTAGCAATCCCATGACTATCGCGATAAAAATGATGCGTATATCTCACAAAAGTCCTCATTTAAGGAGACATTCTTATTGTTTCATTGGTTCTCTAAAATTATCAAAGAAAGAGGTGATTGGGAGTCCTATTACTTCGTTCTAATTTGATTAGCATCAAAAGAGCAATCCCATGACTATCGCGTTAAAAACGTTGCGAACATCTCACACAAGTCTTGATTTATGGAGACTTTCTTATTGTTCCATTGGTTCTCTCAAATTGTCAAAGAAAGATGCGATTATGAGTCCTATAACTTCGTTCTAGTTTGATTAGCATCAAAGGAGAAATCCTATCACTATTACCTTCAAAACAATCCGTACATCTTACACAAGCATTCATTTAGGGAGAACTTTTTATTGTTTCATTAGTTCTCTCAAATTGTCAAAATATAGGTGATTATGAGTCCTATTACTTCATTCTAGTTAAAATTAGCATCAAAAGGAGCAATCCCATCACTATCGCTCCCAAAATGATCCGTAGACCTCACACAAGTCTTCATTTAGGGAGACCTTCTTATTGTTTCATTGGTTCCCTAAAATTGTCAAAAAAGAGGTGATTAGGAGTCCTATAACTTCATTCTAGTTTGATTAGCATTAAAAGTAGCAATCCCATGACTATCGCATTCAAACCGATGCGTACATCTCACACAAGTCTTCATTTACTCCGCCTTCTTATTATTTCATTGGTTCTCTAGAATTGTCAAAGAAAGAGGTGATTAGGAGTCCTATTGCTTCGTTCTAATTTGATTAGCAGCAAAAGGAGCAATCCCATGACTATCGTGTTAAAAACGATGCGTACATCTCACACAAGTCTTGATTTAGGAAGACCTTCTAATTATTTCATTTGTTCTCTCAAATTGTCAATGAAAGATGTGATTATGAGTCCTACGATTTCGTTCTAGTTCTATTAGCATCAAAAGGAGCAATCATATCACTAGTGCCTTCAAAACGATCCGTACATCTCACACAAGCCTTCATTAAGGGACACCTTACTTTTTCATTAGTTTTTTCAAATTATCAAAATATATATGATTAAGAGTCCTATCACTTCGTTCTAGTTGAAATTAGCTTCAAAAAAAGCAATTCCATCACTAACGTGTCCAAAACGATGCGTAGATCTCACACAAGTCTGTATTTAGGAAGACCTTTATATTGTTTCATTGGTTATTTTTAAATTTACAAAAAAAGAGGTGATTAAGAGTTGTATTTTTACGTTTTAGTTTGATTAGCGTCAAAAAGAGAAACCCATGATTATCGCGTTTAAAACCATGCGTACATCTCACACAAGTCTTCATTTAGGGAGACCTTAATTTTTTTATTTTTTTTTATTTTTTTTTTGCTAATTTAAGTTGAAATCTTAACATTCCCGCCTTGTGATGGAATGGACCCCAAGATCTCTTGGACTCAATGCCTTATGAGTAGTTGTTTTACCATTAAACCAAGAGAGACTTGGTTGAGACCTTCTTATTGTATCATTGATTCTTTAAAATTATCAAAGAAAGAGGTGTATTAGAGTCCTATAACTTCGTTCTAGTTTGATTAGTATCAAAAGAAGCAATACTATGACTTTCGCGTTCAAAACGATGCGTACATCTCACACAAGTCTTCATATAAGGAGACCTTATTGTTTCATTTGTTCTCTAAAATTGTCAAAGAAAGATGTGATTAGGAGTCCTATAACTTCGTTCTAGTTTGATTAGCATCAAAAGTAGCAATCCCATGACTATCGCGATAAAAATGATGCGTACATCTCACACAAGTCTTCATTTAAGGAGACATTCTTATTGTTTCATTGGTTCTCTAAAATTGTCAAAGAAAGAGGTGATTGGGAGTCCTATTACTTCGCTCTAATTTGATTAGCATCAAAAGGAGCAATCCCATGACTATCGCATTAAAAACGTTGCGTACATCTCACACAAGTCTTGATTTATGGAGACTTTCTTATTGATTCATTGGTTCTCTCAAATTATCAAAGAAAGATGCAATTATGAGTCCTATGACTTCGTTCTAATTTGATTAGCATCAAAGGAGCAATCCTATCACTAGTACCTTCAAAACGATCCGTACATCTTACACAAGCCTTCATTTAGTGAGAACTTTTTATTGTTTCATTAGTTCTCTTAAATTGTCAAAATGTAGGTGATTATGAGTCCTATTACTTCATTCTCGTTAAAATTAGCATCGAAAGGAGCAATCCCATCACTCTCGCTCCCAAAATGATGCGTAGACCTCACACAAGTCTTCATTTAGGGAAACCTTCTTATTGTTTCATTGGTTCCCTAAAATTGTGAAA